>ML790179.1:101406-138124 GCA_009831015.1 Picea engelmannii | reverse complement strand
TCTTGCCACTGCATTTGACTTTTTGCCTGTCCACTTCCTCTTGTCCTCTTTCCTTGAAGAAGATTCCCTTGATACATCTGCTTTCCCTGCTTCAATATACGTAGCTTGAACAAAAACCTCATCAAGGTTAGTGGGTCCAAACATGAATACAATATTTCTAATATGTGCAGGTAAACTTCCTATATACTTCATAAGAGTTTCCTGTGTATGTAAAGGGATATCTAACATCAATTCCATTTTTCGAAATCCATCTGTATACTCTTGCATTGTTTGTCCTTTTCTTACTTTTAAAGATTGACATTCCATTAATGCTTTTTCATTATAACCCAAAGGATAGAATTGATTCCTATGTGCATAAATGAAACTTTTCCATGATGGAAATACATTACCCACTTGTTGCATTCCGTTTTGCAACTTTCTTTGCCACTAGATGAGAGTTGTACCTGCAAGTCTCAAAGATGCCAACTTGATTTGTGTGGCCTCATCCTTGATCTATTGCACACTGTAGTAAACCTCCATCTGCCTGACCCAATTTTCAAGTCCCTCTACATTAACTTCACCATCATATATGGGCAACTCAAATTTAACATCAAGTTTTAACAATGGAATTTCATTCTTATGTTTATGAACATGTTTCTTTGCATTAGATTTAGAAGTTGAACTTGAAGAAGAAGGAGAAGAAGGAGGTGATGATGGAGGTGAAGGAGGAATCTGAGGAGGATCCTCTTCCTCTTCACTTTTTCCATTTGAATATTTTCCAAGAACTGGTCTCTTTCGTTCCAAGTAATCCTCATACAAAACTTTCACCATCTTCGACATAGCAAGGGAAGTTTTTTGAAACTCTTTCTCATCAAAAGAAATTCCCTCTTTCGATGCCATCTTCTCATTGTGAGAAGCTCTCTTTCTCAATCCAATTAATGGATTCTCTGAGACAATATTGCCTTCACCACGCTATATTTTTTTTCTGGTTAACATGCAAAACTCAAATCCAAACATCAACTAGCTCTGATACCACTTGATCCGAAAAGATCTTTTAATGATTGTGGTTGAGTTCTTAATTGCATGTGATTATTAACCATTCAGGAAGCTAATGAAAGAGGATGAAGATAAGAGAATATATATCAGCCATAAAACAATTTACAAATCTTAAATGAAGCAATAAGAACAGCAAACCATAACAAGAGAAGTGATAACAGAGTTCGGCACAAAATTGCCTACGTCTCCGGGCCTTTGTCTCAGTGGGGGAGGCTTCTTTATTAATTCTTCAATTCTTGCAAAGTACAAAAAAAGTACATCAAATCGATATCATACTGGTCTCATTGTGTTCTACTTGACCTCAGAAATCCAACACAACTGACGGCACTGAAAAAGACTGAGTGTAGCTCCCATAAATGGCCTGCAAGCGTCTGCTCCTCAATAGCTTCCCTGCATAAAAATGGCTTTGGCTTGGCTTTGCTTCAGCATAACTCTGATATGACTCTCCTCCATGGCCTCAAACAAGCCTGGTTTTTATAGATCTGAAGTTGGTTATCATTCCTCAACTTCTTCCCAAAATATGGCTTCCAAAAAGGCCCAATATCCCCCAATAATGGGAAAAATCCACTATTATAGGCCAAAATCAAATAAAAATCCCAAAACCATATTATAAAACCCACTTTATGTTAATTATAGGGCTTATCCCCCTCTTATTGGCATGCTCCCCTTCAAATAAGGTCATATGGATAAATGGGTTGCCAAGCACCAACCCAAAGGGCTGTGCGCTGGCCCCTTTCCCGAAAAACTAGGTCATGTGGCAAGAAATAATGGGACCGAGTCCCCTACTCTGCGCGCTGGCCTAAACATCATAGCCTAAGTCATATGAGCATGGGATAAAACCATGGCTGGTGGTTAAACTTATGGTTCCCTTTTTCATGGATGGTACGTGGCCCCGCACCCTAATGCCTTGTCGTTATATGAACAAATAAAACGTCGGTTGGGGCTTAGCCCCAACCCCTTTCTGCCCTCCAATACAAATAGATACACTTCAGTTTAATTAAATGCGATTTTATATAACAAGAAATACTTTGGCGTATTGGTGGTTTGTCCATTCCCAAATCTCTTCTCTACCAAAAGGTCATGTGGTCGAACCTCATGAGTTGCAAAACTTTTGCCCAGTCAGTCATTGAGGGGATGCCACGTGGCAGCCCATGTCTCGGCCATGTGTTACCCTTTCATTGGTCCATGAAGTGCCACATGTCAACGTTGGACTAGTCCACAATGTGCCACTTGTCCACACTGCATTGATCCTTTTCACTGCCCAGTCACCCCGCTGTCGAGCTGCCACATGTCATTATGTTGATGTCAGCATGGTGATGTCATGCTGACGTCAGCATTGAATTTTTCCAGTTTGAATGTTGACTTTTTAGTTGTTTGGGAAAGAGGTCAGAGTATGATAACTCTCGGATACAGAGCCCATTTGAGAAAGTAAATATATGGATGGAATCAGTGTGACCAGGCGGTCGCAATGGAATTTGTTTCATCAGATTCCAAGAACTTTCATTTTTTGAGCCTTTTTTGGACCTAGAAGCCTTCTGGATCCGATTCTAGATCAGTGTGAACTAATCTCGTTTGAATTAATGGGTGTGGATAATTTCCAAAGAAGTATTGGGACATTTTGGAATTCCTTTGGAGAAAACCTACTTCAACCTCTGCAATTCAAAATGGAAATTATGTGTGTGAGGAGTGTCTTTGTGTGCAAGAAAGTGAAAAAGTGTGCCAAGTTTTTAATAAGTTAGGTGTGAGATTGCAACATGTAAACTTCCTATGGTCCTTATAAATCTTTGTTACCTATATTTGTAAGTGTCATTGGTACAACCTTGCGGAATTTTAAAATCCCTAAAGAAATAGCACGTGGACATATGGGTCTTTTACAAATCCTTTAAACTCCCTAAATGTTGTTTACACTAAGAAATATTTGAAACTATCCTATATTGCAAGCATGTGGGCATGTATGGGATCATTAATTTGATCTTTAAACTTCCCTAGATTCTGATGTAAACTAAGAAAGAAATTTCAAGAAACTATCCTAAGTTTGAACCATGTGGGCATATATGGGCCCTTACAAATTTAAGATAAGTTTCAAAAAACTAAGAGGAACCCTATGGGGGATTTGTCCTCTCCTAAATATTTTTGTTAAGGGAGATGAAATGTCACTTTAACCACCTTTCTGATTCTCAATATCACACTATGGTGCGAGAGAAGAGAATACTCAAGGGTCGAAGTTAATTTCTAGTCCCAATGTAAGTGACTTATGTATGATAGCAATAATCTCAACTTAAAATTTTACAACCCAAACAAGCCATCCATGTGGAAAGAAAAAAAAAAGAGGAGAATATTTGGTTCCTTTTACCCCCTAAGTGCCTATGTTTAGATAACCTTTCATATGGGAAAATATTCTAAGTGGAGTGCATTTTCCTTACAAAGTGAATGAAAGAAAAAATGTGAAGGCTAGGGGCCCTCAAATCATCATATAAATCCTTACAATTTTGAAAAATTGGATATGTGGATGAGTTACAATTCAGATAGGTGCACAGAGGGTGCACAATGTGTAGAATGCACAGAAAAAAGAATTTTTTGATGTGCACAGTGTGCAGAGTGCGTGTCTATGGGCAGGAAAATCCACGCACTTCTTGTCACACGTCGGGGGACCGGGGGGGGAATTTCCGAGTGAAATAATCCTCCTCCAGCTCCGAATTTTTCCTTTGGCAGGTTGGGCTAGGCCGATTTTGGTACCTGCAAGACAAATTGATTAAAAAAAGTTCCTTATAAGCTCAAATAGGGTGGAATTCGATATTGATCCCCAGTATGGTCGTCAATATGTTGTGTTGGTTTTGTCACTTCGGTGAGAAAAATAAGAACACTTGCATGCCTAGATGAGCCTACTAGACAAGAAAAAAGTTTGTGAGTGGGTTAAAGAAGCCAAACACATGTAATAAACAAAGAAACAAACTAAAACAACTAAGAGATAAATGTTATAAAGCATGAGAAACTTAGAACCATAAAAATCAACCAATGACCAACATAATGCTACCAATGGATCAATAGATTAGTAGGAAAAATACCGTAGAGAAAAATGAGGACTTATGAGTCCCCTCTTCCTCATTGGGAGGGATCTTGAGTTCCCTAATGGAGATATCTTATTACAATCGAAGAACATGGAAAATGTTGAAGAAAATCAATGCCTATTTCCTCAAAGGGTGAGTGGAATGGCCTATTGCAATGATTCTTGAAGGCTCCAAAGAGAAAGGAGGATTATCAAGGGAAAATTCTTGCAGCATAACAATACAATGAAGATCTTGGTTTCTTAGTGCACCCATGGCTTTTATCAAAATGTAATTGGTTCTTGGTGTGAACAAGGGGCCTTTTAAGGAACCCTCTAGTCCTTGACCAACCCCCGATTTGGATTTCGCTCAGATATGAAGGTCAAATCAGGTTGGGAGTTGGTCCATAAGTGGTTGGGGGGCTGACAAGATCCATAAATGCATCGTTCATATAAGTGCATGGATTTTTTCGTACATAGTCGCACACTTGGCGCATTGTGCACTCTGATATCTTTGTTGGCCTACACACACTGTGCATGGTGCGTGCACTTCCTTTGGTGAATTTGCGCATGTCAATTTTTAACCCAATTGTATAGTTTTTTTGCCTTTTGAATGCGTTTCAGTGTTGTAGGTGAACTAATTGTTGTTGGAATTGTTGTGTTTCTTTAACCATTTGTGTGCAATGTTGCAAATGAAATTTTAGTGATAACAGGTGTTGTGCCAAGGGATTTTGTGGAAGTTAAACTAGTTCCCAGTGCCATTCTTTGTATTTACTTTATCCTTTTTTTCCTATGTCTTGGACTGGTTGTCTAGGGGTTCTTGGTTAGGGTCGTCTTTACCATGCTTTGGTTGTTGCAAATTTGCAGACCCGAATTCCCATTTGTTCTGGTGCGTAAATTTTTGCTCGATTTTGACAATATATCGATAGGCATCTCCCAATGATGATATATTTAGGAAATCCATTTTGGTTTTGATGTACCTATGCAGAGGCCCACAATATTTCAGAACCAAATGTCGCTCTGAGTCTTTGATACCTAGCTTGGTGCACAAGGTATGGAAAGTATTTTTGAACTCTGACATTGTTTGGCTCTTCTCTTGTCGCAGTGTGGTCCATATCATGTATTGGTCTTCATAGTTGTCAACAGGATAGTACTATTCTTTGATTGCATCCACAAAAAATCCCCAGGTGGTCTCAGCCCCATATATTCCAGATTCCTCTGTGGAACTTTGCTCCCAGTAAGTTTCCCACCAATTTTTGACATGGGGTAGAGCCTTGAGGAATGCGAAGGTGATCTTTTCCCTATCATAATTTTTTTTAACAGAGAAATAACCTTCTAATAGATTTAACCATTTTTCTAGGGCATCCGCATTTATCTAACCTTCAAATATGGGAATATAAAAATTAACTTGTACCTTGAAGGGAGAGATTCCTCCAAAATGGTTTCTTGATGAAGATGTGCCTATTTCTATCGGTAGACGTTGAAGAATGTGTGTGAAATTATCCATCATTTAGTCCCCTTGTCGCACGAGAGATTTCTCAAGCAACATGTTAATAGAATCTTCTACTCTGTCATATTTATTTTCTACCTCCATCGAGGGTTTCTTGGGCATGTGAGGTTGATTGTACTCAAGAGAGAAAATCTCGAGACCCAACTAGCTATACTCAGACCTTGTTGGGGACATGCGCTGAAAAACGATCAAGAGAAGCCTGCTCTGATAGCACTGATCCATATTTATTTTCAGAACGAAATGAAAGTAGAGAAATTACAATTAAATTCTCATGGAAATTTCCAAAAATAGAGAAATAAAACAATACTTGATTTCTATTAATGAAATAATTGTAAAGAGTCTGTAAAAATACAAACTGCAAGACTCACTAGAATCGTGGTAGTTTTATCTCTGAGAAGGGATGTGAAGGATACCCTCATTCACCATAAGATGATTATAATGAGTCTCTGAAGGCCTTTTTATGATAAACAATAATGTCAAGTCCCTATACATCCAAAAACCTAACCCTAGGAGATGAAATGCTAAAAATCATGTGGACCTCGTTTGGGTAAGTTAGTACATTAACTTCTCGGGGTCGTAACTTTTGCATACGACCTTCGTTTTAGGTGCGTGATAGCCCGTTGGAAAGGTGTTTTCGAGAAATACTCATTACACCATAAAACTCTAACTATGTCTTTAGTTTGACTATGGAGAGACAAAAAAATAATGTTTAGGGGACAAAAACAACTCTGGAAGTAAAACAAGATGCAATGACATGAAAACATACAAAATAAGGCAGTTGGATTAGGTGGGAGGCCACCAGTATCCACTTGGAAGATGTGTAGGTATTCAGACAGCCCTGAGAGTGTAGAACCCACAATTAAAAACAAGTACAAAAGAATGTGTTGTACTAAAAACTGACAAGAGGAGCCAGTTAGAACAAATGGGTGGCCACCAATATCCACCTAGATCAGAATAATTACACATGTTGCATAACACCAAAAGAGAGTCCTAAAAGGTTAAGAGGATAAACATGGAAATTATAGATACTTTCATTTATCCCATGGGTATATTATCCAACAATGTTAATGTCAAATAATCATAAGCTCAATAAGTAACAACAAATAATCTGAGACATTAAAGGGGAAATTATGGGTTAGGTACATGGGTTGGTTAAGTTGATTAGTATCAATTTATACCCTCTAGGGATCGATTATTATTAGGTTAATTTCATACCAATAGATTGTCAATAGACCTGCTAAAAAGTAGAGACATTGATGGGGATGGAAGTAAAAATTTCTTTCCTTGAACTAATTACACAACAATGCACAATAATGCATTGTCTCTTGAAGTTTAAGATAACATATCTAATCCTTCTTATGAGGATATGAGGAAATAATTTGTGTGGGTTTACATGATATTAAAATCAACATCAAAATATTTGATAATCTATAAATTGGATCTAGGATGAAAGTCTCCAAGATAATGTGATAGCATCCTCCCTCACTCTTGTTGGTCATTTTGTGTTAGTAGTATACCAACATTTATGGGTTGGGGTTATGGATTAGGTTTTTGGCGTGTTATATATGTTAGTGGAATGTTAGTTGTTAGTCCATGTAAAGTGTGTGTGTTAGGAGTTTGGGTTAGGTGTTTGACTATTTGTTATTAAGGATTAATATTTATTATACACTATTTATTATTTACACACACACACAACATGATCCACATAGGATGAGGGTGAGGTCAAGAAACCACCCCTCTCTCATGATTCCATGGCCCAAAAAATGTTAAATTCAACGATCTACATAACTAGTTTTTTACTCAATAAGGGACAATGCAACTTTTTCACTCGAGATTCAAATTTTTAAAACTCTAGATTCGATGATTATGGATAGTGTGCCCACATTGACCTTGCCCAAACACACTTGTAGGATCTTTTGGAACTCAAATATACTTCTCAATTTGAATTTTATGCTCCATGACCAAATTCGTCATATGTTTTGTCTCCCCTCACTACTCACTGTGTGACATTGGTGGATGGCATTGGTGATGGGCATGTTGGAATATGTTCTGTAACATTTCAAGAGAGTTTTGACAAGAATTCTATAGATGTGAAGGACGAATGATGATAATGAAACTGCATGATGAACGTTGATGCAAACATGGACGATCTCAAAGATTATGTTGGGACATCAAGTATCCTTGAGTCTTGAAACCCTCACATAACATCAAGGCATGTGTCTAATCTAACCATGCCAAATTTCAATGCATACATGAAGAATTTGAAGAAATTTCAATGTTGGCCCCATTCACTACTCATCGTGCGACATTGTTGGATTACATTGGTGATTGGCGTGTTGGAAGAGGTTCCATGAAATTTCAAGAGAGTTCCGACAAAACCCTAACTCCCCTAACCCCTTATCCATTGACCCTTAAATCTTTAAGCCCTAATCCCTAATTGACCCTTAAGCCCTCAACCTTAGTTAATCACTAATCCCTTAACACAAAATCCCTAAATCCCCTAACCCCTAAGCCATCGACCCTTAAAAACTTAACACTAATCCCTAATCCCATAATCCATAAACCTTAATCCATTAACCATTAAACTACCTAACTCATAAGTGCCAAATCCCTTATCTATTGACACTTAATCCCTTAAACCGTAACCCCTAATCCATTAACTCTTAATATTTGTACCCCAAATCCCTAAATCCCATAATCCTCAAATCCCCTATCCACTTAACCCCAACACCTCAACTAATTAAATATTTAGGCTAATATGGCTACATTTGGTGCTACTTCTAGTGCAATTTATGGTGCTAGCTGGGGCACTAAACCAGGCACTAAAAGGGGCACCATTTCTGGCACTAAATGGGGTGTTATTTCTGAAGCTAAATGGGGCACAATTTCTAGCACTATTAGTGCCTAAATTTTGTGGTCAATGTAAAAAATTACATAAATAGCTCCATCCCAATTAATAGCACCAAATTTTTCAAAAAATTGAATAAAAATACACTAAAACAAACTTTGGAAGAAGAAAAGGGAGAAAAAATGGGAGAAAATCACAAGGATTTGTTGTAGTGCATCAAATACATCAACCATGTACCAAGATATTCCTCATACATATACCAAAGTGTATCTCAAATCATGTTCTGAATATCTAAGATGCTCCTCAAACCAAAAGATATGCCATAAACCATGTATCATGAGATGTGTCTCAACCATATACCATATCACTCATGATATGTCTCAATCATGCCATACACCATGTACCATAAAATATGTCAATATGTGTCTCAACATGTACCACCATCACCAAGGAATGCATCAAACATGTGTCAACATCACAAAGATGTGCCTCTAACAATGATCTATAAAAACTATACACAATGTACCAAGGATATACCTCAAGTATGTATGCACCTCAATCATATGCATCAATGTATCAAAAGGACTCCAAGACATGCCTTAAGCATGTGCCAAACCATCCATGATACAAGCCTCAATAACACATAAAAAACGTACCTTTTCTTATTAAGAATACCTGGTGCATATCATCATATACCTAGAGCACATTATCTTCAACAATAATAAGAAAACATATTCATTGAGTTTTACCATATCTTCACTGGACAAAATCATTCATCACGTATGACCTCGCAGGATGAGTGTCATACAACCCGCAGGGGTGCCTCATAGGACACTTGTATACAGACTCATGGGGGTCATCTAAATTAGGGTTTTCTTGGAAGAACCCCTCACACACCCGCAATACTAAAACTTTCTCCTCCGCACTCCTTCACTGCCTTATATTCATCATCTTAGATTCACGAATAGATCACTTGCTTACTTAGAAGATATTCAGTAAATGTGTGTGTGTAAATATACTACTGAGAGGATCCTTGATGTGTATTTATACTTTTTCAAAGTGACTTCTTTTCTTAACTTTAGGTTTGACCTGTACTTTCTTGTTAAATTTGTTTTTACCCTTAATTAATAACTTGTAACTTCTTGTTGCAACAGTTTAGGGACTTCTTAACCATTCTTCAATGCTTCCAATTTCAAGAGGTCATATCTCTTCAACCATGATGAAATATGTCGTGTACCACCTACCATTGGAAATGGAATGATGAGGACTATCCATCTATGAGTGTGTTACTTTCATTTTTACTGTCCTTCATCCTAATTTTCCTCAAACAACTTCAGGCTTCATGACCACACCTCTGGGGCTTCTCAACCACTTAACTACTTAGCCATCTTTCCAGGGATTCTTGTAGACTTCTTCAAAGTGTATTCCAATGAGGGCCATGCTTAAACCTATGCCATAAGGTTACCACTTTGGATACTTCTCCAAATACACCAGTCACTTCTAGATTCTTCCAATTTTTTCTTCCAAACTTTCTTCAGGGATTCTTATGGGGTTGACTAGGGTTGACATCAATGAAAACCAAATATCCAAAAAATACTTTTACTTTATTTAACCATTCAAAAATCATTCATTAGCTGAGAAATAGTAAACTCAAATCCCAATTCATAAAGTTTAACATGGAAACCCGATCTGGAGTAAACCATAAAACTTATATTTATAAATATTTGTAGGCACCAACCTACTAGAGACACCAATATCCTTAAGTGAGAACCAACTCAACAATATGTAGAAACCAACCTACTAGAGACACCAATCTCCTCAACTGAGCACCAACACGACAAGACATGGGCACCAATCTACTAAAGACAACAATCTCCTCAATAGAAAAACCAACTCAATAAGATATGTGTAGACACCAATCCAAGATATTCATACATAAATTACTTTTGACTTCACCTGCATGCTTCATTCCACAAATGATCCATCAAAACCTAGCAATCCTCATAGCATCATTCCCAGAATGTAATCACTAACAAAAACATCCATTGATAGAAACATCCATTGACGACAACATCCTCTAATGACAAGATCCATTAATGACAACATCCATTGACGAAAACATCAACTAAAGACAACATCCACCAAAAACAACATAAAAACTTCAAAACAGGGCACATTACAACATAACATACCTTCATTATGTCATAGCACACCTTGAGAACAAGAAAGACCTCAAGAAAATCCCTTAGACTTCTCTTGCACACCAGAAAGACACTCCATCACCTTTAACACACCTCAAATCACTTTGTCACACCTCAGAATTGATTTCTTGCTTGATTTCTCTACAATTGTAAAAATAATTCTTGTATTTATAGTAATTATGTCCCCACTTTTAGGATCAACCTATAAAGACTGGTTGAACTGACCTCAATTTTATGGCTGGGTTGTCGAATGGAAAAAATCATATCTCCTCATTCATATGGAGTTAGAAGGAATTCCATATACCATTGGAAAGGTATCAGGATAAGACTTCCAACCATACAAATATTTATCCCATTTGAGCTAGGTATGTAGGATAAAATTTCCTTCAAAAATAGGGTATCCAAATTGATCATAAAAAATCCAAAAGTAATACTTTCAAGAATCTCAATCTTGCAATCTTTATCTTGGAAATTTATAGGCTTGTAATATTTATCTTAGAAATATATATGCTCCCCTTGTCTTTGACAAAAATGAAAACAACATTTCTAGCATAAGTGAACTTGGGATCTTTGTCTGGAATTATTTCCTTGGGCACACCATGTAGCCTAACAATTTCCTTCGTGTAAATCTATATAATGTTGGTTGCCTTGTGAGTCGTTTTCACCAGAATAAATGTGCATCCTTTAGTTGATGTTCAGATTAGTTGAGGTCCAAACAACAACCTCAAGAGGATTAAAATTCCCCTTTCCTTTTTATAGAGGTGGTACTCCTTAGTATTTTATTAAAGATTAATCTTGATATCTTCAAACCAAAGTATCAAAATGGGAGAATAATAAATAACAAACCCCAATATTTATTTCTCAATGAAAATGTAAAATATTACGATTGAAAAATAATATACATTCACAGAAAGAAATTCCTGAGAAGAGGACCAAGAATATTCACAGACTAAAATATAATAAATGCATAAATATTGTACATAAATAAATAACAATTACATGAAAGATAATATGATTCTCACATCCATCATAATATCAAAATTTTGATCACATTCATGAAAAGGAAAAATAAAGACCCATAATTGAGAGAAATCTAAAAGAGTTTTTCATTCAAAATAAAACAAAATATGATAGGAAAACTTTAAATTTTTTATGCTAAAAAATCAGATTTCAAGATATCAGTAAAGTTTAACCCCAAAATAGTTCTCTGAGATTATCAAAAAAATAATAATAGTTTGAAAATAAAATGAATTCATCCAAATGGACTGGGATTGGGCTCTTATGGTCCATAAATTGAAAGTGGGATAGGGATGAACCTAAAAACAAGACATAGAGAAGCAATCATAAATCGGTTATGTTTTCTCAAGAACGACAAGACACAACTAGATGATTCCTGAATCGAGAAGAGAAAAAGAATAGGGAAGGATGTGACCAGTTTACTCACTGTGATGGATTTGTGTCTCTCTATTTGTTGATGTATGTTCCTTTTGTATTCTCCTTTGATGTATTTACATGACCATTACCAACCGCCTCTACTTGATCTTCTTCTATTATTTTGATTAAATCTTGATTTAACCAATTTTCAATGCAATCCCTCACAGGACAATTATATCTTTCTTGAATTTAATGTCAAATAATGTTCTTTTGAGATATATAAAGTAAATTTAAAGTTGGGGTGACATATATTCAATATATTCATTTTTGTTAACATAGTTAACTATCCAACTTTCGACTTCTTTCTCTATGTACTTGGTCAAGCTGTTAAATTTCTCTACTAACACGACCTTCAATATCTTCAGATGTTCTTCAAATTTTTCTCTTGTCATAAGCACAGAATTTAAAATCAATTTCGGGTCTTGAAATTCTCCAGTAGTTCCTTCCAAGTATAACTCAATCAGTTTCAAGTATAATCCCCCTTTTTTGACACTTAAAGTGTCATGATCAACCAATATTTCCTTTAAAGTATTTATGCTCTTAATCCAACAAGCTTTTAATTGTTTTATATGACTGGGGGAAAGTAGATATTATTTCTTTATTTTTAGTTCACTCATACCTTAAATGTTTTAAAAAAATGTAATAAAAACCTCTTTATAAAAACCCTCATCATTTTTTATATCGGCGTGGAGGTATTGTCTTAAATGTCTAAGTATGGACCCCCAAAAAACAAATCTATTCGTCAATTAAGAATGGGAGACATTATTTTATTTATGTTCTCCCAAACATACCTTCTGACAACACAGAGTAGGATTGATGTCCTTCTTAATTTTGAACTTGACTCTAGTTTTCCATCAAAGTTCCTCCAATGCTGAATAGTGGCAATCAGGCTAACGAATATGGGTGGTGGCATGGAGACATTATGAAGTTATTTAATTCTATTTTTTATCATTTCATTTTCATTTTCCATTTCATCACCAAAAAAAATTAGGGCTTCTCATGTAACCTCTTGGATACGTGAAATTCTAGAAGGTGGAAATTCGTTGAGATATAATTGTGAATTAGATTTTCCTTGGACCTTTTTATTTTTTTAATTTATTCTTTCAAAGATTAATTTATTTGAATCTTTGTCATACAGAGCAGTGTGCACAATCAAAGATTCTTCTTCAAAGAAAAATGGTTCTTGTGTTTCCAATTAAACTGCAAATTCCCTACTTTCTTGAAGTCTTTTCTCTTCATCAAGAAGTTCTATATCTTCAATATTGGCATCCAAATCCATGTCCTCAAGAACAACTTTTTTTTCAAGTATGACCTCCTCTACTTCTTGCTGACTAGTTTTCCTTTTTATTTTACTTGTTACAAGAAGTTTCTGAGGTCGTTCTATATCTCCCTTCAGAGGGTTTTTATATCTCCCGTCATCAGAATCATTGATTGAAAACTTGTTTTGTTCTTGTGTTGTTGACTGATAATTTTCATTTTGTGGGTCACTTCTCTGAGATACATTAGGAGAATGAGTGCTCATTTCGGTAATAACTCTCCCATGCCGCCTGTGTCATTGGTTATAATAAATGTGTCAATATATTCAATATGAAATGCCTCATGGTTTTTGTCTTCATCTTCCTCTTATACAAATAGAATTTTTTTTGCATATGAAACATTGTAACCCACATAAATCATATGTTTCATGAACAATTAATTTGGGTCAAAACCTTTAATTTCTTTTGTCTCCTTTAAATCAAATATATCGAATTGTATTGCATATTCATCAATGTTTGCAACATTTTTCAATACTATTTCACCAATTTTCCATGGTAGGTTAGTAAATTTATTTTTCCTTCTTTCATGGAAAACGTGAACCTGAAATCTGTACTATTTACAAACTTCAATCACAAATATCCTTTCCAGTACATAATACGACAATTAAAAAGTCCTTTCTCGAGAAAAATAAATCCTGGCGATGTTGTAATGGTCCATCACTTTGAAACTTCCTCTTCTGTATAGAAATACTGTTGCTTCCAAATAAATTATTGATGTATTGGATCCAAATACAAGTTTCTTAAAAGAAGAAAATAACTAATTGTAGACTTCATATAAATGATACATTGTCTTATGCTTCCATAAAGTAGGGTACCATGTAAGAACTGGGTCAATTTTTCAATTTACCTATTTAGCTTAAAGCAATCATTTAAAAACATGGTAGTATGTGATAGAAAAAACTGGTTACGAAGACATGTAGAACTTCACGTTCTTCTTAAAATTTGATAATTGGAAATATATTTCACCAAAATGATTTTCACCCAGTCGAAGACTTCTTTCTCATAAACATAGAATGTAGAATATAGAGAGATAAATGAGGAAAAGTTGCAATTGACTCTTTCCCAGCTACCCTAGCAAAGAGACATGCCATTTATCAGTAGAGGTATTTTAGTAGACTAACCTGGATGGTTGATAAATATTCTAGAATTATTGCCGTGTCTTCGAGATATTGTTGCGAGAGATCCCACACACCATTCTTATCCTTCGGGAAATATTTGGCTTCATCACCTTTAAAATTCATCATTGGCTCTGGTAGCCTGAACATTTTCTTGAAAGTTGAAGGTGACAGAGAAAATGGGGATTCTCCCTGTAGTTGAATAATCCTCTACTTCTTGTCGAATTTATATATACACCACATCACTATCTCTTTTCCATCAAAAACCTCTAGAATGCAAACAAATTTGAAAATTATTTATGTCCAAATATCATTGGAAATTCTCTCTAATGGAGACAATGTAGAGTAATATTTGTATTCCTTGTACTAGCGAATTTTTTTATCTTCTTCTCTGAATATATTAAGGGTATCTTCTCCAATCTTTCCTTTCTTCTGGACATCATGATTAATGGATTTGGAAGATTATGTACAGTCTTTTGGAACGTTAATACCAAATAGAAAACCCTTTACCATAGTATACCTCAATACTCTTCTTTCGAAGAATTAATATGAATTAAATTTGAATTAATGGCAAATTGTCTTGAGAAGGTTGTCATTAATAACAACCTTTTATGATTTTAACTATTTTTTTCTTGTAATATTTACATTAAATGAACCTTGAGGTGAGTGATAAAAAAGACATGTATTACTACAGGAGGTGGAGGATTGGATGTAAGTAGGAGTATGAGCACAAACCCGTGGACCTACGACAAAAAACTTCAAAAATTTGCTAAGTATGAGACTTGGATCGGTCAAATGGACAAGAGAATTTTTTTTTGAAGAATTATTATATGAATGATGAACCCATGGTGAAGTATTGAAAAATAGGCTAAGTATCATGATGTGGATAGAAGGACGGAGAAGTCATGTTGAGAATAATGTAAGTCAGACGAATAAACTAAACACGTGGTGAAACATTAGAAAACATTCTAAGTATGGTACAAAATGAGGATCACAGAGCATGGTGGTGCATTTCGGTAATGACGAAGCTTTGTAATTGAATGACAGCATGTGATGAACCCATGAGAGACTTGAAATAATCTAAGTGTTGGTGGAAAATGGATACAGTGAAATGTGATGGTTGAATTTTGGAAGAGGTGAAACTTTGTACAATGACTCATGAACCTGGGACAAAATGAAAAAAATTCTAAGTGTAGGAAAAATATGAAAGAAAATTTATGATAGAATTAACAAACTTTTGAGTCAACACCTTTATAATCTTGTCCACCACTACCGTGATGGAATAATGCTACCTTGTTGTTCTTGGAAACTAGGTGATAAAATCTATCGTAACTACCTCGCATTTCCATTAAAAAATGGCTGCAACAATCATGTTGAATGCCTTTGTTTAGTATTCACTTTCTAAAATTCCATGCACCTGGATAAGTGATTAGAAACATATTTATTCATCCTAAGTTATAAATAATAGCTTCTTACTACTACAATTTTCTTCTAGTATATTGGATGTCCATCATATGGTACATTGTGCATTTCTTTCAGTACCATATTTCTCAAATCCTGATTGTTATGAACATAAACATTGTCCCTAAACAAAATAATTCCAACATATTCTATCATGTACTCTTTGAATCTTAGTGGTACATTTTCCTGCTGCAAGCCTTTTGTAACTTCTGCATAATGTATATATCATGCTACAACTTCCAAAAATTTTCCTTTTAAATTTGAACAGTGCATGATAATGGCTGCAGCATGCACCCTTCTGCTGAGTGCATCAACCAATTTATTATCTTTTCCCTTTATTTTTTGATGTCAAAGTCATATTCACTGAGAAATTTTATCCATCTAGTCTGTTTAGAATTTAGCATTGGCTTCTCAAACAAGTGTTTCATATCAATATTATCTATCTTTAGCTCGAACTTTCTTCCCAAGATATAATTCCTCCACATTTTTGAGGCATGAACTATGGATTCCAAATTTAAGTCACAGGTAGCATAATTTCTTTCATTCTCCTTAAGCTTCCTTGAATCATAACATATGACATTCCCATTTTTCTTAAGTATTCCACCAATCCATTCCTTGCATGCATCTACACACACAATACATTTTTCATCTAGATCAACAACCTTTAAAATAGGTGCACTAGTCAACAATTCCTTTAATTTTTGGAAACTCTCCTCACACTTGGCAGTCCATTCAAACTTTGTTCCCTTCTTTTGCAATGAAGTGATAATATGTGTTCCATTAGATAAACCTTCAATGAATCTCCTATAATATCCAGCTAACCCCATAAAGGATATCACTTCTGAAACATTCTTTGACATTGGCCAACTTTTGATTACTTCAATCTTTCGAGGGTCCACCGCTATGCCCTCCTCTTAGACGATGTGACCCAAATAATGGATTTTCATTTTATATAAATTTCACTTTCTTAACATGGAATGCATTTTTCTCTCTCTCAACACATGTAGCGTCATCCTCAAATATTTCACATGCTCCTCCTCTATCCTGTACTAGATAAGAATATCATCTAAGAAAACAATAATGATTTTTTATAGGTAACCTATGAACACTCCATTCATTAGACACATAAAAGTAGTTGGTTCATTTTCTAGGCCAAATGGCACCACCACAAACTCATAGTGGCCATAAATTATCCTGAATGTTTTCTTTCTACAGTCTTCTTCTCTATTTCTCACCTAATGATACTTGACCTCAGGTCAATATTGGAAAATATCCTTTCTCCCTTTAGTTGATGAAAAGGATCATCGATATATGGTAGAGGTTACATGTTCTTTACCGTAACCTTATTCAATTGTCTGAAGTCAATATAGAACCTAAAAGTTCCATCATTTTTCTTCACAAAAATCCTTGGGGAATCTGCAAATATTTTAGCTTTAGTGTGTTCATTGTTTGGGATTGGGTGTAACCTGATAAAAAACAAATAAACAGAACTAAAAATAATCAAAGAGGAATAAATTTCAAAGATAACAGGTGGTGTCTAAAGATATCATTATATCACTTAAGTAGAGGGAATTGTGATTATAACATCACAATGCATGTTGAACATCTTCACACATGTTCACTTCACAATCGTGTACATTAATAATTACCCATCGAGTATACTATTTATAACTTCAACATCTAACCAAATTCCTTAGAATTGGTAAGATATTGTCCACATACAACCATTGGTGGTTAGAGTTGTCTCCATCAAATCTACATTGTCTAGTTGACTCAATAAGAATACTCAACCAAATCATATATGCGTCCAACTCATAGTCGATTTCTCGAATGGTCTATCCACAACTGATTGTCATTGATTGTTGGTCAACAGTCTAACTAACAATTTTTTTGAATGCTCGAATGCCTAATGTAGATATCTAGTCAACTACTCGATCGACTATTTCTAGATGTTGGTTGATCGTCTGTCTGACCAATTCCAAGAAAAGTGTAATGAACCATCAGAACCTGAAGATTCAACACCCCCCATTAACACACAACATTGGGTATTTAAGAGGTGAAATTAAGTTAGTAGGACACCCCCAATAATTGAATCTTCCTGAAGCCTAATCATTGAATGGATCTTGATAAACTTAGCTTCAGATAACGATTTAGTAAAATTATCAATGGTTTGATCATATGTTCTAGAATAGACAAGAGAGACAACATTCTCGTGAACCAAATGTTGAAAATACTGAGAGGGGGGGGTGAATCAGTGTCTGAAAATTTGATTGTTTTTCACATTCTCATTGATTAACTGAATTAACTAAACAAGATATATGCATCTCAATTAATAATTCATAAATATGTATAAAACAAACTATATGAAGTAGATCAAATATATTTCTTTTATTTATCTAACTTGAATGAATACAAATAAAATCAATCTTTTAATATATTCAACTTCAACTGAATATGAGATATCCAACTCTCTAATACAAGACCCATCTTGGAGTTCTCAGATCCAACTGAGAAATGAGGAATCCAACCCTCATAAAAATACCCAGCCTGTTGATCGTAGATCCAATTGAGATGTGAGGAATCCAACCCTCATAACAAGTCTCACCTTGTAAACATGCACCAACCTGATAGAATGAACTTCCATTCAATCGATTATATATATATATATATATATAATCCATCAAGACACCCTTCTTTCACCATACCTTTCTATTTATATAGTATTCCAAAGGTATGGCATTGAACCATTGTGTGTTTTAATAATGAACCATTGCACCCTTTCATTTAATTAATTCTAAGTATTTTGTCATTAACCCTTTTATTTATTTGTTCATGATTCCCATAATTAAACTCTTATTTAATCATGACTGTGTATCAGTTCACTAATATACATATCTCAAATTGTTGTGAATTTGAGTCTTAATTAATAGGTTCTCTCTTCAAACCAAAATTCTTGTGACCGTGGGCTCAAAACCAAGGTCTTATCCATTTCAAACATTGTTATGTTTATCACTTTTCTTCTTCCGCCCCTATTCTTCTACATGGGATCATATTCAAACATCTGAGGGATTTATTTACTTCTAGTACCTTTAGCTTATTTTCCTTATCACGTGATCAGTGATGGAACAAGGTTCTCTGGTACTTCATCCTTCAATATTTCTGGCCTTTGCAATATTTCAAACCTCCCAAAGTAAATTTCGTCGAAGTGCGTATACTATATTCACTAGTAGATCGAATGTTCAATATTTAATCTTCCATGGATGGATGATCCTGGCTTATCTAGAGGCTTCAAACAAAATCGATGATCACGACTTAATAAGGAGTTGAGATGAATGGTTCTCATTCACTTCGAGACTTCGGTGATTTGTGACTCTGGACTATGCAGTCTTCCAATTCTCCCAAAGAAAATTTCATCGAAGTGCATATCAACACTTCTCTTCTTAATAAACTTCACACATCCAAGAGCTAGGATCGTGGGATTAGGCACAACGAAGATCCCTCTCTCTGAGTATTCGTCTATTCGTGACTTTGGGACTCCGGGTTACTTGAACTCTGAAGTAGTTCAATTCCTCTGGAGTGTTTACCTACCGAATAAGTCATAAAACGATGATGACCACTTTTTGTCAGATAACACCTCATGATTACTCTATTCTTCCACTATGTTTGATCAATGATCAATAATGCTCTCGAATTAGATCAATGATTAACATTACTTCATGATTCTCTCCTTTGGAGATTAGCTAATAACAAACGTTTGGATATCCCTGAAGTTATTAATATCGAAGTGACGCGACTTGTTGACGTCACTCAATATGACGTGGACCCTAATTCTATGTGCCACATGTCACATTGATTCATGAATTTCAATGTCCTTATGTGCCACATCGACCTTGACATTTCTTACCACTTGATTGGGCCATGTGTCATTGTTGACATGATCCTGCTAACGTGGTCCTACTGTTGTGTCACATGACTTATTTTGATCTTCCTATTAGATCAAACGACTCGAGGTATTTTCCAACTCTTCCTTTGATCCGATGATCAATGGGAGTTCATTACTTCGAGGCTTCAGCCTTCAGGTATTCCTACATGATTCATACTTCTTTTCGCCAGAGTGGTCAGCGCCGAAGTTGACTACTTGGTCCAATGGTTAAGAGATCACCCTTAGGGATCTTATATCAACGACCAAACATTAATTCGTGACTTCATCCTTTGG
This sequence comes from Picea engelmannii, assembly GCA_009831015.1. Lineage (NCBI taxonomy): Eukaryota > Viridiplantae > Streptophyta > Pinopsida > Pinales > Pinaceae > Picea > Picea engelmannii. The sequence goes on along the minus strand of ML790179.1, from coordinate 117,945 downwards.
TGCTTCATGTAAGCTTACATGTTTCAGACTTATTTTCATCAGAGTAGTCAACGTTGGAGTTGACCACCTTCTTTCCTTTAGTTTGATCTGGCAGTTCAACATTTCCATTCCAAATTGACGGTCAATGCTTAACTCTAGATCAAATCTTGATATAATGGCTGAGAAACCATATGAAGCTACTTCCTAATCAATGATAGGATTTATTTAATGACTTCAGGATTTCGTGGATTCTTACTTGTTTCTAGCAATCATCGAAGTGGTGAAGCTCCTGAGTAACGAAGATTTATATCTCTTGCTTGATCCAACAATTGAGAACTGACCCAAATTTTCTCAACGACATTTGTCGGTCGACGTTTACTTCATGATTTCGTATCTTTCAAGACTTCATGTCTTATAGAGTCCACTCATGCCGTCCTTCCACTTGATTCTATTGAACGATCAAGATAGATCCCGAGCTAATATAATGATTGTTTTAAATTGATCCTTTACAAGGGATTCTTCTATGTATGATCTATCTCATGTGTGATTTGATCGTCCAGGATTGTCCTAACAACTACATCAATGAACATGATTCTTCCTTGATTCTTTTGGATTTTTTACTGTGGGGGTTTCAATCCCAATAGCGCTTCTGCAATATGCTCTCCCTTCTAAGATTTCCTTCATCCTTTCCAAAATACCTTAACATTGCATGCTCTGATTTTTTGTGTGTATTCTTTGTACAATATCCCTGTTATCTCTCATGAGCTTTAGGAACATAGGATCATTACTGATCTTAGCATGACCAACACTGATCATGAATTGCTTTAGTCCCATGGTGATGTTCCTCTACCCCACAGTGATTTTCCTTTTCCTATGATTATTTTACATGTTTGACTCATGTTGCCATTGATGACAACATGCAACCAATAATGCCAACAATCTCCCCCTTTGGCATTGAGGGCAACATATATTTAAAACAAATACTTTTTCTCCCCTTCTTATTAATCTCATTTGGAGGATTAAACTTTTACTTATACCAAATACTGATACCAAATTTGTTTTACTATTTTTCTCCCCCTTTGACATCAATGACAAAGTGTTAAACTTTTACTGTTTTTCTCCCCCTGTGAATGTACTAGTTATTATCTCAATATCTTGGGATTTTTTGTTCAAATAGGTAGTCTTATTGATACCATTTTTTGTAGTGATCAATTATTTTAAACCTAATAAAATAATTCCTCATTTGATGACCACATTAAATACTCTCCCTAAGTTTTTATTGTTTCATAGGGTTTTATTGTCTTCTCCTTTGTCCTAAGAGAAAAGGGTGTGAATATTATTAATCTTCTTGATCTATTTATTTATTCTTGTTTATATTACGATCTTTCACAAAAATACCATTGATCGATACCAATTGATTTAATTTCCATTCTTCAACCAATTTAATATCTTATTCACTGTCCTTCAACTCTGCAGAGACCAACTTCAACTTTTGTCCCTTAAAAATAAGATTGAATTGGTCTTTTCATCTGTTGTTTGTTAAGTCCTCTTCATAAGTTTTTCATTCTTTTGGAAATTCCTCATTGGGTTTATATCATACCATAATTTAAAAGTATTTTGTAGCACGTATACCAAATCGTGTTGTAAAATCGTTCCTCCTCCCTTTTATTCATATTTTTTGTTGAGGGGAAATTTAGTAGTTCATGAAAATAACATTGGAAAACTTCCAAGATTTTCATTGCTCAATTCTTTTGGTTGATATTCTATTTGAACATTCATCATTATCATCACTGTTCTTTGTAAGTGATACTTCTTCATTTTATTCTTTGATATTTTTTGTTTTCATTTTTCTTTCATTGGTTAATGTACTCTTGATTTGCATGATATCATTAGGATCTACTATTGTGTCATCTTCTTCTTTAGGAATTCTTCTTTCCTGATCCACTTCATAGTCAAATCTCTGAATTTCACATTTCTTATTAGGAACTTCACCCATCATTTTCTTGTTATCAATTTCTTCATTTTCAGATGCCAGATCATCTTTCTTGCTTTCTATTTCAGATTTTCTTCTCCATACCTTTTCATGAGATATTTTGTTTTTTGTATCTTTCTTTTCTAAATTTGTCCTTTGAGATTTGTCATTTCTTCTTTTCTTCCAACATTCATTATATTTTCTTTCTGACTTGTATGAATTATTTCTCATGGATTGACTTATTGATTTTCTACAGTTTTGGGATTTGTGACCAAACCTATCATAGTTGTAACATCTCATTGTATGACAAAACTTTGATGTGTGTCCAACATAATTGCATCTCCAACACCTTATTAAGTTATTGGACCTTTCTGAATTTTTATTTTCAGGACTCTTTCATTCCAATGCTTTGTGGCCAAAGCTATTACAAGAAAAGAAATAACCATTGAAGGTGTTTCCATACTCAGGTCTATTGTGACATGAGAAGTTTGTCTTTTGATATGTTTCTTGTTTTCTACTTTTATAGCTTCCTTCCTTGAAAAAGTTCATGGTTTTTTTTTATGTTTGTTATTGTACATTTTTCTTTTGAGGAGTATGATCCTTTATCGTGATTTTGAATGGTGCTCCATTTACCACCTTCTTCTTTCTTATTGTATCCAAGACCAATTTTGTCATCAATTGTGATGCAGGAGCATCTACAAATCATCAAGCGAGCCAGCATGGAGCGGAGAATAGCTGGACCGCGCCAACGCATATTACTTTTGAAATATTTTGGAAAGTTGTGCGCCACCATTTAAATGAAGGCATTTATAAGAAGCTCACTTGTATATGTAAACGGACCTTGAGCGGATAAGCTCTCGTCCTTAGGTAGCTGAGGCATTTATTAGATTTAATGCAGGTAGATAAAATAGTTAAGTCTAGATTAGACCGTTTTACTTTCGAGAGGGAAAACAGAATATAGGCACCCTCCTTTGTATTATTGTAATTCATATTCATTAGCATTAGCCTTATTATCATCATTGAGAGAGAGAAGAGCAGAGAGCTTGTGAAGAACACCCATGTATAGATGGAATTAATAGAAAGAGACTTTGATTCAATTCCATGGCTGTGTTTGTTCTCTGTTGGTTGTTGATATTATGCTGTTGCATATTGGCTTCTTTTTATGCTTTTCTTCTATATGCTGCATATATGATTGCATGGCAGGTTCGAAATCTGAGAGAATGAGGAAATGAGTTTCAATTGTTCCTCTGTTTGAACCAGGAGATTCCTGCATAGAGTGCAGTTGAATTCATCCGCATAGAGTGCGTTGATGAGGCTCAGCAGTTGAACTCTCATTCTCGTTCACCCAGTAGTTATTTTGGAAAGATAGAGATGTGAAAGGTGTGCGCAGGCTGGACGAAGTTTCAGAGTTGTGGCTCTGAACTAAGACATTTATAGACTGCTGCTGCAAAGGAGTGCGCAGGGTCAGAAGTCTTTAACACTTGACGTGGTTGGAGAGCATCTGCAAGGAGTGCGTGCAGAAAACTTCTAGGAGAAGCTCAGAAGCTGTGAAGCTCAAGAAAGATAGGCCTTCGAAGTATTCGAAGAGCAGTGGAGAGAATATTCGCGAACAGGTCGCAGGAGAAGCAAGCAGGTTGGCGGATTGGTCTCGAGGAAAGACACTTCTTATTCGGGATTTGCGTAAGGAGGAGAAGTGGACTTGAAGTCTACAGTGAAGATGGAAGAAAGTCTGAACCGGGAGAAGTTTTGAGATAGAGAGAGATTCCTCAAGAGGAAGAGAATCGACGACTTGAATTCGTCGTGAAGAATCATGAGGATCACGACTCTACATGGAGGTCGGCACATCGACACTTCACGTGGAAGAGGTTAGAAGTTTGGCCGAGGAGATCGCGAGATCGCGAGGTGCAAGCCTCAAAAATTCCGTGGGTCGTGGGGCCCTCAATTAACGCAAGGTGGCAGGTGGCTTTGGGACATCGGGTCTCGGAGTTGAAAAGTTAAGGGATTGGTCTCGCGAGTGGCGAGGAAGCGAGAGGCGAGATAGCAAGTTGTCGGCATCTCGGTGTCTCGGACCTTGGAGGTTGGGGACCCGAGAGTTTAGTGACGCGAGTCGCGAAGTTGCGATAGCGCGAGATTCTGATACGCTGAGGGAAGGTCAACGTTGACCAGGGACATCGGGTCTCGGGGACCCGAGGGTCTAGTACTCAACTGGTGAACTCGCGAAGACGTGAGGATTGATCCTCCGATATCCAAGAAAGGGAGGATCACGCGGGTGAAGAGTTGCTGTTGGTATGAAAGATTCCCGCGGTGAATCAGAAGAACCTTAGCGTTCTTCGGGCCGAGAGAAGAGAAGGTCCTGGTGGGAGCGGGTCGGACCGTGAGGGTCACGAGTCGCATCAAGTGGTATCAGAGCCATTGAGAGCAAATAATTTCTCTTTGCTTCAGTAGTAGAGAGAAGAGATTCACCATGCCGCCCAGAAGAGAAAGGCATTCGCCTGATCGTGAGGACAGGGATGCCCAAAGAAGGGGTAGGCCAACAGGGAATCCAGAGATGGATCGTCAAATACAAGATCTCAGGGAGAGACTCGAAGAAATGGAGACCACCCAAAGGTGTGGTGTCGGCGCAGTGGAGTTCAGTGATTTAGAGGTCGAAGAGGAAGCTGGACACGATGACGAAGAAGTCTTAGCAGAAGACGCATCAACCGAGAGGTTGATCAGAGCCATTTTGAGGATGAGCTCAAAGACAAAGATGGACATTCCCATCTATGAGGGAAGTCTAAATGCTGAAGAGTTGTTGGATTGGATCCGAGCACTCGACACCTACTTCGATTACGAGGATATCGAAGAGGACAAGAAGGTAAGACATGCGGTCACCAAGTTGAAGGGACATGCAGCCTTATGGTGGGATGAGTTGCAAGCGGATAGGCGCTGCAAAGGAAAACAAAAAATCAAGAGCTGGGATCGGATGATCGCTAAGATGAAAGCGAAGTTCATCCCCAGAGATTACCAGATCACACTGTTCAGGTGCATGCAGAACCTGAGACAGAAGTTGATGACGGTGAAAGAGTACACCGAGGAATTCTACAGGCTCAACATTCGAGCTGGTCATCGGGAGAGTGATGACAAGAAGGTGGCGAGATACCTGAATGGTCTCAGGTACGACATTCAGGATGAGCTGAGCATGCTGACCATCCGCACAGTTGAGGATGCATATCAGATGGCTTTAAAGGCCGAAGAGAAGCTGAGCCGCAAGCAGGGACAGCGAGGGTGAGGAAGAAGTCAGCCCAGGAGCAAAGCAGTTGCCCAAGAGAAAATTCGAAAGCCCAAGGAGGAGTGGAAAAGACCTCGGGGAAAGGTTGAAAGAGGTGGAACCTCACAGCAAAGGCAGCAATATGCTGAGCCGAGGAGGCAGCAAGATGATCATCAAGGAGGATATGTTGATGTGAACGCATTTCCTCATACCAGAGGCAGGGGAAGAGGCAGAGGAGGAGTTATCACATGTTTTACGTGTGGTAAAGACGGACACAAAGCCGTTGACTGTCCAAACAGACAGATGGACAGAGGAAAATCCCACATCACTGAGGCGCAGAGGCATGATGATGAGGATGAAGACACTGGAAGTGGGAAGTCGCTGATGGTGCACAAAGTTATCTTGAAGCCTGAGAAAGAGGTGGAGAACACAACTCAAAGATGTCGACTATTTAGGACCACATGCAAGACCAAGGGCTGGAAGTGAAAGGTCATAGTGGACAGTGGCAGTACTGACAATCTTGTTTCAACCGAGATGGTGGAAAAGCTGGAGCTGACAACCACTAAACACCCGAGTCCATACAAAGTGTCATGGCTGCAGAAAGGACACCAAGTAAGTGTTACGAAACAATGCTTGGTTAATTTTAAAATGGGTGAATATAGGGATGAAATTCTGTGTGATGTCATTCCCATGGATGTCTGTCATGTATTATTGGGTAGACCATGGCAGTTTGATAGAAATGTGGTTCATGATGGGAGGATGAACACATACACCTTGGAGAAGGATGGGAGGTCACATACATTTCTCCCCATAAAGGATAAAGAAGTGAAGCCGGAAGTAAGCAGCACGATACTTCTCATGAGTGGAAAAGAACTTCTCACAGAGTTGGAGAAGAATGAAGATCCACAGTTCTTTGTTGTCAGGAAGCTGAGGGTTGTTCTGACAAGCACAAGAGTGGACGACTTGCCAGAAGAGATTCAGGAACTGCTGGGAGAGTTCGCTGACATCATCGTGGACGAACTACCTCGTTCGTTGCCACCGATGTGGAGTGTGAGTCACCACATTGACCTCATACCCGGAGCAAGTTTACCGAATAAAGCAGCATACAGGTTGACACCTCAGGAGAACGAGGAAGTCAAAAGGCAGGTACAGGATCTGCAGGATAAAGGACTGGTCAGAGAGAGTCTTAGTCCATGTGTTGTTTCGATAGTACTGAGTCCGAAGAAGGATGGAGGCTGTAGGATGTGTACCGAATCTAGAGCGATAAATAAGATTACCATCAAGTACAGATTTCCACTGCCGAGAATGGATGATCTGATGGATTGCCTGAGTGGGGCAAATTATTTTTCGAAGATAGATATCAAGAGCGGATATCATCAGATCCGAATGAGAGAAGGAGATGAATGGAAGACAGCATTCAAAAAAAACGAGGGTTTGTACGAATGGCTGGTCATGCCATTTGGCTTGACGAATGCGCCGAGCACATTCATGAGGCCGATGAATGAAGTCCTGCAGGAATTCATTGGCAAATTTGTGGTTGTATACCTAGAAGACATACTGATTTTTAGTAAGACCAGGGCTGAACATTTGAGACATTTAGCCATTGTGATGAGAAGGCTACAGCAGGAGAAGCTGCTGATAAATTTGAAGAAGTGTTCCTTCATGCAGACAGAACTCATTTATTTGGGTTTTGTAATCTCAGTGAATGAGTTGAAGATGGATCCTGAGAAGGTGAATGTGATCAGGAATTGGCCATCGCCGAGGAACGTTTTTGAGGTAAGGAGCTTTCATGGTTTGGCTAGTTTCTACAAGAAATTCATTCGGAATTTTAGTGGAATTAGCGCCGCGATGATGGACACGGTGAAGAAGCGACATAAAGTTTTTCACTGGACAACCGAGGCTGAGAAGAGCTTCAATCTGTTGAAGCGGAAGATTTTCGAGTAGCCCATTCTGGTGCTGCCAGATTTTCAGAAGACCTTCCAGGTGAAGTGTGACGCCAGTGGGTATGCTGTCGAAGGGGTCCTGAGTCAGGATGACAAACCTGTTGCATACTATAGCGAGAAGCTAGATGATGCGAAGCTGAAATACTCCACATACGACAAAGAGTTCTATGCCATCATACAAGCATTAAAGAAGTGGAGGCATTACTTGATACCCAAGGAATTTGTTTTGTACAATGATAACCATGCATTGCAGTTCGTGAGTCAACAAGAGAAGTTGAATCAGAAGCATGCGAAATGGGTAGAGTACATGCAGAATTTCACGTTTGTGATCAAGCACATTTCAGGGACTGCTAACAAAGTAGCTGACGCTTTGAGCAAGAAATGCTTATTTCTGCAGGAATTTAGGGTCAAAACCTTGGGTTTTGAAAATTTGAAAGATATGTATGCAGGTGATGCAGATTTCGGGGAAGCATACAAGGCAACTGAGAATCCAGTTCTCAGGGATCAAAGCCCATGGATAGATTTCATGATCCAGGAAGGATTTTTGTTTCGGGGCAATCAATTGTGTATTCCAGATTGCTCTATGAGGGAGAATTTGGTGAAGGAAAAGCATAGTGGGGGCTTAGCAGGTCATTTTGGACATGACAAAACATTCACCAAGCTGAGCGAATCATATTATTGGCCAAGCATGCGAGCCGATGTAAAGAAGTTTGTTGACAGGTGCAGGATATGTCAACATGCGAAGGGCCGAAAGAAGAACACAGGGTTCTATCAGTCATTGCCTATACCTGAGAGGCCATGGGAAGCCATCAGTATGGATTTTGTTTTGGGTTTGCCGAGAACTCAGCGAGGCGTTGATTCCATCTTCGTGGTGGTAGACAGGTTCTCAAATATGGCACATTTCATTCTGTGTCATAAGACCAGTGATGTGACCCACATCGCCAATTTGTTTTTTAAAGAAATTGTCAGACTGCATGGATTGTTGAGAAGCATAGTCTCGGATTGGGATACCAAGTTCATAGGTCATTTTTGGAGGACACTGTGGAAAAAGTTAGGGACTGACTTGGAATTCAGTTCTACTTATCATCCGCAGACAGATGGGCAGACGGAAGTAGTCAACAGGAGTCTGGGAGATCTATTGAGAAGCCTGGTGACAGAACACCACAACAGTTGGGACCAGATCCTACCACAGGTAGAGTTCGCGTACAACGATTCGGTGAATCGAAGTACAGGTAAGAGCCCATTTCAAATTTTGTATGGGACACAGTCGAGGGGATTTTTTGAGCTCAAGGAGTCAGAACAGACTGAAACTAGCAGCGCTCGTGCTGAAGAATTCACTGAAGCAATGCAGGAACTTCACGCACAGGTGAGACAGCGACTGTAGAAGGCAAATTAGGAATATAAGCGCAGAGCCGATCAGAGAAAGAGGCAGCTTCAGTTTGAAGTTGGAGACATGGTTCTGGCACACTTGAGGAAGGAAAGGTTCCCGAGGGGAACGTATAACAAACTCAAGATGAAGAAGATCGGGCCGTGCAGAGTCCTGAGGAAATTCGGGGAAAACGCAGATGAGCTTGAGTTGTCGGAGGGCATCAGGATATCTCCAATTTTTAACATTTCCTATTTATACCCCTACAGGGCTAATGAAGCAGAAGCTGGAACCAAAGAACCAGTAGTCCAGTGGCAGAAGCAGATGCCAGTAGCAGAAAAGATGCATATGGAACGCATACTGGACAAACGATTGGGCAAGAAGACAAGGAGGAAGCAATATTTTGAATACCTGGTAAAATGGAAGAACCACCCAATGGAGGATGCCAGCTGGGAGACAGAGGCAGTGATATAGAAACATGGGCACACCGTGCAGAGGCTCATGAGTAGGAGCCCATGAAATCTTTTTGAGCCGAGGAGTATGATGCAGGAGCATCTACAAATCATCAAGCGAGCCAACATGGAGCAGAGAACAGCTGGACCGCGCCAACGCATATTACTTTTGAAATATTTTGGAAAGTTGTGCGTAGCCATTTAAATGAAGGCATTTATAAGAAGCGCACTTGTATATGTAAACGGACCTTGACCAGATAAGATCTTGTCCTTAGGTAGCTGAGGCATTTATTAGATTTAATGCAGGTAGATAAAATAGTTAAGTCTAGATTAGACCGTTTTACTTTCGAGAGGGCAAACGGAATATAGGCACCCTCCTTTGTATTATTGTAATTCATATTCATTATCATTAGCCTTATTATCATCATCGAGAGAGAGCAGAGAAGAGAGATTGTGAAGAACACCCATGTACAGATGGAATTAATAGAAAGAGACTTTGATTCAATTCCATGGCTGTGTTTGTTCTCTGTTGTTTTTTGATATTATGTTGTTGCATATTGGATTATTTTTATGGTTTTCTTCTATATGCTGCATATGTGATTGCATGGCAGGTTCAAAATCTGAGAGAATGAGGAAATGAGTTTCAATTGTTCCTCTGTATGAGCCAGGAGATTCCTGCATAGAGTGTAGTTGAATTCATCCACATAGAGTGCGTTGATGAGGCTCAACAGTTGAAATCTCATTCTCGTTCACCTAGTAGTTATTTTGGAAAGATAGAGCCGTGCAAGGTGTGCACAGGCTGGACGAAGTTTCAGAGTTGTGGCTCTGAACTAAGACATTTATGGAATGCTGCTGCAAAGGAGTGCGCAGGGTCAGAAGTCTTTAACACTTGACGTGGTTGGAAAGCATATGCAAGGAGTGCGTACAAAAAACTTCTAGGAGAAGCTCAGAAGCTGTGAAGCTCAAGAAAGATAGGCCTTCAAAGTACTCGAAGAGCAGTGGAGAGAATATTTGCGAACAGGTCGCAGGAGAAGCGAGCAGGTTGGCGGATTGGTCTCGAGGAAAGACACTTCTTATTCGGGATTTGCGTAAGGAGGAGAAGTGGACTTGAAGTCTACAGTGCAGACGGAAGAAAGTCTGAACCGGGAGAAGTTTTGAGATAGAAAGAGATTCCTCAAGAGGAAGAGAATCGACGACTTGAATTCGTCGTGAAGAATCATGAGGATCACGACTCTACACGGAGGTCATCACATCGACACTTTGCGTGGAAGAGGTTAGAATTTTGGTCGAGGAGATCGCGAGATCGCGAGGTGCGAGCCTCAGAAATTCCGTGGGTCGTGGGGCCCTCAATTAAGGCGAGGTGGCAGGTGGCCTCGGGACATCGGGTCTCGGAGTTGAAAAGTTAAGGGATTGGTCTCGCGAGTGGAGAGGAAGCGAGAGGCGAGATAGCAAGTTGTCGGCATCTCGGTGTCTCGGACCTCGGAGGTTCGGGACCCGAGAGTTTAGTGACGCGAGTCATGAAGTTGCGATAGCGCGAGATTTCGATACGCCGAGGGAAGGTCAACGTTGACCAGGGACACCGGGTCTCGGGGACCCGAGGGTCTAGTACTCAACTGGTGAACTCGTGAAGACACGAGGACCAATCCTCCGATATCCAAGAAAGGGAGGATCGCGCGGGTGAAGAGTTGTTGTGGGTACGAAAGATTCCCGCGGGGAATCAGAAGAACCTTAGCGTTCTTCGGGCCGAGAGAAGAGAAGGTCCTGGTGGGAGAGGGTCAGACCGTGAGGGTCACGAGTCGCATCAAATTGGTATTTGACTGTTCCAGATCCTATCTAGGATAGATGAGGTGTTCTGAAATTTGACAGTTTATTTTGTCTTTTCATTCTTCTTTCTGAGTTTGATAACTTCCATTTCCAACATGTGACATGTTTCTTCCTTTTTAGTCAACTGAATCTTCAAGGCTTTTTTTTTTTGTGGCTCCTTCAATTTGATTATTTATATTGATTTCCATTCCTTATGTATCATCCAAGAAGTTTGTACAGTTACTAGTTTTTTCATATGTCTTTAAATCTTCTATATCTTTTGTTATATCAACAACTTCATTCTTCAATCTTTTGATTTCTTCCTTGTTTCTAGCTGAATCCTTTTGAGGTTGATGGCTTCCAATTCCAACATGTGGCATTATTATTCCTTTTTAGTTAATTGGTTCTTATGTGCTTCATCATTTTTCTTAGATTCTTCAATTTGAGTCATTAGAGTTTCATTAGTACTTTCATTTATCTTTTTGATGTTAATAATTTCCAATTCCAATATCTAACACAATTCTTCTCTTTTAATTAATTGGATCTTCTAGGATTCTTCATTTTTCTTAGTTTCTTCAAGTTGAGTTTTTAGACGGATGACCATTTCTTTTGTCTCTTCTAGTACTTCTTTTCTTTCATTGTCATGTGTCTTTAATTATTTAATTTCTTTTGTTAGATTAGAAACTTCGGTCTTCGATCTTTTGATTTCTTCTTCTTTGTATTCTAGATGAATCTTTTGTTCATGCTCTTCATGGTTAGATTGATCTAACTGTTGTAGTAGAAACATATCTTTCTTTTGCAGTTTATCCAAATCTTCAAAAGTGCACATAATTGTTTATTCAATCTTGTCAAGAACATCCTTAGCAAGTTCAATATATAGACCATTTCCTGGTTCCATACTAATCACTACAAATGTAGTTATAACATCAGTCTTAAATTCTAATAGTTTTTCTTTAGTTAATATTGAGGTATTCATCAATTCCTTAATGTAGTAGTCTTCATTGTTGATGACTGGGGTTTGCATCAATTATGTGATGGAATTGTCATCTTCAGTTTTTTGTTCTTTATTCTGATCAGAATTCTCTTTATATGTATTTTGTTCTTGAATCTGATTTGATTTCTCCATTTTTGAGTTTTGTTCTTTAATCTGATTGGATTTCTGTGTTTATTTGTTTTGTTCTATAAACTGATTGGAATTCTCCATTTCTTTGTTTTGTTATTTATTTTGATAAGAATTCTCTAGTTGGATCCATAGGAATTTAGCAGAGGTGCAATGTCCCATATTTTCTTTGACTTGGTCTAACAGTCCATTCTGGATTGCCTTTAATGCTATTGAATTATTTTTCTTTGCTTCTTTTGTAGTTTTAGTTTTGTTCTTTGAGGTAGTTGAGTATCGAGGTTTAGATACTACTAAATCCCAAACACCATATCCTCCTGAGTTCAGATACCATTTCATTCTTCCCCTCCATGAAGAATAGTCTGTTCCATCAAATAAGGGAGCTTCATTTGTGGAGAGAGCCACTTCTCCACCCATTTCTTCAGAATTTGCCTTCAATTGTTTAAACTATGTTGAGGCCACCTTCTCTGATACCCATTGTAGAAAATACTAAGAGGGGGAGGGGGTGGGGGGGTGTGAATCAGTATCTGAAAATTTGACTGCTTTTCAAACTCTCATAGATTAACTGAATTAACTAAATAAAATCAATATTTTAATATCTTCAACTTCAATTGAATATGAGAGATCCAACTCTCTGATAAAAGACCTAGCTTGTAGTTCTCATATCTAACTGAGAAATGAGGAATCCAACCCTCATAACAAGACTCAACTTGTAAACATGCACCAACCTGATAGAATGAACTTCCATTCAATCCATTATATATATATATAATCCACCAAGACACCCTTATTTCACCATACCTTTCTGTTTATATAGTATTCCAAAGGTATGACATTGAACCATTGTGTCTTTTAATAATGAACCATTTCACCCTTTTATTTAATTAACTCTAAGTATTTTGTCATTAATCATTTTATTTATTTATTCATAATTCTCATGATTTAACTCTTCTTTAATCATGATTATTTATTGGTTCACTATTCTACAGATCTCAAATTGTTGTGAATTCGAGTCTTAATCAATATGTTCTTCCTTCAATCCAAAATTCATGTGACCGTGGGCTCAAAACCACGAGATTTTCCATTTTAAATGCTATTATCTTTAGCGATTTTCTTCTTTCGCCCCTATTCTTCTACATGAGATCCTATTCAAACATCTGAGGGATTTATTTACTTCTAGTACCTTTATCTTATTTTCCTTATCATGTGATCGGTGTTGGAACCAAGTTCTTCAGTACTTCGTCCTTCAAGAATTCTGATCTTTTTAATCTTTCAAACCTCCCAAAGTAAATTTCGTCGAAGTGCGTATACTGTATTCACTAGAAGATCAGACGTTCAATATTTAATATTTCATGGACAGACGATCCTGGATTATATAGAGGATTCAAACAAAATCCACGATCACAACTTAATCAAGAGTTGAGATGAATGGTTCTCATTCACTCCGAGACTTTGATGATTCGTGACTCTGGACTTTGCAGTCTTCAAATTCTCTCGAATAAAATTTCATTGGAGTGCATATCAACACGTATCTACTTAATAACATTCACATGTCCAAGAGATAGGACGATAGGATTAGGCACAATGGAGCTCCCACTCTCAGGATATTCAACTATTCGTGACTCCTGGACTCTAGGATACTCAAAATCTGAAGTATTTCAATCCCTCTAGAGTGTTTACCTACCAAATAAGACATAAAATGACAGTGAACGCTTGTTGTCGATTAACACCTCATTCTTACTCTATTATTCCACTATATTTGATCAACAATTGAGAATGCTCAAGAATTAGATCAACAATTAATGTTACTTTGTGATTCCGACCTTTGTTGATTAGCTAATAACAAAATCTTGGATATCTTCGAAGTTAGTAATTCCAGAGTCACATGGCTTGCCGATGTCACTCAATATAAGGTGGACCCTAATTATGTGTTCCATGTGTCACCCTGATTCATTACTTTCAATGTCCTTATGTTCCACATCAAACTTGACATTTTTTACCACCTAATTGGGCCACGTGTCATTTTTGACATGATCCTACTGACGTGGTTCTACTATTGTGTCAAATCAATTATTTTGATCTTCCTATTAGATCAGACGATTGGCAGGATTTTCCATCTCTTCCTATGATTCGACGGTCGACGGGAGTTTGTTACTTCAGGGCTTTGACCTTCGGGTATTCCTACATGATTCAAACTTCTTTTCGTCGGAGTGGTCAGTGTCGAAGTTGAGTACTTGATCAAATGGTTGAGAGCTCACCCGTAGGGATATTATATCAATGGCCAATTGTTAATTTGTGACTTAGACCTTCGATACTTCGTGTAAACTTACATGTTTCAGACTTCTTTTCACCGGAGTGATTAGCATCGGAGTTGACCACCTTCTTTCCTTTAGTGTGATCTGATGGTTTAACATTTCCATTCCAGATCAATGGTCAATGCTTAAATCTAGATCAAATATTGATCTACCGACTGGGAAACCATATGAATCTCCTTCCTAATCGATGATAGGCGTTATTTCATGACTTTGAGATTTTGTGGATTCTTACTTGTTTCCAATAATTGCCGAAGTGGGGAAGCTCTGGAGTACCAAATATTTCTATCTCCTTCTTGATCCAACGACTAAGAACCGACCCGAATTTTCTCCATGAGATTTGACGATCAACATTTACTTCGTGAATTTAGAGGTTTAAATACTTTGTGTCTTATGGGGTATGCTTATCTTGTCCTTCCACTTGATTCTATCTGGTGATCATGATAGATACCGAACTAATCTAACAATTGTTGTAACTTGATCCTTTACAAGGGATTCTTCTTTGTAAGATCTGGCTTCTACATGATCTGATGGTCCAATATTTTCCCGAGAACTACATCAACGGACAAGATTCTTCCTTGATTATTTTGGAGTTTTTACTATGGGGATTTCAATCCCAATAGAACTTCTACAATGTGGTCTCCCTTCTAAGATTTCCTTCATCCTTTCCAAAAGACCTTAACATTGCATGCTTTGATTCTGTGTGTGTATTCTTTGTAGAATATCCCTGCTATATCTCTTGAGCTTTAGGAACATAGGATCATTGTTGATCCTATCGTGATTAACACTAATCACAAATTTCTTCAGTCCCAAGGTGATCTTCCTCTGCCCCAAGCTGGTCTTCCTTTTCCTCTGACCATTGTACATGTTTGACTTATGTTTCCATCAATGACAACACACAACCAATAATTCCAGCACCAACTATCTCAAATAGTGAGTATGAATCTCAACATATTTCATCTTACTATGTGCAACAGGGTTGTTGACAACTTGGATGACACTTTGATTGTCATAGTAAAGTGCAGTCCAAGTCTATACAAGAAATCCAAGTTCATCCAAGATTTGGTAAATCCATACAGCCTTTGTACCTGTATGAATGGCACCGTGATATTATGCTTTTGTAGTTGAAAAGGAGACTAACTTATGTTTCTTGCACGACCAAACCAATGTTCCAGTGATGAAGTTGTTGAAGGAAAATCTCCCTATAGACAGGTAGATCTCCTCAAAGAGATAGACTCTTAACTCTAAGATAGAAAGTGCTTATCATGGTCACTAACTTCCTTTTAGATCTAGGTGGACTAGTGTATGAGGAGGAAGGAGAAAGGAAGTACCTTTTACCGGTGTTTGTCCCTGCACACTCCGAGTTGAGCTCTAATATTTCACTCCTCGATAAGCCCTATAGACAAACAAAGTACGACTACTTCCTACTCTATCAAGATTAGTCCGAAATAGGTCTATCTACTAAATAGACAAATTCATGTGAGATTGAACACGAATTAGAAAGAAATAGGCCAAGCAAATTATATTAATGAGGACAAAACATTACTTACAGCCATAGATGAATTGCAGCAGTTTCATCAAGTCCTCATTGTCTACCCCTTGCACGAATTAGAAAGATCCACGATCCGAATGATGATAGATTCACTAATTGCTCCCTATGAGATCATAGGTCTCTTTCTTCCAAAATTTCTCTATTCCAGCACCACTTATAAGATCATAAGTTTGGTGTGATTCTCCCTTTTTAGTCCCCCTTCACCATGTGAAAGCTTGCTTATATAGCCTTGGAGAGGCTCAACAACTTGAGATATCTTTGGGTTGAGTTGAGGATTTTCCTCCTCCAGTTAGATATCTACCCTAAGATCATGGCTTGATTGAGGATTCGAACCCAACTAACTTCTAAGAATGAAAAGATCCTTCCCCCATTCTTCTCAACAAATCAACTGCTGCCCAGAATAGGTAGTGCTCCCTCAAAAGGGCACTCAGAGCATTACAACGCTCCCTAGTAGTGTATAGGGGAGTGCCAACACTCCTGAGGATAGGAGTGCTCCTGCAAAAACGTTGATGCAGTGCTATAACGTTCCCTGGTGGCTTATGGGGGGGTGTCAGCACTCCTGAGATAGTTATAGGGGAGCGCTCCCCTCCAAAAACTTAGTTTTTGAGTGTTTTCAGATGGCAAAAGGTTCATGAGCCCAGTTAACCTTTCCTCCTCTTCCAAATCAAGTGTTTGACATGTGCCAAGTGTCCTCCTGATGTCGTTTACAGGCACGACATAGGCATCATGGTAGTATGCTTCCTTGACACTTGTGACACTTGTGAGCAAAATGTGACACTTGTGACCTTTGTAATGA
>ML790179.1:82608-99951 GCA_009831015.1 Picea engelmannii | reverse complement strand
AGTGGGAAAGGAAGCAAGATCACTTGACAATCTTTTCATGTTTAGAGAGTCTGAAAAGAGCTTAAAGGAGACTCCAGGGGGTTCCTTTTTCATGTATCCATATAGGTCCGAAAAAGAGATAAAAGTCTACCCAGATGCATTCTCATGCATTTACGAGCATGAGAAAGAAAAGAGACTAAGCTCGGTATGCCCCCAGCTTGAAAGCTAGTGGTTTAACTCCAGAAAGATCATCAAAGGCTGGAGACATGCCCTCCAAGCTTCGATTCATTCACTGGCTCTGAGGTCGTCACCAATTTCTCTAGTAGATGAGAAAAAGGAGAAGGGTGGATGAAAAGAAGGTTTAAGAGAGATGATTGTTTCATTTTTTAACGAGCTTGACACAAGAAAAGAACTATGCTCAAGGCCTCTGTTTCATTTTTTAACGAGCTTTCCACAGATAAGAGAAACTATGCTCGTGGTTTCATCCGGATCAGGGATTCCAAGAGGATAATGCTATGGAAGGGTACGATGTCAATGGATAAACCGTGGTCATGGCCTCCAGGAGATCTTCTCTGGATGGAAGATAATCACTCAAGAAGGAACACATGTCGAGGGTCGCGATAGGAGTAAGGAGATCAGTCTCCAATAATCCTACCGAAGAAATCGCCATGTCCACTACCGGATCCAAATCGTCGAAAGTTGAAATCATGGGAGATGATGAAAAATCAACACCAGGAGGGGAGATAGACTGTATATCTGCCCGAATTTCTTCACGAGGGGGAAGAAAAGAGGATCGAGGATAGTTATTATCCCAAGGTAATTTGTCAATATGAAGCATTTCTGGAATAGATTCATCAAAAGGAAAAATTGGGGAAATGCAGTCGATTGCAGCCGACAAGGAACTCAATTGTGATTGCATCGAGGAAATGTCAGGCACCAATAGATGTTGGTCATCTGACGAGGGAGAAGAAGATTGGGTAGAAACGTATGATGTTTCGACTGGACTAAGTGGCACGGTGTCACCTAGTGCATTGAATTCCAAAGGACAAGGTACAATCCAAGGGTCAAATGATTCCAAAGATTGATAAGCCGCGGTCAAAATCATATCGATGGTGGCAATGTGATGTGTAGTCGGTGGAAGTGGTGTAGGGAAGGTACCCATGAGGCTAGAATATTTCAGTAAGCCAACACCAATGCTTTCATACATGATCTTGTGGTCTCCCAAGAAAGGAATATTGTTGGTAGCGGGAGCACGATGTTCGTGCAGAAATCCAACTGATCAACAGTGACAATTTTACCCTGGTGAGGAAATTGTACACATCGAAAGACCGACAAGGAAACGACAGTCATAGCATAAAACCAACTTCTTCCAAGTAACAAGTTGTAATAGAGGGGAGCATCAACCACCTCAACATCAACAGTAACAGTTTTTCCAACCAATTCGATGGGCAGGGACTGTAAAATCCCATGGGGATGAAAACCTCTCCCATCGAAGGCGCGTAACATCGTTGGATATTTGTTGAGTGTTGGTGATTTTAAACCTTTCCAACACGCTAAATACATGACACAAGTTGAGGCTCCCTCATCCAAAATAGTTCGATGGATTTGTTGATTGTGAACAACAACATCAACTTGGAAAGCAAGTTGGTGGGAGAGTCGAGATGCATAATTATCCATGTTAAACATGATCTGATTGGATGACTCAGGATCAACAGTGCCAAGAGCGATCAAGAGCATTCTACGTTGACTGGGGCAGTGCTGTAGAACTTCTAATGCAGACATAGCCCATGGTGCTTGAACCAAATATTCAACAATGTTGTAGTTTTGGGCAACACGTGAACTAGGATTAAAGGTAGCTTTGCGGATAGTTCTCTTAGGAGGGCGTAAGATAGAGTCGAACATGGGTTTCTCAATCTAAAGTGGTCCAGATGGAGGATTAACCGATGGAAGACTAACAAAATATGATGATGGATCTGGTAAAGTGTCGGCACCGTTAGTGTCTTTTCCTTTGTCAGGGTTACCTGGTGTGTCGTAGGTCTTAGAGCGAGTGGTCAAATTGATCCCATTAAACATATAAATATGTGCACTCGACGAGGCCTCATCATTAGGTTCTCTAGAACTTCCCCCAGGAGAGGGGGTTTGAGCAACCATGGATTGCTGCTGTGGAAAAGGTTGAGTAAGCACAACAGGTTGTGACTTCCCTTGGAAAATTTTGGCCACTTCATTGCGAAGTGGACAATCTCGAGTGTAGTGATCATCACCACAAATGATACACGGGAATTTTAGTTTCCGTTGTAGTTTCTTTTCGGTAGCAGGTGTTTGATTTTTGGGTTGTTCATTATTATTTTTTGATTTATTCTTTGTCTTCTTCTTACCTCTGGATTGTTGTGAAGGGAAAGATTGAATTGCATTCACCTCAGAGATCTGAGTTTGGAAGGAGGTAGAGGAGGGTGTAGTTGATTTGGAAAAAGATTGAACTTTGACGGAACCGATAACACCATCTGCATGAGATGAGGATGATTGCTTGGAAGGATCAGTGTTAGCTCGAGCAACATTCAGAAGAAAATCATACAAAGTACCATATTGGGAATAAACCAAATATAAATACTGAGCCCGAGCAATGGCTTGTTCCTCTGTGACCGCACTACCCATAGCGACATCACGAGAGATCGGGGGTAACAGTGATTTAGTAAACCATTCTTCCAAGAGCATGTCAGGAATGACTACCTTGATCATCCTTCGCCGTCGCCTCCACTCATGAATATGGTCAGAGATATGCACAGAGTTAGTTTGATGAAGGGAGGTCAAGAGTTCAGTACCTGTCTCGTAGCGAATAGGCAGTTGAAAGTGCGTGAGGAAATACAAGGCAAGGGAATTGAAATCATGAAAAGAAGCACGTGGTAGTTCAATATACCACTTTGTTGCTGAACCGGTAAGTGTTCGCTGGAAAATATGCAAATGTATAGAATCATCCATGAGGGAGTTTGATGAACAGCACAAATGGAAAGTCATCACATGGTTGTTCATATCTTCACCAGGGTTTCCGTTAAATTTTGGAATATTAGAAGGAAGCTTAGCTGGAATGACTGGCCAAACCGGTGAATGAGAAATAGGATAATTAGTTAACCGAGACAAGTCTGGGAGATCTAGAGTCGTAAGGAAAGGTAGCTGTCAGTTAATGTGCGAATGATACTGGTGTGGCATAGGAACACCAGTAGGACCATAGACTGGGTTAGGTGGATAGTTGTAACCAGTAGGTCCTCCTACATATGGTTGTTGCTGGCCAGGATAAGAAGGATTCGATGGTGCATGAGAAATATTGGCATAACTCGGTGGGTTATGAACATTATAGGCCGGGTGATTTATTTTCTCGTGAGGAGGATAAACATTTTTCCCTTGAGAATGGTAAGGAGTAGATCCTGGAGTCGGATACACATGAGGCCCATGAGGAGGATAAGACTGTGGTCCCGGAGAACTCCAGGTGGTATTTTGGATGCTGCCCGGATAAGATTTCCCGTAAGATGTTCTGGAAGGGATAGAATTGGATACTCCTCCTAGTCTATTATTATACAAGTGCCTCCCAATGTGGGGTTGGGTAAAAATGCCTCCTGAGGATACTCCCCAGGATTGTGAAGGGTTTCCAGCAAACGAGGGTTGCCCCCCTTCCAGCAGTGGATTTACGACCGGGGTATAACTAGCAAACGGAGGTTTCCCTCCAGGAGGAGCATGAAAAGGGGATTGTCCCTCGGGAGGGGTAGGCCCGCCATGGAAAGGTAGTACTCCAAGAGGAAATGGTATGTTGGATGGTGGTTTCCCGCCAGTTGGTTGTGTTTGGACAACAGGGGTCTGCATTCTTGGGTGAGAAGATGTCCCAACAGGATCGTGTGGAACATGCAGCGCTGTAGAGTAAAAGCTTGTAGAAACAGGGGTAGAGATTGAAGTTCTTTGGGGATGAGTAGAGGTGATGAGTCCAGCATTAGGATGGACTTGTGCTGGTGTGGCAGTAGAGTGAATAACCTAATCGACTGGGTGATTTATGGTTTGACCGAATGGTCCTGTTTCACTAGGAGGGTCATGAGGAGGAAAGGGTTGTCGAATAGATTCGAAATGTTCATAGAGATCATGTCCCGATGAAGTCCTCCATATAGAATGAGTAGGTGTGGGATTAGTTTCTACTGCGGTGCTAGGACGAATAGGAGTCCTATACTTGTCACCAAAGAGTGGTTCCGTGGATCCCATATATGTTTCGGTAAATATCCTCTCTAGTAATCGTGGGACTTCTTCGTCTATGACGTTCCCAAGGGAGTCTAAACGAACCAAAAGTGGTTCAAGAGGAGTTACCGACACAAGTGTGGTGGGATTTTCAACCGTGTCCAAAGCGTCTTCTGGGTTATCTAACGAGGGAGAAATAGAACTTCCGGTGTCAGATGGATTTTCTACCTCTCTACGGTAGTTGTCTTCTGGAGGGTTAGGAGGTAAGGGTTGATAGCCTTCTGGAGGCAGCCCTTGCATCCTGCGTGATCGGCGAAGACCTTTATCATCTATGGGCTCAATTGTGGAGAATAACAGAACACATTGAAAATCTAGGGCCAACTAAGAAAAAGAAACAATATGCGCTAATGAAATCTAGGAATCAATCAAGCAGACAAAACTTCTCTCGATGACCGTACTAGTTGGTGATGAAATCCAACGTCGCGTGATTAAGTCAAGAAGGGACTAGGATATGGTGGAACAGTTACAATGGTGACCTACTTAACAGACTTATTCCTTTGTGCAAGCTTCCATGCAGTAATTGTGGATTTACCCTCCAAGGAGCCCGAGTGAGTTTGACCAATGTTTGTTCCAGGTACAGTGAGACTTCCCTTCACCATCACCTTGTGTAAGTACCTAAATATTATGGCAACTAAAGATACCAATTCGCAGTGAGTCCCTGGGCAGGTATAGTCGACAGTCCGATCCGGAACGTATGGGCAGGATAACAAGTCTGAAATCAAACCTAAAGGCTCCCACACATAATCATGGGTATACCTCCAAGTGACCCCCAATATATGATCCGACCACAACAAACAGTTGAACCACGGAGGGATAATCTTCATAATTCACCCGAATGCGACCTCGTGCGTAACCCTTGTGTGAGAGGGGGATCCCAGAAAAACAATACGATAATTGGATTTGACTCTCCCTAGCTCAGGATGCTAATTTTTGTTTTGAAAACTTTGGAGAGTTGTACTCACAGTCTAATCCAAAGTGCTAACCCTAGTCTACTGTTGGTGGAAGATCCTAAAAAAAAAAATGTTCTAGATAATTTTTAATTAGCGTTCGTTTTAGAGATGTTCTTTACTCAAAGGGTGCACGAAAGTGAAACTAATGGAATGATGACTCAATGCCCAAAAAGATGCATAGAATATGATAAGAAATCGTTTCTTTTCAATGAACACCTATTTAAGGGAAAGAGAAGGAGTCATTTTCACTTTCAAACACTAATATGAAAAATCCTCAAACAATTGGTTCTCAATCGAATCCAATGAGATGCTAAAACATTTTCAAAGACACCTTATAATATGAAAATAAAGCACTAAAATGTATCTTTTTGTTTTGTATGTGAATGATGACTAATTCAATGCAAAAACTTCTCCTATCAACTACCTTTTCAGATCAAGGAGATTCAGACAAGCATGATCAGATTTCATAGACATGACACAGACCCTCTTGCTGTGATTGAAACAAGAAGCAAACAGAGAACAAAAAATAACAAATAAAAATCAAACAATTCACACAAAAATGAGGTGTTTGAAGAACAATGACCTCAAAAAACCAAGTGAGAAGAGTCACAGACTTCAGATGTCCTTCACTAAAGTTCTCGCTCAGTCGGATAGGAGAGAAGAAAACAGTGGATTGATTTCAAGCTCCCAATAGAAAAAAATAAAAAAAAATGAATAAGGGAATACAATCTGAACAAAAAGGTGTTTACTTCTCAGGATGAAGCATGTCAAAGGTCAAAGGAAGAATCATTGAATCACAAAGCAGCTCAACAAGTGAAGAAACAGGGTCTAGCCCTCCAAAAAATACAATTTTTGAAGAAATTTTGTGCAAAAAGGGGTTGGCGCTCTGGTGTAAGGGACACCAGGGTGTTATAACACTCTGTCCAACACCTTCAGGGAGTGTTGTCACTCTGCTAACATGGGCATAGGGGCGCTAGGCTCAAAAAATTCATAAAAATGTCCAAAAACTCAAAATTTCAGTCAAATTTCGACAGTCAAGATGAATGTGATGGGGTAAAGAGTCAATCAGCAAGTGAAATCAGATATGAAGGGGTGAACAAGGTCTGAAAACAATCAAAGGTTAAGACAAGGTCTATGAGGAAAAATCAAAACCAAAATTTTTGATTCGATTCCCTAGTGGAGTCGCCAATTTCTGTTGAAGGAAAATCTCCCTGCGGACAGGTAGATCTCCTCAAAGAGCTAGACTCTCAACTCTAAGAAAGAAAGTGCTTATCATGGTTAGTGAATTCCTTTTATATCTAGGTGGACTAGTGTATGAGGAGGAAGGAGAAAAGAAGTACCTTTTACCGGTGTTTGTCCCTGCACGCTCCGAGTTGAGCTCCAATCTTTCGCTCCTCGATAAGCCCTGTTGACAAACAACGTACGACTACTTCCTACTCTATCAAGATTAGTCCGAAATAGGTCTATCTACTAAACAGACAAATTCATGTGAGATTGAACATGAATTAGAAAGAAACAGGCCAAGCAAATTATATTAATGAGGACAAAACATTACTTACATCCATAGATAAATTGTAGCAGTTTCGTCAAGTCCTCCTTATCTACCCCTTTCTCAAAAGGTCCACGATCCGAATGATGATAGCTTCACCGATTGATCCCTATGAGATCATAGGTCTCTTGCTTCCAAAATATCTCTGTTCCAGCACCACTTATAAGATCATAAGTTTGGTGTGATTCTCCCTTTTCAGTCCCCCTTCACCATGAGAAAGCTTGCTTATATAGCCTTGGAGAGGCTCAACAACTTGAGATATCTTTGGGGTGAGTTGAGTATTTTCCTCCTCCAGTTAGAGATATTCCCTAATATCATGGCTTGATTGAGGATTCAAACCCAACTAACTTCTAAGAATGAAAATATCCTTCCCCCATTCATCTCAACAAATCAATTGCTGCCTAGAATAGGTAGTGCTCATTCAAAAGGGCACTCAGAGCGTTACAACGCTCCCTAGTAGTGTATAGGGGAGCACCAACACTCCTGAGGATAGGATCACTCCTGCAAAAGGGTTGATGTAGTGCTATAACGCTCCTTGATGGCTTATGGGGGGACGCCAGCACTCCTGAGATAGTTATAGGGGAGCGCTCCCCTCCAAAAACTTAGTTTTTTGAGTGTTTTTAGATGGCAAAAGGTTCATGAGCCCAATTAACCTTTCCTCCTCTTCCAAATCAAGTGTTTGACATGTGCCAAGTGTCCTCCTAATGTCGTTTATAGGCACGACATAGGCATCATGGCGGTATGTTTTCCTGACACTTGCGACACTTGTGAGCAAAATGCAACACTTGCAACCTTTGTAATGACAACACTTGCGACACTATCAAAGTGAGTATTTTTTATGTGTAACAGAAGTGAAATAGATATCTAGAAGTGGAATTTTTATCATCATTGTCTCCCACCCATTTGGAGTCGATGAAGTCGATCAACAAATCCAAACTTCGGCAATACTTGATACCAAGATGAGTGGTACCCTTTAAATAGAGAAAAATCATTTTGAATTCCTTCCAGTGGATTTCTTTATGATCCTACATAAAACAAGAAACCACATTAACAAAAGTGGAAACATCGGGTCTATTTGAGTAAGAAAAATGAGAATTCCAACCAATTTTTAATAAAGGGTAGCATCGACTTTGGGAGTTTGACAAGTTTTTCTCAACTTAACTCCAGATTGAAAAGTAGTAGCACAAGGCTTACAATCTACCATCTTAAAAAATGTCAATTGATCCATTACATATTTAGATTGAGAAATGAAAAAACCATCAGACAATGATAATACTTGAAGACCCAAATAATACTGTAGAATACCAAGATCTGTCATGTCAAAGGAGTCAACAAGTTGTTTCTTCAATCTAAGAATAAGATCAACATTTTTTCTAGTTATGACAAGGTCATCAACATATAAAAAATTAATCAAGGTGTTTCCATGAGTATGGATTACATATAGGATATGATCAGATTCACAATGTTTGAAATCAAGTCGAAGAAATAAACTATCCATATTAGAAGACCAAGCTTTGGGATCTTTCTTCAAACCATAAAGAGACTTTTGAAGTTGAAAAAATAGGTGAGAATCTGTCACAAAACCAGGAGGATGTTCCATGAAAATTTATTCAAACAGGTCATTGTTGGGGCTCAGAAATGTCATATTTTCATCCACCTTTCCCTTCATCATTCTTCACATTTCATCGCCCCATTAACCTTTCATGATATCATATATTTGGGTTTCACCTTATTATTTTCCACTTTATTCATTTTAGTATTAAAAGGGAATTTGTGATTAAATATTAGAAAATCGACATGTTTTCATATATATCTCAAAACTGTGTGAGCTTTGTAATGTGTAGGAATATGTGAAGTATTAATTCAAAGGGACTTCTCGAATACTTCCTCCACCATTTCAATATTTGAGGAGATAATTCAAGCCTATTCCAAGGAGAAGATCATGGAGATTTGGTTGGCATATCTTATCCAATATATATGAGAGATATGTGTGAGGATTTGAAGGGATTATATTTTGTAATAATGGGAAATTGGTTGAGATAAAAGTGGATCTATAATTATGACATGGTTATATTATCTTCAAGGATCTCATGTATAAAAGAGATTGTTCTCCCTTCATGAGGAATTCATTAAGAGTAGTCATGAGTAGTTATTTAGTAGTAGTCATTAGGATTCAAGTAGAAATATGGATTAGTCTTATATTTGTAATTGGGAAGAAAGGGATTCTTAGCTTTGATTCATAGTTTTGGTTTCCATGCTTTCATTATTCTGTTATGAAGATTGATTTGATTATTGTAATGTAAGATTGCTTCATTGGTGTGAGCTCACATATGTTCTTGTGTCATTCAACTCTTCACATGTTGTATTGCTTTTCCTTCATGTAGTTCTCCATTCCTAGATTAATTTCATTTACACAATTCAATTCCAAGTTGTTTGTTTCAACTTCCTGCATTAGATTAATGATTTAATTTCAATTGTATCTTAAACATTAGATTAGATTAGTCCTACTTCAATCCTGCATATACTTTGTCTGTGCTTCTTAAGTTTACGAACCTCGGATTGACAAATTAGATAGTTGGGAAATTACTACAGTGCAATTAGTACAACATTAGTTCAACCCAATGTAACGACTATCATTCCCTTGTTACGATTGTTTTTCCCTTTACAGGAAGTGTCGTTCATTTGAACAGAACAATTGTCGTTCCCTTTATGATTGTTGTTCATTTTGTAGGTGTTGCATATTTGGGGGATGAGGTATTGAAAAATGAAGGTAAGAACCTACGTAGGCAACAAGTAAATGCTTGTGCCAGTGCCTACCTTCGGCTGATGCATAGAGGTTGTTTTTAGGACATGTTTAGAGCCCAACATTTTGGCGCCATTGCCGGGGAAGCACGATGGATTGAGGTATTAGTTTCTTTTTCATTTCAATTCATGCAAGTGTGATATAGATGTGTTGGTAAGGGGTCATAGAATCTACTTGAGTGGAGACTCCTCATGTTCTTCCTTCCAACTAGGTAAGTGTAAATTTCAATTTTTGCAAAGAGTGTTTCAATTTCCGCAAGAGTAATTTCAATTTTTGCAAATAGTGTTTCAATTCCTACAAGTGTGAATTTAAATTTATGCAAGAGTGTTTAATTTTTGCAAGTGTGATATACATGTGTGGGTACAAAGGGTCATAGAAGCTCCTGAGTGGAGACTCCTCAATGTCCCTACCAACTATCAAGAGCGTTTAATTTCCACAACTGTGAAGAGTAATTTTTTTATGTTTTAGCAAGAGTGTTTTTATTTAAGTTTTTCATTTTTTTGGGTGCTGTAAGAATCATTTTTCAGCATGGTTTAACAATGAATTTCATCTTGGAACTACTCACTCGGATCCTGGCAGATGTCGGGATTTCCTCTTCCCTAGAAGAGGAGATCTTGACAAGGATAAAAGATTCAAATACTCCTCCAGAAATAATTGAAGATCCAACATTTGAAGATTCTTATGCATCCGATGACGAACAATTCATTGAACAAGAGATTGAGGAAGATTAAGAGGATTTACAACATGATCTGAGCGAGGAACATTGCACCTATGAAAGCCTTATCGATAAATGGTTCCAAGTAAGTACTCGATTAGATAAATTTCTTTTTTGTTTTTATTCATTTAAATCACAGTCACAACAATTCAATTTGTTCATTTTTGTATATTTCTATTTTTCATGTGTAAAAATGAAAATGAACATAGTTTTACTATTTTTACGTGAATGGCTCCACTGGAAGTTTAATTACATGTAACTAATTTTTAATTCTAATTAGCATAGAGTGGGTAGGATTTTATTTTCAAGTTTTTTATTTTTTAGAATAAGTATGCTCTCCTTCGCGCTTCCTGCGATCGCGAGGATCAGAAAGTAGGATGAATGATTGATTTCATGAAGATTAATTGATAGACAATGAAAAAAATTGCCTAATCTATTTTTCCATCTTACGATTTATTTCCATTTTCTCACAAATTTTTAATAAGTTTGCAAAATCGATTTTTATTTTATTTTTTATTTTAAAACATAGTAAATAAATAAATAAAATACATGATTGCGCATCTTCCATATGAAAATCAAAGAAATAAAAAAATAAGTACATTAAATAAAGGAGAGCTTTGGCATGGGAAACAATACCCGTAATTGAACAAGCTATACACAAGCGAATGAACCAACATAAAAGAAAGCATCATTGGTTTTCCCCTCTCGGGTAAAAAGAGACAACCTTACACAGTGAGTTAAAAACTCACCATCATAGAGCACGAAGTAGTTTCATCTAAAACTATTTTCTCTCTATTCTCGGGTGGAAAGAGGAGCATTGTTCCTGCCAGAATTCATGAATCTGTGTCACTCCGACTTGGATTTTCCTTCGTCCCTTATCCTGTAGATGCTTGGAAATAACCCTGCAAATAAACAAAACATCATAAATTTTAAATGCACAGGTCGAGGGAAGGTAACAAGGTAGGTCGACGAAGGCTGGTCTAAGGTTCTATTTTTCTATCCATCATGTCCCCAGTAGGGAATCAAAGATGTAGGAAGTCAATCAATATCTCAATAACTCAGTTTCAACCAGCCTTCACTAGCACATGACCCTAATTAATTTGGTCAAAATGAAATTGTTTATCATTGTTCGCTATTTCACTGTGCATAAATATCTTCTTTCATATTACTCACGGGCTATAATTGAAATGAAGAAAATAGTGCTGAAGAAGATATGCAACCTTCACTCGGTCAAATGAAGTTTCATGGTATGAATTGAGGTTGTATGGAAGATCTGGACGAGATAAATGTGCACGCTTCAAAGGCTTTGCTGGAATAACTGGCTAAAGGAACGAGTAGAGTTTTTTCAAGAGGCTTGCGTCTATAGTTCCAATCCAATACACCTGGATTTTAAGGATGGGATAATTACAGTTGTGATTCTAACTTTGATTGGCATTATCTATGCAAAATTATCTGGAAGTTTTTCTGTTGGAAATCAACGATGATTTTCATTTATTGTACGAAAAGTTTTCCTCCATCGTTCTTCTTAGTCACATCGATACGAAAGATCTATCGACTTAAACTACTTCCCCATCCAGTATGATCGAACTACAGAAGCCAGAACGCAAAAGCATTCAAATAAGATTTATCACTTGCATGTGTTTTCTTATGAGAGTCCCCTAACAACTACTCAACTATTCCTTACCCACTTGGAAGATATGGATTCTGAAAACATAATGCAGGAAAAGAAAAACAAGGATGGTGAAAATCTAGCAATAGGTCGAGGAATACATTTTGTATTGGTTCATGGAGCTATGCATGGAGCATGGTACTGGTATAAGATTGTGGAGCTTCTTGAGAAAGATGGTCACAAGGTATCAGCCATCGATCTGATGAGTGCTGGTACAAATCTGTTTAACGCTAATTGCATCATGTCATTCAAAGAATATAATCAGCTTGATGAGTGTTGGTACAAATCCGGTTGACGTTGATTCCATCACATCATTTGAGGAATATAATCATCCTCTCATGCACTTCCTAGCCAATCTCCCATGGACAGAAACGATAGTGTTAGTGGGAAACAACATGGGAGGCATTAGCTTAGCCGTGGATATGAAGATTTCCCATATCTCATTGTGGTAGCAATGTATGTCTGCGCTCTTATGTTTTAGGGTGGATAATTCATGCAGTGGGAAAAAAAGATTATCGAGCCCGACAGATACATCCTTCAGAAACTTACTGTACATGGTTTGGTATTAAGACTTTAATTCTGTGATGATTGTATAATAATTTTTTAGTAGGTTGGCTCAGTGAGTAAAGTATTTCCTGACATCATATTAATTTTTGAGGTCGATTGACAACACCTTCTGCATGTTCTTCTGACACTTGTGATACAATACACCACGTGAGATTAATTGATTGCTTCTTTTGTAAGCTCTACAATGGATTATTTCCTCATCTCATTTTGATAACAAACACACACAAAAATCCGTCCAAGCCAATGCCAAGCTATGTTGCAGGGCCATTCAGTTTAAAAATCCATAGAAGTGCACAATAAACCAATTTTCACACCATCCATCATGCATGCAGTCATTCCTGCAAGCGCTGATAATAAGTGAAATGCTCGACATAATCAAATCCAAGCACCGAGCTCAAACCTCCAAGAAGCACTCGTACACCCAAAGGTTGTTGCAAAGCCAAACACGAGACCGCATTGGGCATAGCACCTCTTCAATGGTCGGAGTAGTAGTTTCCTATGACTTGAGCTTTGAGGTGCAAAACCTACAAAGGTATGGTCATCTTCTCATTTGCCACTATTTTTAAATCCTACATTTCTTATTCACTTTCTTGCACATAAATTGAAAATTGTTTGCATGTAGAGAAAATGGAAGTTTCTATATGATGATTGAACTTTGTAACCTCGGTTTTGTATTGTTTAGTAAGTTTCCCATAACAATTTGAAAAAAAATAAAACTATAAAGACCTGCTTGTTCGATTTTGTTTTTTCCATATTACTACCACTACAAGCTTGATCTGACATTGGCAACTTAACAAGTGCTGAATAAAAAATTAACTAAGGTTTTTTCGTGCTATGTGAGGGATTCATACAGGCCAATAATTTGCATTTTCTACTTTTCATTGATGGTTTTTGTTTGATGAATTTTGTTTTCAAATAACTTTTATTCAATGAAGTTTTGTTTGCAATTTTCTTTCTTTTAGATAGTTAATAAAATAGAAATATTCATAAAAGATAAAAACAAATTATAAAAATCAAAACAACAAAAACAAATAAAATTGCAAACGGACATTTTCATAATTCCTGAAAACAATATCGAAACATGTTTTTACGATTTTACGCTAAGTTGTTTCTTGGAGTCACTTTAGCAAGCAATCAACAATGAAACAAGCGTGCTCGCAATGACCATGACAACATGTATAAAAACACATTTTATTTTTCTGCATTTGTAGTTCTATCTGTGCATTATTTTTTTCTATGAACATCTCACAAGTTTTCATACAGGATTTGTACTAAGTTTTTTCAGGTGCGCAGACGATCAATTCTTGTGATGAAGTTATTTTTTTTCCGAATCACAAAAATATTTTCAGTGAAAAACATGATTTGTTGACAGCTTGAAAGAGTTGAGTCTTATTGCACATATCATGACATTTGTTTTTACATAGCGACCATTCATACAACCATTTTTTGTCGTGAATTATTTCCCTGCATTTCTCCTTCAAAGCACATTGGTCATCCCTGTGTTGAAGTCTATCATCCATTTCCTTATCCTTCATGATTTCACACACACCTACTTTTTTGAATCACATACACCTCTCTATCTTTTCCAGTTCATTTTGTCTTGTCAATAAAACCATCCAGCCCCTTTTCCATGACTATATTACCTTTCCATAAGCATTGTTGCTACTAAGATATTTCCTATAGTCCTACCAATATTTTTATCAAACTCGTGTTGACTGATGTGGGATTTCTTAAGGCCCACCTTTCAACAAGTCCTGCCCCATTGACCTCAACACCTTATCTAGGATATAGACTAGAGTCCATTTTGAGTACCTAGAGACTTGCATGCCTTAATGGAAAGTTCTCTCGCCGACAATCATGGGAATACATCAATGTCACTTGATTATTAGATCTTGCAAGTGGCTCGACATCAGCTATTCATTCTCACTTCGTAAGATGTACTCGGGTACCTTGGCACTCATTGACATCAATGGTGAGTTTGTATCGCATTGGTTAACGACATTCATCAATGGTCGTTAATCCAAAGATTTCTTTTCATGCTCGACATTAACACATTCATTCGCATGAATAGAATTGTATCATCAGGTTTAGCAGCGGGTGAAGACTATACACTTTTTCATGACTCCATAAACAGTTGCAGCAATATTTTTCAGCTATATGAGAGTGTTGGCTCTTGACTAGGTTTTGTGGAAACGTTGGTCATGATTGACCAATTTTGGGACTTCGACAGGCTGGTTGAAGATGGAGCACCAGGCGAAGCGGAGATCGTGGGATCTCACCCCCTTTTTGCGGCCTTTTTAGGTTTAGGGTTTATGTAACATGTATGGGATGTTGACCCATGGGTTTACCCATGCTTATCCCCTTTTGTAATGTATAAATAGATATCTAGGCGATGTAATAAGGAGTGACGAGACCTAGTAGTTGGATCTATGTGATCAGAGCTAAGTGCGCTAAGTGCAAATAGCTATGAATGCTTTGTACATACTATATGTTGAGAACTTGCAGAGCTAAGTGAAAGTGATTTTAAGAAGGCTCTATGCCTAGATATACTTGGGGAAGGAGGATGTGGCGAGGTGCACACATATATCATGTCCTATGTAGTGTTATATTTGTGGCTATGCGCATGTAAGGAGATTGAAAGAAGATAATAAACAAGACAAAGAGTTGGTGGACGTAGCCCCATGCTGGGGGTGAACCACATATACCCTGTGTTATGGTTCTTTGTGTTATGTTGTTCATGTGTTCATGTGTTTATTTGCTTAGTTATTTATTCTGGATTAATTTTTAATGCTTAGTGATATGAATGAATGCTAGATATGAAATATTTCTATGTGCTAAGTGCTTGGATGTATTATACCTTGTTGAATACTGCGTTGTTCTGTAATTAGGGTTTTACTTGCGATGTGAATAAGGGTTAAATACTAATGAATGTTAACTTCTAATTTCTCTGTTAAGTACTATGATCATAGATATGTGTCCCATCTAGGTTGTAGACACCTGAGTCATGCAACCCCCCAGCCTCTACCTCAGGTGAGACTTCATATGCTTCGCAGGTTTTGCCAAAAGGGCCAGTAGTTATGGTTTTTTTGGTGCATTGTTGTAGCGTTGAACCCTGGGTCTGCCTTTGTGTGACAAAAAATGGTTCTGTTGCCAAGACCTGAAACTATGATTGTTGGGAACTGAAGAAAAGAGAAAGATTTGTGCGTAGATATGTTGTTGTAGTGCACAGTATTCTACTTGACTTGTGAAGATCTATGCTAAGAAAGGAACTGGATATAAAGAAAAGAGGTAATACCTTAAATCTTCGTGCTCGGATAAAGGTAAGATAAGTGGAAATTTTTGTTTCAAAAGAATGGATCTAGGTATGTTTGATAGATTTTGTTCTAGTCTGGAAACTAGGGCACAACTAGAAGAAAGAAGATTTGATATGAATAGATTTGAAAGAAATAGTGAAAGGTATGTTATTCCTATGCATAGAAAGAATTTTTGGACTAACAAGTGGATGCAAGATCCTAGAAATAATGTTTTGTAGGTTAAGCACTGTGATCCTAGTGCGTAGTATAGGAAAGGTTGGGGATTATTGAGTCTCCATTTTGCCATAAAATAATACCCTATCTTACCCTCTATCCAAGTCTTTTTACCTCTGATATAAACCTATACTGCACTATTCCCTCCCTAAATACATGCCTAATAGCTATGTCATGTCTACAAGAGGTAATTGGTGATTTAAAGCATGTTTGTTTAACTTTCTTTAATTAATTCGATTAAAAGTGTTTTATTTTGTATAGTTCTAATAATTTGATTTATGAGCAGTCTATATGGCACTATCAGACACCATGTAATCCGGTACCAAATCCATTCTGGTACCTAAGGCAGTTTTGATCTGGTACCAATATGTGTGCTATTCCGGTACTCCTTGCTCTATTCTGTTCCGGTACCAGACTTGCGACTGTGTGCAATACGGTACTAAAACATTTGTTTCGGGATGCACCAGTTGGACCTGGATAATGGTGGATATTTTGAGAAGACGGTTGGATAGAAGCGTCCGAGTTAGTTCTACAGCTGCAAGAGACTCCATTGCTCATGCACTTCGTGTCATGAGGATGGAGTCGACTCCTTAATATTCGATGTAAATTTTAATTCTGGAATTTCCCAAACTGTTTAATGTTTATCCATAGATATTGGTAGTATTGACTTACCTTATATAAGGAATGTTGTGTAGAAAGGAATGTAAGAGAAATCTACGTTAAGAATCAGACAACACTTGTTGTCATGATGTATGAACTAAAAGATTGTTGATCCAATTTACCAGTTGAATTAATATAGAAGATATTTTATGCCAATTCTTGGATGTGAGTGAAAGTTTTAGTCTGTTAATTCCTTAAGAGGTTCCTTGTTGGTTCGGCAAGGGCCCACCGCCCCAACTAAGTTAAACCTCATTGTATATGTTCTATGTGTTTACATTTGTAGTTCACAACAACGTCTGTGTGTGATTTGTCTTTATTTCATTCTGAGGATTAAACATTGAGTTCATCATTTTTGATTGGTGTATAACAACAAGAGTTATATCGAATATACATTTGATTGTTCAGTATTGTAGGTAGCTATCTCATGATTGGGAAGTGTGGAATGATATTTTAATTTCATGATTGTAGTATCGCAGAGGACCATGAGACTTTATCTTTTGTCTACATGTGCTGTAATAAAGTCTTTCAGTCATACTAAATCTCCCTTGTGTTGGTTTGATTGAGTTACATGAGATTGAAGTCGTCTTTTGTTTACAGAGTGG
The DNA here is from genome assembly GCA_009831015.1 of Picea engelmannii. Taxonomy (NCBI): domain Eukaryota; kingdom Viridiplantae; phylum Streptophyta; class Pinopsida; order Pinales; family Pinaceae; genus Picea; species Picea engelmannii. The sequence continues at coordinate 82,658 of ML790179.1, read as the reverse complement.
TTGAAATTGATTGCTTTAATTGTTACAGAAAACAAGCTTATTAAAGTTCA
>ML790179.1:32909-72689 GCA_009831015.1 Picea engelmannii | reverse complement strand
TATAAACCTATACTGGACTATTCCCTCCCAAAATACATGCCTAATAGCTATGTCATGTCTACAAGAGGTAATTGGTGATTTAAAGCATGTTTGTTTAACTTTCTTTAATTAATTTGATTAAAAGTGTTTTATTTTGTATAGTTATAATAATTTGATTTATGAGCAGTCTATCTGGCACTATCAAACACCATGTAATATGGTACCAAATCCATTCCGGTACCCAAGGCAATTTTGATCTGGTACCAAGATGTGCGCTATTTCGGTACTCCTTGCTCTGTTCTGTTCTGGTACCAGACTTGTGACTGTGTGCAATACGGTACTAAAACCTCTATTTCGGGATGTGCCAGTTGGACCTGGATAATGGTGGAGATTTTGAGAAGACGGTTGGATAGAAGCGTCCGAGTTAGTTCTACAGTTGCAAGAGACTCCATCGCTCTTGCACTTCGTGTCATGAGGATGGAGTCGACTCCTTAATATTCGATGTAAATTTTAATTCCGGTATTTCCCAAACTGTTTAATGTTTATCCATAGATATTGGTAGTATCGGCTTACCTTATATATTGAATGTTGTGTAGAAAGGAACGTAAGAGAAATCTACGTTAAGAATTAGACAATACTTATTTTCATGATGTATGAAGTAAAAGATTGTTGATCCAATTTACCAGTTGAATTAATATAGAATATAGTTTATGCCAATTCTTGGATGTGAGTGAAAGTTTTAGTCTGTTAATTTCTTAAGAGGTTCCTTGTTGGTTCGGCAAGGGCCCACAGCCCCAACTAAGGTAAACCTCATTGTATATGTTATGTTTGTTTACATTTGTAGTTCACAACAGTGTGTGTGTGTGATTTGTCTTTATTTCATTCTGAGGATTAAACATTGAGTTCATCATTTTTTATTGGTGTATAACAGTAAGAGTTATATCGAATATACATTTGATTGTTCAGTATTGCAGGTAGCTATCTCACGATTGGGAAGTGTGGACTGATATTTTAATTCATGATTGTAGTATCACATAGGACCAGGAGACTTTATCGTTTGTCTACATGTGTTGTAATAAAGTCTTTCAGTCATATTGAATCTCCCCTATGTTGGTTTGATTGAGTTACATGAGATTGAAGTCGGCTTTTGTTTACAGAGTGGTTGAAATTGATTTCTTTAATTGTTACAGAAAACAAGCTTCTTAAAAGTTAATCTTTTCAATACAAGTGCCTAACATGAACAGACTTGTTTCTTTAAGACAACATTTCTTTGATTGACTGTTTGTCTAAAGTTTAATTATCAGTTTTAGGTTTAGAGAATATTTTGAAGAATTTAGAGATCTTATTTTTATGTTATTAATTATTTCCTATATGCAATAGACTTAAATAAGTTACTTGTTCTCGGCACATATGGTGTAATGACTCTTTTGATTAGGAATCCCAAATTGACATTTAAATGAGTGTGATATATATAGTGAATATATTTATGCACCAATAGGGATCGTTTAAGATAAAGAGAGGATTGAATCTTTGTTACAGTTGTAGAAGACTGAGACATATTGCTAAGGAATTCCCTGGTAGAGGTCCTATTTTCCTTTGTTGTAAAGTTACTAGACATGAAGTTTTGGATTTCCCTAGAATGATTGCTATGGTTGAAGAGATGAACATGAAGCAAGGAAACCATGATGAAAGTCAAGAGACTAAGAATAGGATAAAGAACTAGAAAGAATCAGAGGCTATACTATTGCAGATGAAAGAAACAATGAATGATCATAGAGACATTAGTTTATCAGAGATCTTAAAAGAGAAGAAGTGCATAGAAACAAGAATATGAGACTTCGATATAGACTGTGTTCTAGATGAGGAAACACAAGTGAATATCATGACAGAAAGTACTTGGGAAATTTTGGGAAAGCCTGCTATGGTTCCTTCATTGGGAGAAATAGGATTATTTAAAGGAAAGTTGATAAACTTATGTGGAAGACTTACCCATATACCTATGAGTGCTCATGGAACTTCGACAAAACAATAACTTGAGGTCATTAAGTTTGTTGAGAACAATGCCCCCTTTGCACTTTTTCTAGGAAGGACCTGGATTGAGAAAGATCAGATCTGAAGGAAAGAAGAAGAGGAATCTCTAGAACAGAAAAAGCAAGAATTAAAAAATTTCATGGCTAGGAGAATAGCTCACTTACTACAAGAACAGGAGGACAAGTCAAAGCAACTGAGGACCAAATACTTAGACGTCTAAGTTGAGAAAATGCAGTAAAGTTTGAAAAACATGTCCATGCAGCAGAAATGAGCACCTACCCCTGAAATAATATGAGAAGGGGTATTCCACTTAGAACCTTTGAAAGACCCTCAGCAATGCGAAGTTACTATGCTAAGAGAAGATAAGAATCAAAATGGAAAGAGGAACCTAGTGACTCAAATCATAGGCAAGAAGGCAAGGAAGCTTAGCAAGAAGAAAGCAAAGTTAGAGAAATTGTAGGAAGTTCTAGAGACGACTTCACAGAAAGAAGGCTTGCAAAACTTGAACCTCACCAAAATAGTAGAACAACGTAGACTAGAACTTCACCACGACGAAGAAATATGACTATTGGAGGCATCCTAACCGTTAGAATGATGCTCCTAAATGGATAACAAAGAAATTATTGCCGAAATGTTTGCCAATGGACTATTGGGATCGCACCATAACAGATGGAATCATGTTTATTGAGGAATTCCTGCCTGTTGGAGGAATATGTTACGATGTTAGCTATTTAACCCATCGAATGTCTTACCAGGAACACTTTTTCCAATGGTGATTTTTCAAGCCTACAAAGAGCTGACTATTACCACGCAGTGCTTATTGAGACCTCGCCACCAGTCCTCTTACATTGAGTGTTTGTTCACTAACCTGAGATATCTGATCTCGAGCGTCTATGTCGAGTGACTTTAGCGCAGTAGAGAAATATATTGAAGAGATTCTCATAGACCTCATGGCTGAGAAGGTCATGTCTGTAGGAGCACAAGCTTTGTCGACATGAAGAGTGCAAGCATCCCCATCGACTGCACGCCGATCTGGGCCATCCCAAACTATGACAGAGAAGAGAAGCAAGCATCTTGATGACTTGGCGAATGTGAAGCTCATCCCATCAATCCTTCCCGACTACATCCTACCTATGGCTGGCATGGTGAGTCATGATAGTGTCCCGAGGGACTTCGACTATAGAATGATCACTACATACCTCCCAAAGGGGATATGCATAGTTGGATCATAGTTAGGACAAATTATGACGTTGAAGATCAGTGAATTCAACTTGGGACATTGCAAGAACTATGGAATTCTCGCACCACACAAGTATTTGACCAGGAAAATGGGGACAAAGTCGAATATAATGCCCCAGTCGTGGACCATGGACATCGTGAGGTCCACGATCCTTAATGTGATGAATTTAACACACTTCAAAAGACATCAAGAGGTTAACATGTGCGTTAAGCTCCTCCTATCATTCCTCCATGGTGGTTACCTATGGTTGGATAGGCGCATCATAGTAGATCCGATGTTGATCCACCAGATCACTGTGTTAAGCATGCAAGGACCAAACCCACGAGATTTTTACCTAGGGAAGGCTGCAGATCATGCCTTGGGGCAACGAATCAAAGACACCTATGGAAATGTGGAGAAGGGGAATCGGGGCTATAAGTTAGCCTCCATATAGAACAACACATTAAGCCTAGCTTTCCAATTGATCACTAGTATGCTCGTCAGTAAGAATAGGCCAACGCAAGTCATGGGGTTTGTCGTTGATCTCATAGGAAAATGCGTTGAAGGGCTACAAATGAACTGGGCGAGCTACCTCATCAACTAGTTAGAGAAATAGTGTCGTGAAGCTTAGGATCAGGGCTATTCATTTCATTTTAGTTGGCTACTAATTCTCATTGCCTTCATTTCTTGGGAGATGCCGGAAGGAGCGACCTTCCTTGAAACTGAGTCGTCTGAACCACTAGCTGCAAAGTTCACTATGTTATGGTACTCGAGTGACATGGAGAAGCAATGGAATTCAAACCCAGTGTTCCACACCTATTACCTGTAGCTGAAGAGGGCCATTGAATCCTTCCCTCGCATGACGTCAAACACACTTCATAGGTTCAAGACAATCGTGAAGTTCTGCGTAGACAAGAACTTCATATATATCACTCGGCTTAGAGACGAACACAAGGAAGAGATCCAGTCCTGTTACAAGTTCACTGAGGAAGATATGGAGGAAATAACAAAGGAATGGCCTACATAATTCCTCATACTAGTCGAACAAACAGAATTGTCTGACCCCGACCTCATCAGAAGTCCTGTAGTCACTCATTAAGAATATGATGCACCCAACAACAGCAAGAAGAAAAAGAAAGAAGAGGTACAAGAACTGAACAACACATCATAGGAGATTGCATCAGATTCACCTGAACGGGGAGGAGGTGACGAAGTAGACAAAGAATAGGATGAAGGGGAAGAAGACAAGAAGAAACAGGGAAAAGTAACATCGCCTAAAGATCCCCTTGTCACAACCCTATAATTTATAGGATCAACGGGTGACTGAAATGTTATCACTTTAGTGTTTTGTTTGTCAAAATATTTTCCATTATGTAAATAAATTGAGAAAAAGAAAAAAGAAAGAAAATAAAGAAAAAGTAAAAAAGAAAGAATAAAAGAAAAAGAAAAAAGAAAGAAAAGAAAGAATAAAAGAAAAAGAAAGAAAAGAAAGAAAAAGAATAAAAGAGGGAATAAAATAAATTTAAATAGATCCCCATGCAATAACAATGACTTGGTCCATACAGTTTAAGCATGGTCAAGTCCTTTTAAATTTATGTCGATAGGAGTAGTGAATAAGATTGGCTAAACTGTTTAGTCTTAGCCAAGAAAATTAGGATTAGCTAGTGAATAAATTTGACCAAACTGCCTAATCTTGGTCAAATAACCCCAGGATAGAGTAATTTCTTAGTCCAATAGTTTAATCTGGGCTAAATGTCATAGGTAATTAGGTTAGAGCATAAGGTAGTTTGCTTTATCTCAATAAAACAGGCATGATGATCGATGTTGAACCCTATCTTTGATGTTTGAAAGTTGAATGTCTAACCCCATAGTGATAAAAATAGGGAAAGCTTGGACAAACCCACTTAAAGTGCTTATCCTAAGTTTTCAGAGAAAATATGAGTTTGCGCTCACAGATTAAAGACAATGCAAAGATGAACGACTGAGGTGCTGGCGCTTAGCTCTACGGTTGATAAGTCTTTCCGGACCCCCTCAACCATTCTACCTTTAACGGTAAGGGTGAGGTCCAGAATCATGTATAACAAAGGCGCGCATCTGAACGACTGAGGTGTCGCTGCCTAGATCCATGGTTGAGATTGAATTCCAGACCCCCCCTGACCATTTTGCTTTTAATGGTGGGGGGGGGTCCGGAATGTTGGTTAAACATTGCACTCAAATCTACGGTCCAGTGGTAGGTGCATCGATGGACGGTTGATGGTATTTTTTGGACCCCCCCGGCCGGTCTACTTTTAACAATTGCAGGGGAGGGTTCAGAATGGGGTGGTTTTCTAGCGGGCCCTCTTCTCTATGTAGCGGAAATCCATTGCTCCAGACTCCTTCCACGTACCACTTACCTTTTTTCTGACATACTCCCCATCTCCTCATGACATCATTTTCCATTATTTTCACCTAAGGGTCACTTCTCATTACTTTGTCAGTCCATTCCCCCTATTCACCCATTACAAGTCCCTTCACCATGGTATTTTCCCCAATCAACACCCTCCACGTCACTCGATTGTAGTCGTCATTTATTATTACCTGCCATCTCATGCTCCAAAAGACCCGTTGGCCATTTATTATAGGCTAACTTATCCGTTAGCCTGTTAATCTGTCCCCCATGCCCAACAAGTACCCGTTTGCTCAAAACTACTCTTTTCTTTCATTCTCCCGTTGTTTAATTTGTCCCCGCGCCAGAGATTTTATAATGGTTTTATCTCTGTTTCAGTCAGTCATCCCGAACCACAGTCATCCCCACTAATGCTTTGTTTGAATTGCAGGTATTTTCATAGTGATGGCGCCAAAATACAAGAAAGCAGAAGCCGAGGAAAATCCTTTCCTCCTGCCTCTTGTTGATCTCGATAGGATCCATTTGGCCGACAAAGATCATTTAATCGCAGACACCAGGTGTGAATTTGATTTTGTGGATTTGCAGTCATGGTTGAAAGAGATTTTCTTAGATTGGAGCGATGAAATTGGGCTCTCAGAGTCCAACCTTCCTCTGTATCGTTTCCCCGAGGTTCACCATTTCCCTGAGTTTTCCCTCAAATGCCAAGCTCATTACCTCCTTGACCAAAGAGCCATAGTATATTCATCAGGAGTAACTCTTTTCTTCATCACACCAGAGGCCATTGATCAGATGATGCAGATACCCAGAACTGAATCTACGTCCCCTTTCAATCTCGAAGACATCATGGAGCTATACCAGAAACTATCATTCCCTTAGAGAGCCCAGATTTTTGAGCTTTTCCTCCCTCAGGCTGCTCATCTCCTCAAGACAAATCCCCCGTACCATTCCTCCCTGTTCTCAGAGAAGGGAAACCAAGTCATTTCATCGCTCTGTGCTCTGCTTGGTTATTTTTCCAACCAATGGGTGGATGAACCCCTATTGGGTTTTCTATCCATCTTCTCCACAAAAGAAAGACCCACCACTCAGTTTGACTACATCACCTTCCTGGCGAACAGTATTCACGAGTAGTTCTCAAATTTCACTTCAGAAGGCATGTTCCGGTATTCCACAATACTGGCCTACATGTTCACTTTCTTTCAAGCGGACAGGTTCTCCTTTTCAATGCAGAAAATGGACGAGGACGGGAGACCGTAGGCAGTAACAGCTTGGACTTCACTACTTAGACAAAATTCACCAGAGTTCAGTTTCAAACAGTTTATCGAGCAGTTCTACCATCCAGTGGTGAGCATGCTCAGTGGCAGACCTGAACCAAGAATAAATGACGAGATTCAAAGGATTTTACGCCTCTCAGACCTTGCAAAAACTGGAGACTGGTATCTTTACCAAAACCACACTGAGATCAGAGTATATGGATGTGATTTGGCTCCATACAAGTTGCCCAAGTATCTAACCATGAGGTTATTTTCCCTGGAGTACATAAGGCAAATGATTAACTCAGATGACATACATTTTGTGTCTCTCAAAAAGAAACAACAACTTAGAATTAAAGGGAAAATAGGGTCTTTCATTTGTAATAGCCAAGGCGCCGGGGAGGAAGCAGACAAATTTTTGAAAGAAATGAAGTTTTAGGTTAGCTTCATATGGCACTATGATCCATGTGGGATAATTTCTGAGATGAGGGTTAAAAATATGAATGTTCCATATGTTCATTCACCCAAGCCTGAAATAGAAAAGTTCGTGACTCAAACAGAATGGGAGCCAAACACTCTGGTTGAGATAGAATAGAAGGACCCTTTGGTCATAATCTCATAGACTACTACACCACAGGTTCCCAAAGAGAAAAGATCCAGGAAGGATACTTCACCTTCACTCACTGAAGTCTCAGCTGAAGATTTCCAATTACACACCAAAAGGCCAAAATCCAGTCATACACCTGACATGGCTGGTGAAAAGGAAATCCAATCCACTACAACTATGAAATATGATCAGTCACTTCTTAGCACAAGAAACAAGCAGATCATGTCTACCGTTTTTCCTAAGAAGCCCACGAATACTCCACTAGTTAATCAACCAAGTAAAGCTGGACCAAAGTTGAGTGTTTTTGAAAAGTATGACATGATCAAAAAGAAAAATCAGACATTGACCAACAATACTTATGCTTAGTTTTGGAAACATACATCAATGACACAGCACAGACTGTTGTCTGCATTCGATATAGAGAAGGGTAGAATGCACATGGATTTTCTGCAGGCACATGTGCCAGACCCGAAAGCCATAACTAATTATAAAAGAGCAACATTCGAGTTTCATACTAGAGATGTGAATCATGCTGATCAGATGGATCTGCACAGGAAAACTAGAGATATGGTTTTCTCCACATTGGCAAATGCTTCTACTGTGGCTGCTAAATTACAGGTATCTCTGAGCAATGTTCAAACACAGCTGAAATTAGAAAATATATCATCCTTTGCAAAGGATAACAGAATCAAGACTTTGGAAGAATTGGTCCTCAAGATTGGGTATGACCCCTCGAATGTGAAAGCAGTCGAGGAGATGCTAAAAAATAAAACTGTCGATATAGCATATCTGAGGAAACAATTGAAACTACCACCAATGGAAGATGCACAGGAGAAGGAGATAGCTGAGACAGAAGGGGAAAAAGATGAGATGCTCAAGTTGATCATGGAACAGAATGCACAGTTGAAATAGATGGAAGCAGAACTGGAAATGTGTGAAAGAGAGGGAACAATCAAAGCCTATGGAAGTCATTCCATTGAGCGCAGTTCCACTCACAGGAGTAAGCACAACATCTGCAGTAGAAATTCCCTCAGTAACTCCACTAACAGCTCTGGAGAAGACAATAGAATTGGAAAAAATCCATGGAAGAGATGAAATTGCAAGAGACAGAGATTAGCAGACTTAAAAAGGAGATTGAGAACCTTCAGGAACTCAAGTCTTCTTACCAAACCAGCTACTCCAAGGAGAAACAAACATCAGACAAGCTCAAATAGGAATTGCAACAACTTCAAAAGAAAACAGTGGCAGGTAAAACAATTGTTGAGGTCAAGGAAAGTGTCTGGATGGATATCACCAAATCCATAAATGAAATATGGCCTATGGTACAAATCATGTTTGAGCAGAACAAACTAGTGCAAAGAAGCAAGCAGGCAATTGAGAAAATAAGAGGAGAATTTGGAGAGATGCCCAGAGAAGCCACTTAGATCATTAAATTCCTGAATTCAAAAACTAGAGAAGTGTTAGAGGATTTGAAGATTGAAGATAGAACAGAAACCATCCTCGAGGTCAAGAGGGTTCTGACCAAAAGAGGACTAATGCTACAGCTAGAGGAAAAGGTCCAGATTATGGACACAGGAGTGCAAAAAATTTTCAGCAAAATTGAAGCTCTGCAGAAGAAAGGCCTCCCTGGCTTAATGGTCATAAATGAAAAGTTAATGACACTTTCTGATTATAAAAAGAAGCTAGCCACGGTGGTCAGAGATAGCTCGAAATTCTCAGGAATACAGGGCAGTATAATGGGCAAGGCGTTCTTAGAAGCCTTGTAGTCAGACATCAGCATACAACACAAGATCTGATATATTTTCATCGTCAAGCCAAATTTTGCCAAGTATATATAGATGGATGAAATATACCGAAGACTACTCAAAGTCATCGTTCCCAGTCACCTTCGATGGGAAGAGATATGCAATTTGATTGAGTAAGAGCTGAGGTGTCCAGGCCCAGTCAACAATCCAATCAGGCGAAGTTGTGCAGAGGACTCACCAACGGTTTACCCTAGAAATCAGCATGAAGATTTCAACACATCATCAAACAGTTCCTAAATTTTTCTATCTTGATGAGTTAGTTAGCTAAATTTAGAACTGCCATGTCCTGATCTTTAATGACAGGATCGTATGAAATTTTTGATTATAAATACTTCAAACTTTGAAGTATCGAGGATTGATCTTTACGCCCTGGAAGCCAGAAATATTATAATTTTTATCAAGAGATCTTCCAGTAATACAAAGGGACGTTTCACAGGATTCTCACGTGTTATTCATTGGTGATGTTTTCGTTTCTATGTTAAATGTTTTTCTCCCTCAGTTGTCATATTGTTTTCTAATCTAATCTTTTAAAAGTAGCACATGTTGCAGGATTTATCTTTGTATACCCTGTTTCCGGCTTTGAAAGATCTTAATGTTTATCTTTCTAATATTATAGTGAAGAAATTCTTAAATGCTTCTTTACTTTAATTGATATTCTCATATTTTCTGTTATTCATCACTTTATTGTCAAAGAATCCAATGAATGCATTATCTTGCCCTATGAAAAGAATCTTTTAATATCTATTTAGACCTCTAATCTTTATAATACAGACCCCATAGCCCAATGGAGGCGTAAAACCCTTTTCAGCCAACTTAACAAAAACAAAAACAAACCTTTCAAACCTATTTTATTTAACTAGCCTAATATCTCAAAGTTAAAACATAGATAATTCATACAGAGAGATCCTTCTCTGAAGCTGGTAGGGCTAGATTCCAGTTTCTAAGTGGTTGGATAAAGTTACCTCTTGTAAATTTCTTCTACTCTGACAACCTCTGGGAATTTACAGAGCGTTAACATAGTGGTGACCATACTGGGGAACTGAACAAACATTCAACCCCACAGTTTCTTTTTCCCTAGAAGAAAACTTTGTTCCTGAACAAATTATAAATCTAAGAAAGAAATAATGTTCAGAGGTTGTTAAATGCTTGTACATAGTAATTTCGGATTCATAAAAATAAAAATATATAAAACATTTAAGAAATATAGCTCCTAAAAGAGCATATACTCGATCCCACCCAGACCCGAAACTTGCAATAGCAACTAATAATCCAGAAAATTTACTCAGAAAGAAGACCATTGCAGAAGGTTCAGGGAGTCATAGTCCCCTTCACTAGTCCCCTTCTCTTCCAGAGGAACTTGTTTCCCTTCAAGATCTCGACTTTGACACCATTTTTGAACAAAGCCTGTTTAGAATGAAATATGATAGCTTTGTGACTAAAACCATTTTAGATCCAACCATCCTACAACCCCGGACCCCTAAAATACTATCTCCCACTACAAAACCTCAAACCGCTCACTCTGTTCCAGCTAGTCTCTCATCATCCTCATCTTATGCCACTGCCCCACCTATCATCTAGGTTGTTGTCCCACCTCCTCCACCTATCATGGCAGCCATATATGCTCCCTTGGTGTTGGCCACACCTCTACACAATATGCCCCAGGATTATCAAACGAGACTCCCACAGTTCGATGGTACAGGGCCCTTGAACGCACAGTAACACGTTGATAAAATGAATGACTATTTTGACTTGCAGGAAAAGTTGACGTTCAAATGATACTTTTTTGCGCAGAGTCTGACTGAGGACGTTAAGAAATGGTACAAAGGCTTACGTGTTGCTTCAGTGGTCGACCTTATAGCATTTTAAAGAATTTTTCTAGATAGATGGGAGGTAAAGAAAAATATTCTCTAGATCTTGTCAGAATACGAAAACATAAGAAGGAATCAAGGAGAGACAGTACAATACTACTACACCTGCTTCAACAATCTGTACAATGTGATTCTAGACAATATTAAACCCCCACAAGGTTTGGCACTGATAAAATTCCCTGATGGTTTCGACGATGATATGTCGTATCAATTAAGGGAAAGAAACTCCACCACCCTGGAGGACATGCAGAAAAGCACAATAAGTGTAGAGGCCAACCTGTTGGCTAAAAGGGCATGATAGAGGATGGAAAGGAGAGTCACGATTAAAGAGGAACCTTCCACATCTTCTTTTGATGCCAAACTAGATTCCTTAGCTAGAGAAATGGAAAGGATGATGGAAAGACTTACTATAACCAAAAGAAATCCTCCTAGAGAAAACCAACCTGCTCCACAAATTCAGAATCCTAACTTTAGACAAAATCCTCCTCAAATCATGTAGAGAGATCCTAGGGATCAAAGAGAACAGAGGGGTCCTGATCAACAGATCAGATCACCCCTACAGGAAAATTATTCCAATGAAGGTGAAGAGGTAATTGAAGAATTAGAGGACACACACATAAACCTCATGGGCATTCATGATAATGAAGCCATTTTCCTTACTTAGGAAGAGCAAGAACTTTTCCTTCTTTCTTAAACAGAGTTGAGTGAGGAAGTCGAAGAGACTGAACAATAGGCATTTGAAAATTCCATTATGGAGGTACACAGGCAGTACAATTTGTGAAGTAAAAAGACAGATGAAAATTCCCCAAAAAAGGTAACCGAAATGAAGAAAACAGTCGAAACCAAGAAATCTCCTGAGCCTTCTACCAAGAAGATACCTGAGAAAGGTAATGCTGAAACTCTAGCAAAAAGAAACCCTGCCATTTTACAAATATCAACACAGACTGAGGTTTCATCAAACAACCAACCAAATACTTATGCCCAGAAAACTATGGTGGATAGATCAGAATTGTTGAGCCAAAGTAGAGCACCTACTCCTTTCAACCTCGAAGGGGAATTAGCCAAAGTGAAAATTCCCATTCACCTTTCTGAGTTAATGAGTAAGAATGCTTATCAATCGTAGGTGATCAAAGTGCTGAGCAATGAGCCTGATATAGGTATGAAGGCCTTAACCGTTGGATCGACGAATCATTCGGACATGGTAAATCTTACCGATGATCAACTTGAACTCCAGTTTGGCCCTGAAGTTGATGGTCAGACTGACACTGGTGCTGTCACTCCTTTTTACATCAGCCTTAATATACAAGACCTGATTCTGCATAGTGCTATGTTAGATTCAGGTGGTTCCCGCAACCTGATGCCTAAAGAAGTGATGGAAAAATTAGGACTCGAGGTCACCAGGCCCTACAAGGATTTGCACTCTTTTGACTCCAACAAAGTTAGATGTATCAGGTTAATCAAAGACTTATGCATCACCCTAGCTCAGATTCCAAGAAAAAGCATGGTTATGGATGTTGTGGTTGTGGAAATTCCCCCGAAATATGGTATGTTGCTGTCCAGGTCTTGGGGGGGCAAGTTGAAAGGTACATTGCAGTTAGATATGCCATATTCCACCATCCCAGTATTTGGACAATAGAGAAGACTGTACATAGAGACGTTGATGAAATATATGGTCAGCAGCAAAGAAAAGCCACATAGCTATCCTCTATACTCTGCACACTCTGATCTAGATTCCTTCATCCTGTATAACGATGACAATATGGAAGAACAGATCACTCAGCTGGAAGAAGATACATTTGACCCGAGAGAAGGCCAAGAAATCACTGAGGCAAAAGGGAAGGAAATCATAATAAGTGAGGAATTTCCAGGAGATTTCTGGAGCATGGACTTCGATGGAGATGTAAGCAAAGAAGGAATAGGAGAAGGAGTTTGGTTGAATAATCACAAATCCAGGTATTCGGAGAACCATTCTTACAAACTAAATTTTCAATGCACTAAAAACATAGCCGAGTATGAAGTTTTGATGCTCAGTCTGAAACTGCTAAAGAAGGTTGGTGCCAAATAAATCATGGTAAGAGGCGATTTTGAATTAATTATCAAACAAATTAAAGGTGAGTATGCAGCAAAACATCCCAGGCTTAGATCTTATAGGAATGTTGTTTTGGATGCCCTTCAATGTTTTACAGAAAATGATTTGCAGGTGATGCCCAGGGGATAGAACATTCTAGCAGATGGTTTAGCTACATCAGCAACTACATGCAAGATACCTTTTCATTCCACTCACCCATACATGGTGGAGGTGAAGTGCAGATCAACTGTCCTAGACAACATCAGATACTGGTAGGTATTTGGGAGCGATGACCAAATTGAAGATTTCTACAATGTAAAAATGATTTCGAGTGTACAAACACAGACTTAGAAAATGATGATGAAAATGTGAATAAATCTATTTTTGGACATGATAGTGTAAATAAAATAGATTCAGGAGAGTTAGGTGAATATGAGATAGAATATGATGTTTTACATTTAAAGAGTAATGTTTTACCTAGGGGTTTGGTTCCGTTAGAAGATTTATTTGATTTTAATGATGTAGCTAAAAAACCTAAAATTGAAGCCAGTGGTAAAGAGGTTAAAGACTGTAACATAGGGACAAAAGAGAAACCCAAGATGGTAAAACTTTCCAAATCTTTACCCCCTAGACAGAAACTCAAATACATTGAACTTTTCAAGGAATATGTGGACGTGTTTGCTTGGGGTTATGAAGACTTAAAATATTATGACACAAGCATCATTCAACATAAGATCCCAATAAAAGAAGATCAAAAATCTTTCAAACAGAAACTTAGGAGAATCAATCCCAAGTTACTTCCCTCTATAGAAAAAGAAATCAAAAAGATGTATGATGCTAAAATCATAGTTCCTTTACGATTTTCCAAATGGGTTTCAAATCTGGTCCCAACCCGAAAGAAAACTGGGGAAATCAGGCTTTGCATTGATTTTTGAAACCTGAACAAGGTTTCCCTAAAGGACAACTACCCACTGCCAAAAATGGACCACATATTACAAAAGGTAGTTGGATCCAGCCAAATCTCCTTACTGGATGGTTTCTCGGGCTATAACCAGGTTCTTGTTCACCCAGATGATCAAGAGAAAACAACTTTCACAACACCTTGGGGTACCTTCATGTACGTGAAAATGCCTTTCGGTTTGATGAACGCTAGAGCCACTTTCCAAAGAGCGATGGACATCGCTTTTGTGGAAGAAATTGGCAGATTTATTGTCATTTATCTGGACAACGTAACTTTTTATTCCCAATCTGATGAAGAGCACTTACGACATCTCAGACGAGTGTTTGAGAAATGTAGGAAATTTGGGATTTCTCTGAATCCTAGGAAAATCCTTTTCGGATTAGAGGAAGGTAAACTCTTGGGTCACATAATCTATAAGGATGGAATTAAGATAGATCCCATCAGAATAAAAGCCATTCAGAAACTGGAACACCTAAGGAATATCAAAGAGTTACAATCTTTCATTGGAAAAATAATTTTTTTGAGAAGATTCATACCTAACCTGGCTGAGCTTCTTAGGAACATCACCAACATGTTAAAAAAGGACACAAAAATAAAATGGGACACTAAATCCAAGCAGTCGTTTGAACAAGTTAAACATGCACTCACACAGGCTCCAATCTTGATCAGTCCTGACTTCACCAAGGATTTTTACCTTTTTTCTTTCACTTCTGAACATACCATTGCAGTAGTATTACTACAGGAAAAAAACGAAGGGTATGAACAACCCATAGCCTTTTTTAGTAAATATTTAAGAGATGTTGCTTTGAATTATAAAATAATGGAGAAACAAGCTTTTTCCCTGGTAAAATCCATAAAGGATTTTAGAGTATATATTCTCCATTCCCACACCATTGCATACATTCTGAATGCAGTAGTAAAGTACATTTTAACCCAAGACAATCCAGATGGAAAAAGAGGAAAATGGATCGCTATTATTCTGGAGTATGACATAGAGATTAAGCCTACTAAACTGATTAAAGGTCAAGGTCTAGCAAAGTTAATGGCTGAATCCAATTTCCATGCTCTTGATATTAATTTCTTAGCTGCAGTGGATGAACAGGGAGAGAAGGCGACTCCAAGCGTGAAAGAGGTATTTCTGAACTCTCCATGGTACACAGACCTACTATTTGTTTTGCATAACTTACAATATCCCCCTGGTCTGACCAAAACTAAAGCTAGGCTTTTGAAATTGAAAGCATTAAAATTTTTCATTCTAGAAGGCAATCTTTATTGGAAGGATCCTGGAGGTATTTTTTTGAATTGTCTGTTAAAGGATGAAGCTGACAAAGTATTGCAGAATTTTCATGCAGGAGACTATGGTGGTCACCTGAGCTGGAAGACCACAACTAATAAAATTCTCAAAGTTGGGTTCTATTGGCCTACACTATTTTTTGATGTGCATCAGAAGGTGACTTCATGTCATAAATGTCAGGTGTTCAAGGGAAAAAGGAATCTCCTCCCTTTGCCCCTGAAACTAATCTCTATCGAAGCTCCTTTCCAGCAATGGGGATTAGAATTTATCGGAGAAATACATCCTCCCTCTTTGGGCCAGCACAGGTGGATTCTTACTGCTATGGATTATTTCACAAAATGGATCGAAGTTGTACCAAGCAGGAAAGCTACTAATTTTCTCATTATTAAATTTCTAGAAAATAATATCTTGTCTCGTTTTGGATGTCCAAGAAAAATTATAACTGACGATGCAACTGCTTTCCAATCCAAGAAGATCATAAATTTTTGCAACCAGTATCATATCAGTTTGGGACATTCCACAACTTATTACCCTTAGGGAAATGGGCTAACGGATTCATCCAATAAAACCCTGGTGAACATGATTAAGAAGACGTTGCAATAAAACAAAAAGTCATGGCATAACAAGCTGGTTTTCACACTATGGGCCGACAGATTGACCACCAAGAGGTCAATTGGTATGTCTCCATATTAATTGGTCTATGGCACTGAAGCAGTTTTTCCTACCTGCTTAGGGGTCCTTGTCATGAAACTACTACAAGAGATGCAATTCGAGCCGAACGACTCCCAAAGAAGGATAAACCAGATGATCCACTTGCAACAGTTTAGAGAAGAAGTATACAACAAAACTCAGGTTGTCCAGGAGAGCATAAAAAAGATCTTTGATAAAATAACTAAAGAAGATGACTTTGAGCTAGGTGACCTGGTTCTGAGATGGGATGCCCGAAATGAAGATAAGGGGAAGCATGGAAAATTTGACAGTCTATGGAAGGGACCTTACATAATTCACGCATTCAGAGGAAATAATTCTTTCCTGCTCAATAACAGCGATGGGACCAATCTGCCAGGAGGACCTGTGAATGGAAGAATGTTGAAGAACTATTCACCTCCTCAGTAGGGACCTTCAGTCACACATTTCCATTGTACAAATCATTTTATTTTTCTTACAAGTTTTTCAGTGAATAACTTTGATTAGATGGTTGAAGCCCACAGAGAAGGCTCTAAGCCACTAAACATTGTCATCAAACTTTCAAAAATAAAACAAATCAAACAACAAAGGCAACTGTGGAGAAAATTTTTCAGAACATCAGGAAACAAGATTCTTGGCACTTCACAAGGAGAGTACTATCCCCAGGTGGAACCATTGTTACAACCCTATAATTTATAGGATCAACTGGTGACTGAAATGTTATCACTTTAGTGTTTTGTTTGTCAAAAGATTTTCCATTCTGTAAATAAATTGAGAAAAAGAAAAAAGAAAGAAAAAGAATAAAAGAAAAAGAAAAAATAAAGAAAAGAAAGAAAAAGAATAAAAGAGGGCATAAAAGAAATTTAAATAGAGCCCCATGCAATAACAATGACTTGGTCCATATAGTTTAAGCATGGTCAATTCCTTTTAAATTTATGTCGATAGGAGTAGTGAATAAGCTTGGCTAAACTGTTTAATCTTAGCCAAGCAAATTAGGATTAGCTAGTGAATAAATTTGACCAAACTGCCTAATCTTGGTCAAATAACCCCAGGATAGAGTAATTTCTTAGTCCAATAGTTTAATCTGGGATAAATGTCATAGGTAATTAGGTTAGAGCATAAGGTAGTTTTCTTTATCTCAATAAAACAAACATGATGATCGATGTTGAACCCTATCTTTGATGTTTGAAAGTTGAATGTCTAACCCCATGGTGATAAAAACAGGGAAAGCTTGGACAAACCCACTTAAAGCGCTTATCCTAAGTTTTCATAGAAAATATGAGTTTGTACTCACAGATTAAAGACAACGCATAGATGAACAGCTGAGGTGTTGGCACTCAGATATACTGTTGATAAGTTTTTCCAGACCCCCCCCTGACCGTTCTACCTTTAACGGTAAGGGGGGGTATGGAATCATGTATAACAAAGGCACGCATATGAACAGCTAAGGCGTCGGCACCTAGATCCATGGTTGAGATTGAATTCCGAACCCCCCCGACCGTTCTGCTTTTAATGGTGTGGGGGGGGGGGTCCGAAATGTTGGTTAAACATTGCGCTCAGATCTACGGTCCAGCGATAGGCGCACCGATAGACGTCTGATGGTATTTTTCGGACCCCCATGACCGATCTTCTTTTAATGATGGGGGGGGCGTCCGGAATGGGGTGGTTTTCTAGCAGGCCCTCTTCTCTACGTGGTAGGAATCCATTGCTCCAGACTCCTGCCATGTACCACTTACCTTATTTCTGACATACACCCATCTCCTCATGACATCATTTTCCATTATTTTCCCCTAAGGGTCACTTCTCATTAATTTGTCAGTCCATTCCCCCTGTTCACCAATTACAAGTCCCTTCACCATGGTCATTTCCCTGATCAACACCCTCCATGTCACCCAATCGTATTCATCATTCATTGTTTCCTGCTATCTCACGCTCCAAAAGACCCGTTGGCCATTTATTATAGGCTAACTTATCCATTATCCTATTGATCTATCCCCCGTGCCCAACGGGTGACCATTTGCTCAAAACTACTATTTTCTTTCATTCTCCCATTGCCTACTTTGTCCCCGCTCCAGAGATTTTATCCTGGTTTTATCTCCCTTTCAGTCAGCCATCTTGAACCACAATCATCCCCACTAACGCTTTGTTTGTATTATAGGTATTTTCACAGTGATGGCGCCAAAATCCAAGAAAGCAAAAGCCAATGAAAATCCTTTCCTCCTGCCTCCTGTTGATCTCGACAAGATCCATTTGGCCGACAAATATCATTTAATCATAGACACCAGGTGTGAGTTTGATTTCATAGATTTGTAGTCATGGTTCAAAGAGATTTTATTAGATCAGAGCGATGAAATTGGGCTTTGGGAGTCCAACCTTATTATGTATATTTTCCCCTAGGTTCACCATTTCCCTGAGTTTTCCCTCAAATGCCAAGCTCAATACCTCCCCGACCAGAGAGCCATAGTATCTTCATCAGGAAAAACTATTTTCTTCATCACACTAGAGGCCATTGATTAGATAATGTAGATACCCAGAACTGAATCTGCCTCCCCTTTCAATCTTGAAGTAATCATGGAGTTGTACCAGAAACTATCATTCCCTCAAAGAGCCCATAATTTTTAGCTTTTCCTCCCTCAAGCTGCTCAACTCCCCAAGACAAATCCCCCATACGCTTACTCCTTGTTCTCATAGAAGGGAAACCAAGTCATTTCGTCGCTCTGTGCTCTACTTGGTTATTTTTCCGACCAATGGGTGGATGAACCCATATTGGGTTTTATGTCCATCTTCTCAACAAAAGAAAGACCCACCACTTAGTTTGACTACAACACTTTCATGGCGGATAGTATTCATGAGTGGTTCTCAAATTTCTCTTCAGAAGGGATGTTCCAGTATTCCTCAATACTGGCCTACATGTTCACTTTCTTTCAAGCGGACAGGTTCTCCTTTTCAATGCAGAAAATGGACAAGGAAGAGATACCGTAGGCAGTAATAGCTTGGACTTCACTACTTAGACAAAACTCAATAGAGTTCAGTTTCAAACAGTTTATCGAGCATTTCTACCATCTAGTGGTGAGTATGCTCAGTGGAAAATGTGAACTAAGAATAAATGAGGAGATTCAAAGGATTTTACGCCTCTCAGACCTTGCAAAAACTGGAGACTAGTATCTTTACCAAAACCACACCGAGATCAGAGTATATGGATGCGAGTTGGCTCCATACAAGTTGCCCAAGTATCTACCTGTGAGGTTATTTACCCTGGAGTACATAAGGAAAATGATTAACTCAGATGACATACATTTTGTGTCTCTGAAAAAGAAACAACAGCTTAGAATTAAATGACAAATATGGTCTTTCATCTGTAATAGTCAAGGCGCCAGGGAGGAAGAAGACAGATTTTTGAAAGAAATGAATTTTCTGGTTAGTTTCATATGGCACTATGATCCATGTGGGATAATTTCTGAGATGAGGGTTAAAAATAAGAATGTTCCATATGTTCATACACCCAAGCCTGAAATAGAAAAGTTCGTGAATCAAACAGAATGGGAGCTCAACACTCTGGTTGAGATAGAACAATAGGACCCTTCGATCATCATCTCACAGACTACTACACCACAGGTTCCCAAAGAGAAAAGATCCAGGAAGGATACTTCACCTTCAGTCACCGAAGTCTTGGCTGAAGATTTCCAATTACACACCAAAAGGCCAAAAGCCAGTCATACACCTGACACGGCTGGTGAAAAGGAAATCCAATCCACTACAAATATGAAAGATGATCGATCACTTCTTAGCACAAGCAACAAGCAGATCATGTCTACAGTTTTTCCTAAGAAGCCCACGAATACTCCACTAGTTGATCAAGCAAGTAAAGTTAGACCAAAGTTGAGTGGTTTTGAAAAGTATGACCTGATCAAAAAGAAAAATCAGACATTGACCAACAGTACTTATGCTCAGTTTTGGAAAAAGACATCAACGACACAACATATACTGTTTTCTGCATTCGATACAGAGGAGGGTAGAATGCACATGGATTTTCTGCAGGCACAGGTGCCGGACCCGAAAGCCATCACTGATTACAAAAGAGGAACATTTGAGTTTCATACTAGAGATGTGCATCCCGCTGATCAGATGGATCTGCACAGGAAAACTGGAGAAACGGTTTTCTCCATGTTGGAAAATGCTTCTACTGCAGCTTCTAAATTACAGGTATCTCTGAGCAATGCTCAAACACAACTGAAATTAGAAAATATATCATCCTTTGCAAAGGGTAACATAATCAAGAAGTTGGGAGAATTGATCCTCAAGATTGGGAATGACCCCTCAAATGTGAAAGCAATCGAGGAGATGCTAAAAAATAAAAAAGTCTATATACCATGTTTGAGGAAATAGTTGAAACTGCCACCAACAGAAGATGCACAGGTAAAGGAGATAGCTTAGACAGAAGGGGAAAAAGATGAGATGCTCAAGTTGATCATGGAGCAGAATGCACAGTTGAAAGAGATGGAAGCAGAACTGGAAAAGTTAGTGAAAGAGAGGGAACAATCAAAGCCTATGGAAGTCATTCCATTGAGTGCAGTTCCACTCACAGGAGTAAGCACATCACCTGCAACAGAAATTCCCTCAGCAACTCCACTAACAGCTCTGGAGAAGACAGTAGAATTGGAAAAATCCATGGAAGAGATGAATTTGCAAGAGACAGAGATTAGAAGAATTAAAAAGGAGATTGAGAACCTTCAGGAACTCAAGTCTTCTTACCAAACCAGCTACTCCAAGGAGAAACAAACATCAAACAATCTCAAACAGGAATTGCAACATCTTCAAAAGAAAACAGTGGCAGGCAAAACACTTGCTGAGGTCAAGGAAAGTGTCTAGATGGATATCACCAAATCCATAAATGAAATATGGCCTATGGTACAAATCATATTCGAGCAGAATGAACTAGTGCAAAGAAGCAAGCAGGCGATTGAGAAAATAAGAGGAGAATTGGGAGAGATGCCCACAGAAGCCACTGAGATCATTAAATTCCTGAATTCAAAAACCAGAGAAGAGTTAGAGGATTTGAAGATTGTAGATAGAACAGAAACCATCCTCAAGGTCAAGAGGGTTCTGACCAAAAGAGGACTAATTCTATAGCTGGAGGAAAAGGTCCAGATTATGGACACGGGAGTGCAAAAAATTTTCAGCAAAATTGAAGCTCTGCAGAAGAATGGCCTCCCTGGCTTAATGGTCATAAATGACAAGTTAATGACACTTTATGATTATAAAAATAAGCTAGCCATAATGGCCAGAGATAGCTCGAAATTATCAGGAATATAGGGCAGTATAATGGGCAAGGCGTTCTTAGAAGCCTTGCAGTCAGACATCAACATATAGCACGAGATCGGGTATATTTTCATCGTCAAGACAACTTTTTCCAAGTATACAGAGATGGATGGAATATACCGAAGACTACTCAAAGTCATCGTTCCTAGTCACCTTCTATGGGAAGAGATATACAATTTGATTGAGTAAGAGTTGAGGTGTCCAGGCCCAGTCAGCAATCCAATCATTCAAAGTCGTGCAGAGGAATCACCAACGGTTTACCCCAGAAATCAGCATGAAGATTTCAACACATCATCAAACAGTTCCTGAATTTTTGTATCTTGTTGAGTTAGTTAGATAAATTTAGAACTGCCATGTCCTAATCTTTAATGACAGGATCATATGTAATTTTTTATTATAAATACTTCAAACTTTGAAGTACTGAGGGTTGATCTTTATGCCCTGTAAGTCAGAAAGACTGTAATTTTTATCAAGAGATATTCCAGTAATACAAAGGGACGTTTCATAGGATTCTCACGTGTTATTCATTGGTGATGTTTTCTTTTCTATGTTAAATGATTTTCTCCCTTAGTTGTCATATTTTTTTATAATCTAATCTTTTAAAAGTAGTGCATGTTGCAGGATTTATCTTTGTATACCCTGTTTCCGGCTTTGAAAGATCTTAATGTTTATCTTTCTGATATTACAGTGAAGCAATTCTTAAATGCTTCTTTACCTTAATTGATATTCTCATCCTTTCTACTATTCATCACTTTACTGCTAAAGAATCCAATGAATGCATTATCTTTCCATGTGAAAAGATTCCTTTAATTTTTTTTTAGACCTCTAATCTTTATAATACATACCCCATAGCCCAATGGAGGCGTAAAATCCTTTTCAACCAACTTAACAAAAAAAAAAAAAAACATTCAAACCTATTTTATTTAACTAGCCTAATATCTCAAAGTTAAAACATAGCTAAATCATACAGAGAGATCCATGTCTGAAGTTGGTAGGGCTTGATTCCAGTTTTGAAGTGGTTGGATAAAGTTACCTCTTGTAAATTTCTTCTACTCTGACAACCTCTGGGAATTTACAAAGCATTAACACCCCTGACAGAGACAGAGACATCCAAGAAAAGAAAGGGTTCTCCAAAGAATCCTTCATCGTGGAAGAAGTCAAAAGACAATAAGCCTCCATTCCACACTGTGCCCTTGGTGGATGACATTGACCTTATCATTTTCGTTGTATCGGATACCTCAAAGGACATCTTGCAGTGAAGTGAAGCCAAACAGGAGACAATGTTTGACAGGATCGAAGTAGAGCTTAAAGGGGTACAACAAGCTCTTTATTCGAGCCCCGTAGTGTCTATTGCGCCACTGCCATCAGAAGGAGAAGAGTTGGCAGATGAAGCTACCCAGCTATGCAGAATAGAAGATGCGACAGAAGATCACCTTCATCGTGTCCAAGAGGAAAAACAACAGGCCATAGAGGCCCTGAAGCAAGCAAAAGAGGAAGCCATAGAGCAATGTCAGGTTGCGCAACAAGAAAAAGATGACCTCTAGGAAAATTTTGTAGAGGATAGAGCGCAGATCCAGAAGGAGAAGGAACAATTGCTCGTGGAGAAGATGGGAGTTAAAGAAGCAGTCACCAGAGCACTTTGATCTATGACAGGCTTAGAATAGAGGGAAGAAGAAATAATTAAGAGCCAAGTGGGGAACCTCGTTGAATCCATTCAGCAGCTCCAATCACGAATAACAGAAATGGAACTACAAGCCATGCCAAGCACTCTGCAGGAAGTGTGAGATCAGAGAGAGGAAACTTCCAGGAGCGTAGTCGAAAGAATCAAGGCATTGGCCTTGGAATGTAAGCAACTCAGCAGTCGAAGTGCGTAGACCTATGAATGCCTTACAAAGGACCCAGAACTAAGGACATTGGAGTCACAGCTCCGAGAAGTGAAGCAACAGGAAGCAATAGAAAAAGCACAGTTGAAGCCACTATCATCGATTGAGAGGATAAAAAGGTACTAGGAATAGTGCATGGTTCAGCAACAGGTCCATTCCATCCAGAGTAAAGTCATGGAAGTAACCCAGAGGTTCTAGCCAGTGTAGGATGAAGCTTGCACACTTTTTGAGGAGATTGAGAGACAAGGTGCAAAGCTAGAACAAGTATTCACCACAATAGAACAATGCCTGGAAGGACTAGTGACTGAGAAATTTATTCAAGAGTTCGTTGAGCAGGAGGCTCTAGCGAAGCAGCAGTTCGAGGCAACTTGAGCCAAGTACAATTCCTTCGAGGCAGAGTTACCCAGATCAGAGTGACTCGGGACAAGTCACAGGTGAGTGTTGGGGGATTGTTGGCCCTTGACCAGGTTTTTTGGAAATGTTGGTCATGTTTGACTAATTTTGGGACTTCGAGAGGCTGGTTGAAGACGGAGCACCAGGCGAAGTGGAGATTTCTAGATCTCGCCCCCTTTTTTCAGCCTTTTTAGTTTTAGGTTTTATGTAATGGGTATGGGATGTCATACCATGGGTTTACCCATTCTTAGGCCCCTTTTGTAATGTATAAATAGATATCTAGGTGATGTAAGAAGGAGTGGCAAGACCTAGTAGTTGGATCTATGTGATTAGAGCTAAGTGCGCTAAGTGAAAATAATTGTGAATGCTTTGTGCATATTGTGTGTTGAGAACTTGCATAGCTAAGTGAAAGTGATTTTAAGAAGGATTTGTGCCTATATCTACTTGGGGAAGGAGGATCTGGCAAGGTGCACGCAAATCTCCTGTCCTATGCGGAGTTAGCTTTGTGGCTCTGTGCATGTAAGGATATTGAAAGAATATAATAAAGAAGATGAAGAGTTGGTGGATGTAGCCCCACTCTGGGGGTGAACCATGTATAACCTGTGTTATGGTTCTTTGTGCTATGTTTTTCATGTGTTTATGTGTTTATTTGAATATTGCTTTATTCTGGATGAATGTTTAATGCTTAGTGATATGAATGAATGCTAGATCTGAACTATTTCTATGTGCTAAGTTCTTGGATGTATTAGATCTTGTTGAATACTGTGTTGTTCTATAATTAGGGTTTTACTTGCGATGTTAATAAGGGTTAAATTCTAATGAATGTTAACTGCTAAGATCTCTATTAAGTACTGTGATCACAGATCTGTGTCTCAACTAGGTTGTAGACAATTGAGTCCTGCAACCCCCCTGCCTCTACCTCAGGTGAGACTTCATCTTCTTCATAGGTGTTTCTGAAAGGGCTGGTAGTTAGGGTTTTGTTGGTGTGTTGTTGTAGCATTGAACTCTGGATCTGCCCCTGTGTGCCAACAAAGAGTACCACAGTTCCACTTTCATACTTCCTCTTTTCCATGATTCATCAACAACAATTCATATTCATCCACTTCACATTCTCTGATCCAGCAGTTATAACAATCGCAACTATAGAAGAAATCACCTTTCACATGATCCTGCAGTAGTGACATCTTCAGTGCTCCAACAACCACATCAACCATATTCATATTGCATAGTTCTTCAACATTTTGGGTAAGTGGAGGTATGTTATTTTCTAAACTTTAATCATGTAATTCCTCAACTGCTATCAATGAATAATTTGGAAAATTCCCTCACCAAGCTCCCTTTCCTTTTCACTTCTATGACTGATGCCATGTTGCATGCGAACATGAAACCAATTCAGTTGGGGGGTAGGGGACTTTATTCACTATCATCACTCCATTTTTCCACTACCATCATTGCATTTTTCGTCTCATTTTCCATTTACCAACATTTCTTTTCCAGTGATACTCAATTGCACTTTTCTTCATAAGCATTGATATACATATTGGCACGATTAAAAAATATGAAACGGGGCTTTCTTATACTCAGTGATGTTTCCTTATGCACATTGATAACATATATTTTCCAGTAAGAATATGGGTAAATTATTATCATAACAACAAGAGAACAAATAATGAAATGAATGTTGTTAACACAAGAACCAACATTCTTTATATTCATGGTTGTGACACAAGAACCAACCATGAGAAAATGTCAATTGTTTCTCATGTAAATCCCATCCTGAAAACATACATTATCATCACTCAAACACAAAATTTAGATGCCAATTTTGTTTTGAGAAGATCCATGCATAGTTGCATCCAGACATGCAACAATTTCAGTTAGGGGGTATGTTGGGGCTCATAAATGTCATATTTTCATCCACCTTTCCCTTCATCATTCTTCACATTTCATCACCCCATTAACCTTTCATGATATCATATATTTGGGTTTCAACTTATTATTTTCCACTTTATTCATTTTAGTATTAAAACAGAATTTGTGATTAAATATTAGAAAATCGACATGTTTTCATATATATCTCAAAAATGTGTGAGATTTGTAATGTGTAGGAATATGTGAAGGATTAATTCAAAAGGACTTCTCGAATACTTCCTCCACCATTTCAAGATTTGAGGAGATAATTCCAGCATATTCCAAGGAGAATATCATAGAGATTTGGTTGGCATATCTTATCCAAGATATATGAGAGATGTGTGTGAGGATTTGAAGGGATTATATTTTGTAATAATGCGAAATTGGTTGAGAGAAAAGTAGATCTGTAATTATGAGATGGTTATCTTATATTCAAGGCTCTCATGTATAAAAGAGAGTGCTCTCTGTTCATGAAGGATTCATTAAGAGTAGTCATGAGTAGTCATTTAGTAGTAGTCATTAGGATTCAAGTAGAAATATGGATTAGTCTTAGATTTTTAATTGGGAAGAAAGGGATTCTTAGCTTTGATTCATAGTTTTGGTTTCCATGCTTTCATTATTTTGTTATGAATATTGATTTGATTATTGTAATGTAAGATTGCTTCATTGGTGTGAGATCACATATGTTGTTGGGTCATTCAACTCTTCACTTGTTGTATTTATTTTCCTTCATGTAGTTCTCCATTCCTAGATTAATTTCATTTACACAATTCAATTCCAAGTCATTTGTTTCAACTTCCTGCATTAGATTAATGATTCAATTTCAGTTGTAGCTTAAACATTAGATTAGATTAGTCCCGCTTCAATCCTGCATATACTTTGCGTGTGCTTCGTAAGTTTATGAACCTCGCGTTGACAAATTATATAGTTGAGCAAGTACTACAATGCAATTAATACAACATTAGTTCACCCCATTGTAATGACTATTGTTCCCTTGTTACGATTGTTGTTCCCTTTACAAGAAGTGTCATTCATTTGAATGGAACAACTGTCATTCCCTTTACAATTGATGTTCCTTTTGCAGGTGTTTCATCTCTGGGGGATGAGGTATTGAAAATGGAAAGTAAGAACCTACATAGGAAAAAAGTAAAATGCTTGTGCCAGAACCTACCTTTGGCTGATGCATAGAGGTTGTTTTTAGGACATATTTAGAGCCCAACAGTCGCCATGAAGAAATGAAATATTCACATCCATATGATGGCTCTACCATCCAAATCAAGAAAAGGGGGAAATAATTAGTCGAACAGAGTTCATCTTCATGACAGAGGAAAAGGTCTTAGTGTAGTCATTGCCTTCTTGTTGAGAAAATCCCTTCGCAACCAAGTGATATTTGTGATGCTTGAGAACACCTTCAGAGGTAAATTTGGTTTTGGAGACCCATCGACACTTCACAATGTTCTTCCTTTCAGGTCAGGGAACTAAATCCCAAGTGTTATTCTGATCCAGATTTTATGAGTAGAATAAAATGAATACAAATTATTAAAATATTCTTAACACAAAATAACAGAGATACCATAAAACTGATTTTCTATTAAATAAGGAAATAAGTTGAAACTGTAAAATCCAGTGGAAAACAAGCTTGCTGGAATGGTGGCGGCTTATCTCCGAGAAGAGATGTGACGAATGTGCTCATTCACAAGAAGATGGTTACAATGACGCTCTGAAGGCCTTTTACAATAAACAGGAATGTCAAAAACCCTAGACATCCAAAAACCTAACCCTAGTAGATGAAGTGCCAAAAGTCATGTGGGCCCCGTTTGGGTAAGTTAGTACATCAATTTTTGGGGTCGTAACTTTTGCATATGATCTTCGTTTTAGGTGCACAATATCCCATTGGAAAGGTCTAACCGAGAAGAACAATTTTTGGCTGGCCTAGGACAGTGCTTTAGGCGGTCCCTTGGGCCCCAAATCCCCAAAAAACGTTATTTAGGGCCTCAAAACGGCCCTGGAAGTTTGGAACCTGAAAAACTACCGAAAAACTACCAAGGTGGAAAAATGTTCTTTGAGCCAATGAAATAGGTGGGTGGCCACTAATATCCACCTGGATCAATCCTTCCTCCTTAAGAAGCAATGGTCTCCATTTCGTTGAGTTCCCCCATCAGATGAGGAAATTTATGTTGAATTTGGCCTCGGGTGAGCCACTTGCCTTAGTGTAGGAGATGCTCTGCTTTGATGACTCAAGAAAGTTAGATCCTTTATTTTCGAGTGCCCTTGATCTATGTGTCCACAATCTGATCATTGGATGCCTGTTGCATGTAGTCAGGGTTGATCTCTATTGGTGTCAACTGCTCTTCTATATCTGAGGTGTCCAATAATGGTGGGAAATATGGCCGAAGGAGAGCCACGTTGAAGAATGGAAGTAGACCAAGGAAGGGGGGAATGTTGAACTCAAAATCATTGTCACCCACAACCTTGGTGATGGTGTACGACCCATAATGGAGTGGGAAAAGCTTTTGATGGGGCCCTATAAGGCGTTCTTTTTTCAAATGCAACCAAACTTTGTTTCCCACCTGAAACTTATGTGGCATCTGATGTTGATCATGGTGCTTCTTGTACTTGGAATTAGACTTATGTAGAATATCTTGAACCTGTTGGTGGATGTGTTAGATCTGCTCAATGAACCAGGTGGCTTTCTCAGCTTCTAGTGGAGCAGGGGACGATTCGACCGTGGTGGTCGCCAGGGGTAGTTTAACATCCATAGGGACCGATTTTTGGAATACCAACCCCACCTGAAAGGGGTTGTGTCCAGTTGAGCTATGCAGGGCTCGGTTGTAGCTATTTTGGACATCGGGAAGAGTCTCATCCCATGTGCGGGGGTGTTTTGAATTGTACATGCACAGGATATGTATGACCATTCAATTGACAACCTTAGTTTGGCCATCTGTCTGGGAGTGGAAGGTAGTGGATTTGATGAGCTTGGTATCTAGCAGTGACCAGAGGCTCGACCCGAATGATCTAAGGAACTGACTATCATGGTATGAGATAATGGATTGTGGGATCCCAAAATGTACCCATACTTGTTCAAAGAAGAGCTTGGCAGTGGCTTCTGTTGTTATGTTCTTCTTGCAGGCGGCTAGAATCGTCATCTTGGAAAAGCAATCAACAACAAAAAAACAAAATCATTTCCCCTCTTGGTGGACGGGAGTCTCGACATGTAGTCCATTGAGATGGATTCCCATGACCTGTTAGGAGTAGGAAAAGGGGTGTACATGACATGTTTCTTAGTGGTCAGTTTGGAAATAGCACAGGCGATGCATGACCTGATATACTTTCCGACATCCTGTCGAAGTTTCGGCCATTAGAAATTTTTCTGCAACACTGTCACTGTCTTTTCAATGCCAAAGTTTCATGCAACCTGATTGTAGTGAGCTTCCCAAATCAGATTCACGTGATCACTTGATGGAATTCATAGATGGCCCAAACGACACAACAACCCATCTTGAAGATTGAAATTAGTGACCACTGAGTTGGCGCCCAACATTTGGTATGTGGTGGAGAAGTCAAGTTATGTCTCATAGAGGTGGGGCCATCCAAAGGTCTCATGGCCGCAAGATTATAGCACCATGGTGAGTGCCACGACTAGAGGTCGACTAAGGAAATCAACAACTTGGTTGGTACTTCTTGTTTTATACTTGATGTTGAGGTGGAAATGCGATAAGTATGTTGACCACTTATGATGGCGGTCATTCTACAATTTTCCTTGGGTCTACATGAACTGTAGTGTCTTGTGATCAGTGTGCATGACTATCTCCTTCCCAAGAATGCAATGTCTCCACTGGTGGAAGGCTTGCACAATGGAGTACATTTATTTGTCGAAAGTAGGGTACTTACGGACAACATTTGATAGTGTCTCACTATGATATTCCATAGGGTGGTCGTGTTGAGTGATAACAGTGCCCACAACATAGTCTGAAGCATCTATCTCGATCTCAAAGGGATGTTGCAGGTCCGGTAATGAAAGTACAGAGGATGAGCACAAACAATTATTCAATTCATCGAAGCCTTGTTGTTGGGACATTCCCCACACAAATTTTACCTTACTACCACCCCTGGTTACTTGGTTGAGGGCCCATGCAATATGAGAGAATATCAGCACGAACCTATGATAGAAATTGGTGAGGCCCAAGAAGCTCCAAAGTTTAGTGAGTGTGGTTGGGGCTATCCATTCACGGATGACTTGGATCTTGGCTGGATCCACATGAACACCATGTTGATCAACGATGTAGCCTAAGTAATAGAACTTGTCCATGCCGAATAAGCATTTTTTCAAGTTTGCATATAGTTTGTGTTGCCACAGGGTGTGCTGAACTTGATGAATATGTTGCAAGTGTTTTTCCCAAGTCTTGTTGTAGATGAGGATGTCATCCAGATACACCACTACAAAATTATTCGTGAAAGGTTGTAGGATATCATCCATCATCCTCATAAACATTTCTGGAGCATTTGTCAAACCAAGGGGCATGACCAACCATTCAAAAAGACCTTATTTTGACTTGAAGGTAGTCTTCCATACATTTATTTGTTCTATTGGGATCCGGTGGCAGCCAGACTTTAGATCAATATTACTGAAGTATTTGTCCCCTGTGAGTTGATCAAGGAGGTCATCAATTCAGGGAATTGGGTACCAGTTTCGGACTGTGATTTTATTCAGGGCTCGGTAATCAATGCAGAGTCGCCAGGTCTCATCTTTCTTCTGCACCAACACGATTGGTCTCCCACAAGGAGATGAGCTAGGATGGATGTGCCCCTTGTGGAGAGGTTCTTGGGTCTACCTCTTGATATCCTCATTTTCTAACAGAGAGTGGTGATAGACTAGCCCACTGGGTAGCAATACACCTGGTGTCATATCAATGGGATTCTTAACCTAGAAATACAGAGGTACCCCGGTAGGAGAGGAAAAGATATTTGAGTATTCTTCCATGACCTTATCCACTTTCTTCTATTATGTGGAGAGATCGGTCATAGAGGCCCTAGATGTGGTTGCAATCTTTCACTCACTCTTAGAGTGAATCATGAAGAAGACAAATTTCCCATTCTGGGAGATGACCTTCCTACATTGGTTGGCATAGATCAAGGAAATAACACTAGGAGGGACTACCTTGGGTATCCTGTACAATTTCCTGTTCAAAGTAATAATAACACTACGAGGCTTAGACTCATATACAACATGACATTTCCATAAATAAGGTTGGAAAAAAAGAACATTACAAACTTCCAGAGGAGAAACATCACATAATACCTTGTCTTTGAAGGGCTTGGTGTCGTATGACAGTCGACACTGTTGGTTGAGGTGGAGATCGCTTCCTTGGTGGAGCCATCCAATGGTGTAGGTTTGTGGGTGCAGTGTTGTCAACAGAGACAACCACTTAATGACTTCTACTTAGATGAGGTTCTTCTGGCTACCGCTATCAACAATGAAGTGCAGGGGTGCCTTTTACCCACATCTGTGAATGGAAGAGGCGATCTCCTTCTTCTAGCTCATCTAGTTCACTAGGATAGAGCTTGGTGGTAGCAAAGGTGACACTGAATTCTGTTTCAATATCTGTCTTCCCCTTTATGGTTCTGACTCAGATTTAGAACCCACATCTAATTCAGAGGCTTTCACTTCAGCCACCAGTGTCTACTTTGAGTGGTAGTCAACAGTGTTATTCCAAGGGCTCTTATGGAAGTCGCACCACTTCCCGATATCTTTCTTTGTCTTTCCGGTGTCCTTATTTGCTTATGTCTTGGAATGGTTGTCTTGATATTTTCCATCTTTTCTCTATCCTTTGTTATGTGGCTTGGGGCCGCCCTTTCCTAGATTTTGTTGTGAGGGGTTCCCTGGCCCAAATTGTCGCATCTTTTGTTTGAGATTCTACTTGATTTTGATGGCATATCGGTAGGTCGTGCCCAAGGACGAGATGTCCATAAATTACATTTCAGAATGGATTTATCTATGTAGAGTACCATGATAATTGAGCACCACATGTCTCTCTTAATCTTTGATACCCAGCTTGGTGCACAAGGTATGGAAGATATTTGTGAACTATGGCACTGCTTGGTCTCTTTCTTGGCACAGTGTGGTCCATTTGGTGTACAAGTCGTCATAACTTCTGACAGGGTAGTATTGTTCCTTAATAGAATCTCTAAAGGATTCCTAGGTGGTAGTGACTATAAATAATGAGGGTTCCTCTATTTCCTTTTTCTCAAAAAACGTTTCCCACCAATCCTTGACATGGGGAGTGACTTTGAGGAGCGCAAAAGTAATATTTTCTCTATTCAAAAAGTTATGGATAGAAAAATACCTTTCTAGTAGATTCAACCACTTGTCTACAACATCTGCATCTATCTGAACTTCAAATATAGGAATATCAAAGTTTATTTGTACCTTGAAGGGGACGATGCCTCCGCTCGAGGAAGATGCATCGCCTATTGGTATACGCCGAAGGATTTGTGTGAAACTATCCATCATATTGTTCCTCTATTGCGTGAGGGATTCCTCAAGAAACATTTTGAAAGGATCTCTTGTCCCATCATCTTTCTTTTCTACTGCCATGAGAGGTCGCTTAGGCATGCAAGAGCTTTTTTCCTCAAGAGAAACAAGCATGAGACTTAATTCTTTGTACCTTGACCTCATTGGAGACATGCATTAAGACGACAAGGAGCAGATCGCTATGATACCACTGATCCAGATTTTATGAGGAGAATGAAATGAATACATATCATTAAAGTATTATTAACACAAAATAACAGAAACTGTAAAATACAATAAGGAAATAAGTTTAAACTGTAAGGAAATAAGTTGAAATTGTAAAATACAGTGGGAAACAAGCTTGCTGGAATGGTGGTGGCTTATCTCTAAGAAGAGATGTGACAGTTGCACTCATTCAAAATAATATGGTTACAATGAGTCTCTAAAGGCCTTTTACAATAAACAGGAATGTCAAAAACCCTAGACATCCAAAAACCTAACCCTAGGAGATGAAGCACCAAATGTCATGTGGGCCCCGTTTGGGTAAGTTCGTACATCAACTTTATGGGGTCGTAACTTTTGCATACGATCTTCTTTTTAGGCACACGATAGCCAGTTGGAAAGGTCTAGCCGAAAAGAACAATTTTCAACTGGCCAAGGGTAGTGCATTTGCAATTTTCTTGGGTCCCAAATCCCTAAAAAAGGTCGTTTAGGGCCTCAAAATGGCCCCAAAAGTTTGGAACCTAAAAAACTGTTGAAAAATTGCTAAGGTGGAAAACTGTTTTTTGAGCCAGTGGAATAGGTGGGTTGCCACCGATATCCACCTGGATCATATTCGTCAACAGAGAATCCATTGTTTTCTACATAGCATGGTCCCATTCAAGTTTTCCTTATGCATCTGAGTAGGTACTAGGGTTAGAGGTTTTAGGCATGAGAGTCATCAAGGAAATAATGGCATGATACTTGTGAGTGTGAGTTTTTCATCTTGAAGAAATATCACTAACACTAGGACCAACAACTTCAAGTGTCTTGGCAGTCCATCTGGGTGAACAATACAAGGGAAAATTGTTTTTACTGTAGAAGGTGGATCAAAAGTTGGAAAAATTTAAGTCGAAGGGGATGGTGGACCAGTCGAAATGGAGATCAACTATTAAATAGACTCAAAGGTTGATGGATTAGGTGAAATAGGAACAAAGTTTGATTGTCAATTCAAAGGAATAAAAAATGGAACAAAAGAAATTAAGTCAGAAATAACATCAAAGTGATCATCCTATAACAATCCAGATGAGGCATTCAACAACTTTATGCCGAAAGATGTCTCATCGAACCATGCATTTATTTTGATAATGATTTGTTTTTCTATAGTTTAAAATATTCGACAAGATTTCGAATCTTCATAGTAGTTCATCATGATGCAAGCATGACTCTTTAAATCTAATTTCTTTCTGCAATCATAAAAAATATGATCCCAAGAAACACATACAAACACACAGAGGTGGTCGACTGAGAGATTCCTTCCACACTATCATTTGACTAGAGTCACCAAATGAATATATCGAGTCAAGATTCCATTGAGAATATAGTTTGCACAATAAACAACTTCAGACCAAAAGCAAGGAGGAAAATTCTTGGCCTACAAAAGAAATCTAGACATTTTGACTAATGTCCTATTATTGCATTCTACAATGCCATTATGTTGAGGGGTATGAGGGACCAACCACTTCAATGAATACGAGATCTAACCAAGTATTCTTCAAATGGTTTATTCACATACTTGCCACCATTTTATGATATTGGGAAATTTATCGGTTGACCACATTACTTTTCAGCAAAGACTCTAAACTCTTTGAACTTTTCAAAGACAAGATTTTTGTTTTTTAGGAAATAAACCCAAGTGAAATGAGAGATATTATCAATAAAGGTAAAAATATTCCTTGCACCTGCTAAAGAAGGTAGATTGATGCAACATATATCAGTGTGAACCAAATCCATGAGTTTTTATACTCACCATGTTTTTCTAGAGTCAAAGGCTTTCATAATGATGCTTGTCAATCACACATCCTTTATTGACTCCATCAAGGGGGAAACATTTAGTTAGACCAACAAACATATTTTTAGTTTCCATTGAATGCAAAATTTGAAAATTTAGGTGTCCAATTCATTCATTCCATGGTCAACTTCATTCGTCAATGTGAGCAACAAGAGTAGTTGATTTGGAGTCGGGTCGAGTCATGTCACAAAAATTATACAAGTTGTCCTTTGGCTCAAGAAATTATTTGATGAAAATCGAATGACCTTTCTTAAAATATCAAACAAAGAACTGATATAGACAAAACTCCACATATTACCTATTTGTGATAATTGAGAAACTAAAAACCAATTTACATTGAGATTCGATACATTATAGAGATTGACAATTCTCCCATCTTGAGAAGGAACATCACCGTGACCAATAATGTCAAGAGAAAAATAATCAATAACATAGATCTTTCTCTCTATATATTTATCTAAGGATGTCAATAAGGAATAATCCTTATCCATAGGATGATTGCAACCAGATTCAGCTACCCATTCATTCTGTGTAGAATGAGAAAGAAATGCTTAAGAGGTTTTGACTTGGAAGGTGAAATTATTAATGGGTCGATGAAAAAATGACATGTCTCCTTTAATGATTTTGACCTTCTCCTCTAGGTCATATATCTTCTTATAGAAATACTTCTCCACATGTATAGTATTTCCATAGTACTGACATGTCTTCTTATTTGAAATCTAATGGGGTGCATCTCTCTGTCCTTTAGGTTTTTGGTTGAGCTATCTAGGTTTTTGTATAAGGGTATCAAACATTCCTTTTTCCTTGTGATTCAAATTTTCCTTTTCCTTGAGAAAGTGAGCCTTATGTTTACTACCAAGCCTTCCTTCATCAAGAAATTTGTGTTGATAAATAATCAATAAGACACATAAAGCTTCAAAGGTGTATTCCTTACCATATTCTGTGCGTGCCAACCAGTTTGTGTGGAAAGTCAAAACAAAGACTTTAAATGTTATTCTCAAATTCATTAGGACCAGCTCAATGAGTTGTCCATCTTTCTTAAGAGAATTCTCTCCACATTAGTCCAATTTAATTCAATTTCCTTTACATGCACCAAATAGTCCTCAATTATGTCAAAATAATGAGGATCCATAAAGATCAACACTTTCTCCAATTGCATGACATCAATTTTCATCGACTCTATCAAATAGAGTCTTCAAATTCTTCTAGACTCGGTGAGGGTAGTCGATTTGAATAATGTGAAATCAAATATCTCACGGGATATAGGTCATGATGAAACCCATAGCCTCATCATTATTTCCATCAACAATGATTTTTTCCTATTCATCTGTTGGATATGGAATCACAGCCTTCGTATATTTCCACATTCCTTTACTCTTTAGTAGGGTTTCCATGTCTAGTGCCCTTAAATTATAATTTGATCCATTTAAAACTACAATATTGATCTTTGAATCCATATTCCATATCTAGACAAATATAATATATTTCCACAAGTTATAGTCAACAAATCAACAACCCAGATTCAATCACACAATAGATCCAACACAACATGATTTATGGACAACATGCAAGGTCATAACCAATCACTCTGATACCATGTTGGGGATTGGGTTTAACCTGATATGGAAAAAATAAAAAATAAATGAAAATAATAGAAGAGGAATAAATTTGAAACATAATCTATGGTGTCTAAATACACTATTATAGCACTTAATCATAGGGAATTGTGATCAGAGAATCACAATGCATTTTGAACATCTTCACACATGTTCACTTCAAAGAAATTTACATTAATAATGAACCATCAGGTCTACTATTTATAACTTTAATATATAACCAACTTCCTTGGAATTGGAAATATATTTTCCACATACAATTGTTAGCAGTTAGAGTTAAATCCATCAAATCTGTGTTATCTAGTCGATTAAACAAGGATGCTCAACCTAGTCATCCATGTCTCCAACTGGTAGTCGATTGTTCATTTGGCTTACTACTTTTCGATTGTTCAACCGATAGGTTTGTTGAATACACGACCGACTAATGTAGATATCTGATCAATCACTCGATCAACTATTTCTAGATGTTGTTCATTCGCTTGAATGACTGATTCTAGGAAAAGTGTGATGAACCATCAAAACCTGAGGTTCCAACACTCATTCTATCGGTAGTTGTGGACAATGGGGAATCTACAGGAATTAACTCAATGGAGAAGCAAATATCTCTTTTTGGTGGTAATCCTCATAGTTCCCCAAACAAATATTCACATTCCTTCAAAATCGGATAGTCTTCGAGACTTAGCTCCTTATCCTTTTCTATATCTTCCATATGAGCTACATAAATTTGGCACCCTTTTCTAAAACTCCTTCATCTATAACGCTAAAATATCTCTGACGTATGTAGGTCTCAAAATACCTTTCACCATACTTGAATTTACTTCTTCATAAATGCATGTGAAAGCATTGTTGTAGCAATATAGGACAAGACAATGCTTGTCCAACCAATCCATACTAGTTAATAAATCATATTAACTAAGTGGTATGAAGTTTAAATATTCCTTAGTGCTAAATCCATTCATATTTATTGAGAAATACTTGATAAGTTCATTGATTTTCATCTTGGTTCCACTAGCGAGTTGAACCAACCAAGATTTTTCATGCTTACATTTCTTCAATATAAACTTTTCAACTATTTTTGTATCTATATAGTTATGACTATCTCCATAATCAATTAAAATAGATATGGGTTCATTATCAATCTTACCTCCTACCTCAATGATATGGGATTGGTAGTCTACTTGTCTGTTTTCAAAGGGTGCATAAATCTTTGGCATGCACCTTCCCATGCCAACCATTATATCAACTTCCCAAATATTTTGCACAATCCTCATCCTATCTCCCTTGTGAAAACAATCCTTATACAAGTGGTCTCTGTTACATCCCCAACACTTTATGGGATGTTGTCTTGGCTTATTTCCCAAGGAATCTATAAAAAAAAATTCACCTTGTGTTGGATACCCTTGATGATATGCTTTAGATTTGTTCTTGACAAAAAGTATCTTGAACCCTTTTTTTCTTTGATCCATATTTCCTTTCTTATTATCATCCCAATCCTTTTGGAAAGTTGGCTTTCCTTTTTTTTTTCATACAAATAATTATCTTTCCTAATGGTTTCTTCCAAAGTTCCAGTCTCATCAAATTGGATCGTATCCTTGTAAAATGATGGAAACCCACTTAGGAACCTCTTAATTCTTACCTTCTCGTCTCTGATGAAGTCCATGTACCTCAGAAGTGTTGAACTTATGATTATATTGAGAGGGGGGGTGAATCGATCTAATACACTTTTTACTTTACTCAACCATTCATCAATAATTCATTAGTACATATAAACTCAAATCACAATGCACAGAATTTAATGTGGAAACCCTTGTGGGAGAAAACCAAAAAATCTTATCTTTATAAAAGTTTGTAGGAACCAACCTGTTGGAGACACCAATCTCCTGAGATGAGCACCAACTCAACAATATAATGTGTAGGTACCAACCTATTGGAGACATCAATCTCCTCAATTGAGAACCAACTCATTAAGATATTGTGTAGGTATGAATCTACTAGAGACACCAATCTCCTCAACTGAGCACTAACTCAATAAGACTTGTATAGGCAACAACCTAATATCTTTATACAAAGAGTACTTTTGAATTCACCTGCATGCTTAATACTTCATGTAATATTTCATAGCGTAATCATACCCTTAACTTTCATGCTTCAACATCACTCTTTGCTTCATACCCAATACATAGATTCAAACCCTAGTTAGATTTATCCTTCATTCCCTAGCAAACCTTGTAGAATAATTCCCAAAATAGAATCCCAAACTGCAACATCACAACCAACAAAGTTACCAACTTAATGAGAACTATGACCTCAAAACAAGAACTTTAGCCCCAAAAAACCATATTTTTGCATTAAAAACATCAAAATAAACCCTAGAATAAAAAAGTGGTTCTACTGGTAGCACCTTTTTTTGGGAGGGGGTGGCTAAAATTGCAACTTGTTTGAAATCATGGCCTTGACAAGATGACAAAACCTTAAAATTGACCATCGAATCAAAAAGTGATGCTATCCATAGCACCAAATTTAATTTTGGAGTTAAAACTATGACTTGATTAAAACTATGCCCTATAAATGTGTTGAACCATCACAGAATAGATCTAGCTGGAAAATGACATACACAAGTTTCAGAGAAAATATGAGAAAAGAGAAGCGGGAGATAAAGAATGGAAGAATTCTCATTAACCAAAAAAATGAATGATAATTTACACATGATATACTCTGTATAACTCAACTAATGCAAACTGGAGGAGAATCCAATGCAACATAGTGGTGGTCTAGAGTGATATGGACACACACCAATAGTTACAGGAGTAAACTACAACCTATTCTAGTCTCTTAGGCAGTTACAGGAGTGAACTGCCACCTAGTCCGAGTTAACTAGTATCTCAGTCTTCAATTAACTAATTGAAACACAATGAAGTGAGGAGGAGATTAGGTAATCATGAGTAATGCACTAGTCTGGTGATGATCCCAAGGACAATGAGCATTAGTTGGTGATGATCCCAATGATACATGGTGATGATCGCAATGTGGCATCTAGACTCCAATAAACTCATCAAACTGAAGTGTGAACTGAAGAGAATATTCTCCCTAAACTATAGGATATTGAATAATGACTAATAAACATAGGGAAAACCTTAGGAAAAAGAAATCCTAGGTGTGTGTGAAGTATCTCCAACACCCCCCTAAACATCACTATGGTGAAAATAAAGAATGGGTCCTGACAACAAGGCCATGTTAGGTACCCAAATACAAAAGATACATTGAAATAAATGAAGAAAGAGGGAAAACCACATGGGACACCCCCCCCGCCCCCCTCAAAGTAAAATGTATGTAAAAATAATAACTGACAGTTTCTAGGCAACTGTGTCCTTCACTCCGAGACGACTACGCAAAGAATGGAACTTCTGCTCAGTGAATATCTTGGTGAAGATGTTTGCATTCTTTTCTATTGAAGGACTAAACTGTAGGTCGATGATCCCCTTGTGTACTAAGTCCTAGATGTAGTTCATGTGGATATCGATGTGCTTCATTCGCTTCCTTTGAACTGGATCTCTGCAGAACTTCAGAGTGCTCTGTTTGCCACACCAGATGACGATTGAATGATGAAATTGAATGCCCAAATCAGTGAGAAAATGTTGTATCCACATAGCCTGAATGGTTATGTTAACTACCCCTTTGTACTCTTCCTCGGCTGAAGATAGATAAATTGTAGCCTGCTTCTTGCTCAACCAACAGATAGGCCCATAATCAAGACTCAGTGAGTAACTAGATGTGGACTTGCAATCAATTCTATCACCATTCTAGTCAGAATAAGTGAACCTGATGAGGTCCAATGTAGATTCTTCTACAAAGTGAATCCAAAAGGTGATGATGCCTTGTACGTATCAAAGGATACACTTTAAACCCTTCCAATCTATCTCATGCGGCTCCTGCATGAACCTG
>ML790179.1:3218-19635 GCA_009831015.1 Picea engelmannii | reverse complement strand
AATTTTGATTTGACATTTTTTAATAATATCTTTATTCTGCAAAATGGTGTCTTCCATGATTCCCCAATAGTTTAGCCAAGACCGAGCATCTTTATGCCATCCTCACTTGAGTTGATGGTGGTTATGACTCAGTTTTGAAGCAATTTTATGAAGCCTCTTGTCTTACATGTTGTTTAACTTATTCTTATACATTAGGTATCTAGTCATAGACATGCTCTTAATGGGGGAGAGGCTTGTTTCTAAGAGGAGAATGGAATAATAAAACAATATTTAAACAAAAACAAATCAATTTTAATAAAATAAAAAACAAAATTTAAAAAATAAAAATTCAAGACCAATTTTAAAATAAATCTCTAAACAAATTTAATAAAATAGAAAACATAAATTCTAAAAGAAAATTTAAAACAACTTTAAAAAAAAAATACCTACCAAATTTAATTAAAATTAGAGTAAAAAAATAATAATAATAACAACCAATCTAATAAAATAAAATTAAAAGTAAAAAAAAAATCAAAAACAATTATAAAATTAAAACAATAACAATTTTTTTTTTTTTATAAGTTATGTTGTAATTATGTTGTTTGACACTATGGGGGGCGATGTTGGGCATCACCCTAGCCCTTCATAGGCTAAGACCTAGACTCGTGGGGGGTTGGGGTGATGCCCAATATTACCCCCTGCAACACCCACGACACCTAACCATCCTCACGTTGTGCAGGGCTAGTTGGTTGTTGTTGAGCCCCCACGAACTAAGCCCTAATCCATGCCTAGCATCACCCCAATGACACCCATATCACTGTAATTTCTTTAAAAATATATATATAGATATAGATAGATAGATAGATATAGATATAGATATAGATATAACAAAACTTTTATATATGTTTCTTTTAACGTTTTAAAAACATTTTTTTTTAATTCTTTTAAATTATATATTATGTATTTTTCAATTTATTTCATATATATATATATATATATATATATATATATATATATATATATATATATATATATATATGGGTTATTTTTATGTATGTGTTTTTTGTTTTTTAATTTTATATTAAATTTTGTATTTCAATTTGTTTTTTTTTGTTTTTTTAATATATTTTTTAATTTCTTTACAATTTTTTTGGTTTTTTAAATAAATTTTATTTTATTTTTTTATTTTTATTTTTATTTTCCCAAAAAAAATCTTAGTTTTATATATACATTTTTTAATTTTTGGGTTTTTCCTTCCTTTTTAGTTTTTTTTCTTTCAAAGTTTTCTTTTAATTTCCTTTTATAAATTTTTTTTTTTTATACTTAAAAAATATTTTTTTTTGTTTTTCGGGGTTTTTTAAGTTTTTAATTTTTCTTTAAAAATAAATAAATTTTGGTTACAATTTTTCTTTAAAAGATTTTCGTTTTTTGTTTTACTTTTTAAAGAACCAACGGTCATTTTTTTTTTATTTCTTTATTTTCTTAATGCAAATTTTAAAAAATTATAAAAATAATTTTTAAGCAGTGATTTAGGAGCATATTTTGAGATGTTTATCGACGATGTTAGTCGTTGTTGAGTCCACTGTTTCAATTAAGTTATAATCTTAACTCCAAAAAAAAACTTGTTGCTACTAGTAGCATCGCTTTTTTATTCAAGGACCAATTTTAAAGTCTTTGTCCACAATGACATCAATTGTCAATGCAACAGGTCTGAATGGGTTTGAATTTTAACCACTGCAAAAAAAAGGGTGCTACTAGTAGCACTACTTTTTCATTTAGGGGTAAAAATAACCACTCTAAAAAAATGAGAACTATAGAGAGTTCTCGTTAAGTTGGTAACTATGTTGTTCCTGGGAAATATCTCCAACATATGTATGAACCTGTGCATCCATTCCTGCTTCAGCACTTGCTTCTAAATTATAATACATTGTGCCACATGATCCTTTAGATCGCTCATCCCTGTATACTTGGGCATAATGTTCTCTAACCCAAACGTGATCTACATAAGCCTTTTGCAATGTTTCCATTCCTCTATCCCTTCCTTGTGGGTTTCCCACCATCTCACTGGAGTTTCTCTCAGTGAAACATCTAATGCTAATAACCTTTGGTGTTCATGTATCTGCAGCTTGAATTGATTAACAAAAGAACTTACATCTGTTGATCTTTCAAATTTTGGCGTATCTCGTACCTTTGTTCTGATCCACTGTAGTGAATGAGTAATGTTCACTCACCTTCTGGTTGACACTTCATGTAATCAGTGTTGCTAGTGTTCAAGTCCTTCCTCCGAATTTCATGCACAAGAGCTTATTATTCTCCAACTAAGTGCATTGTTTGATGTGGGATTGACATAGTCATCCATGTGCGTTATCATATTATATAAGTTATCAATTTCCTTTTTTTTGGGCACCACATATCTCCTTCCATCCATAGGGTCTAATTGCTCAGTGACTTTTAGTCCTCCTCCTTCGAAAATCATCTCTATTTTCTTTAGGTTGATAATCGCCTGATTGTTGAAGGCCTAATACAAGCCAAGAAAAATTGGGTATGCCTGATTGTTATCCACAATCTTGATGAATTCAAATCCAACTACATTGTGCAATCCATCTATTTTCATAGGTACTCCTACCAGTCTGCCAATTGGTATTATCTTATGTTGGTTATCCAATCTCAACTAGACAGTCGACCAACATAGCTTTGGTTTCCCCATAATCTCCCATGTATGTCTTCGAAGAACATTGATGTCTGATCCTAAGTACATGAGGAAATTATCCATGTCATATTCTCCTATCTGTGCACTTAATTTGAATTCTATTTTTTTCCTCTTCTTGCACAAGACTTAGCTCACTAATTTCTGCGTCATAGGTACTTCTATGTCTTGTGTACACTGATAAATCAACATGCGCAATGTATTTAATGTTCTCTCATCATGCATCAATTCTAAATATATTTTTAGGAAGTCTATCAAGGTGTTTACCTTATCGACTGGCCTATCTGTAATAATGTGATCATACACTGGCGACATGTCGTATACTAGTGGTGTTTTTGACGTAGAGGCTATCCAATCTGGTCCTAATATCTCCTTCTTCGCTTGCTGATAAGTTTCCCTTTCTTCCTGTGGATTGAATGTTGGCCTAGGTTCAATTGCTTTCCTTATCCATTTTTCCACTCCCTTTCCTTTCTCTATTGCATCTGGTCTAGTTCTCATCCCACCACGCGTAACTGTTATTTTAGGTTGATCGTCGAGTTCTTCAACAATTATCATCTGTAGGTTTTGGTTTTTGTTATGATGTTGTGTTTGATGTTGGTTCTGATTCCCTCTCATCTGCCACTGTACTATTAATTGAGGAAAATATTTTTTCATATGATCCAAGGCCCTGCAATATGTGCATGTCATGAAAGGATTTGGGAAATATCTCGCCAAACTTCCGGGTTGATTGCATTTGTAAAACATTATCGTTCTACTTACTCCTTGACCAAATCCTCCACATCCTCAACCTCTGTCGAAACCTCCACATCCACCCTGATTAAATCCTCTCAGAGTGTTATAGTATGGAATTTCTCCTTCTGCTGTGACATTTTCCTCTTGTATTATGTATGCATCCAAAGTGCGCTCTCTCATCAATTCGAATGTGCGACAATCTTTCTCATCACGTCATACCAATTTGCAAAAGTTACAGAATAAATTTCTCGAGATGCTCTGATATTTATGTAGTAAGGGAAAGGTATTCAGATGATTCCCCCATGTCTTACATATCTCACAGTACCCTACTCCTCTTTCCAACAAGTTTGGTGCTTATGTGGCCATATATTGCATGAAGGTTGGACACTCTGCCTTTCCATGGCCTTTTGTCTTGCATGTTATACACCAAACATGCTTGTGATTTTCCTTTTTCTTTTTTATCTTGGACAATTGAATTCTTAGAGCAACCAATTGTGATTGTACCTGTTCGATACCTACACCATCTCCTACAAGAGATGATTCCATTTTTATTGCAATTTCTAAATCTTTCGACTGTGACGTGACCTTCTTCTATGTTAACGGAAAATGAATGTGTGACAATAGTCCTGCTATAAACCAGTCTTGGTGTTTCCCTTCATGGATCTAAAAGGTTATTCAACCCATCACATATTTAAATCTATGGTCATAATCCCATGTTGAATTACTAGGAGGGGGGAGAGTGAATCAGTATGAGCACTTTTATCAATTTTAACCACAATATATAAAATTCAATCTTATTACCAATATATCATCAATGTATCATGTACAATTGCATTCAATATATCATGAGCAAACAAATTTACCGACTTAACAAGAACTGTGACCTCAAAATGAGAACTTTGGTCCAAAAAACCCATATTTTTACATAAAAAAACATGAAAATCAACCCCCAAATCAAAAAGTGGTGCTACCAGTAGCACCATTTTTTTAAATGGGGCCAAAATTACAACATTTTTCAAACATGGCCTTCAAAACGCAGACAGTAGCTCAAAAAAACATTAAAATCAACACCTGAATAAAAAAATGATGTTAGAGATTTTTTTTTCCAAAACATTAAAATTTTAGATAATTTGAAATCGTATTTTTAGCAATTGGTACCATTAAAACCAAAACCTCAAAATCAA
This sequence comes from Picea engelmannii, assembly GCA_009831015.1. Classification (NCBI taxonomy): domain Eukaryota; kingdom Viridiplantae; phylum Streptophyta; class Pinopsida; order Pinales; family Pinaceae; genus Picea; species Picea engelmannii. The sequence goes on along the minus strand of ML790179.1, from coordinate 15,033 downwards.
CCATCAAATTGAAAAGTATTGCTATCAGTAAAACCCATTCTAAAATTGAGGTATGAAAATGACACATTTTTATAAAGTGGTAAAAGAACTCATCATTATTGTAAACAAAATCATAAAATCAACCCTCAAATGCTTACTTTTTAAATCTTACTTTATCACTCCAAGCACAAGGTAATACATAATGCCATGAAAATATCACACTATACTTTAAAAATTCAACATCACTTTTTAATATTTTTTTACTTTTAATAAAAAAAAGTAAATACAAGCTACATTGAATGAAACATAAATTATTTCTTAAACGTATTGTTATATTGTCCATATTCAAAACATATGAGCTATGAAATTTTATTATATTCTCCATAATCAAAACATATAATTCATAAAACATAAAAATGATTCATAACTTCATGTAAGATCATATGTAAGTTCAATGCTCATTTATTGTTACCACACAGACATCATATGGACCAAAAATACATAAAATGTTTCATACACTTATTCAGATTGACTCATGAATTCTAAAATACCATCGGAGTCTACATTGTCTTTAGATGAATTATTGGATGAAGATGTAGATGATCCATATTCTTCTCTATTGTCGATGAATTCACCATCTAAGTCTACATGCATGCCCAACATTTCAGATGTCAAAATCCTTTTAGATCTACAACTAGGTTCAACAAACTCCCATATTTCATTTATTTCTTGTGGCAACAACCTCTTGATAATCTTTGTTGTCTTGGAGTGAATAGTTCCTCTCTTTGTCAAATTGAAGTCATAAACAAGTATGTCAACATCATCTAATTTTAAGAGGTCAGTTCGACGACGAGTTTTATTTTGACCCTTTTTTTTTTCTCTTTCTATTGACATGTTTCTCAACCACCATCTCTGGCTTGTACACACCATTGAATGGGTGTGTACTTGTTGCATACCAATGCACTTCAATTGCAATAACATCTTCATTTTCTTTCTCAATCTTTATAACATTTTCAATCCAGAATGGATAACCCTATGGATCTTCAATTTCTAAGACTACAATCATGCTACCCTCCTTAATATCTTGTACTAAAACATTGCAAAGGTATTCCATGGCTTCACGTTGTGCATGTGACCTTCACGAACAAATCTACATTTATCTTTCCTCTGCTTGTGTAAAATCAATAACACCTAGAGATTCTTGTTGTTCAACAATTCTTCTTTCTTTGGATTCATTTGGCATATTTTGTGGCCAATGAAATGGAGTCTTCAACAATGTATCTTCATTTGCTGAGCTTGAAATTATGTCACTTTGACTATTGAAAAAATACTCCCACCAAACAGAATCAACAAAATCAAAGTACTCATATGTATCTTTAATGGACTTTTTTATTTCTTCCAGGCATTCAGAATAATCTACATCTCTATTACGCCTTTGTGCAATATGGATTTCAAAAATTGATTTTAAAAATAATAACTTTGATTAAAATATTGGACAATCTGGAATGAGCTTAAAAAATGATAAACCTGATGAAGGCCCCCATTCTGCAGTAGTTGAGTACTTCTTTCCCCATATAAGTGTTTTCACATCAACTTTTTTGAAACAAAATTGATGTTGGAAGCTAATGTCATTATCAATACATTTTTAATCATGATGTTATCCCTGAATAAATCTTTTCATGTCAATAGTTACCTCTAATATATGAAAAACACACTCTGGAATGTATGTTTTCTTAATACATTCAATCAATGATGGCAGGATTCCAACATTTTTCCTCTTCAATGTTACTGAAAAATGACTGAAAATTTGATCAATATGATCATGAGTGTGTCCAACAAGAAGGAAATAAACTTTCATCTTTTGAAAGATTCCCAGTTCAACAAGCATGCTTATATATCCAAACACAATTTGATTTTTATTTTCACGACTAGTGTTGTGCAAATATAGATAGAGAACTCGAGGAATATTTATAGACCAGTGAGTGAGCACATGATTAATTATGGTGATGGTAATATTTGCATCATTATGAATATTTGGAGATGTGAAGTAAACCCTTGGACACATTTTTCCATTGAAAACCATACAACCAACCAAGTGAAACTGAATGAAATTCTCTTCCTGTAAATTTTTTGGTGTACGAACAAAATGTGGTAGAAGTGTTTTCTTTTGGTCCATGCCATCAATTATCATACCTAAATATTTTTTCGGAGCATCATAACACTTATTCCGATGTTTGTACAACTTTTTCCTTTCACTTGATTGTTTATTCTGATGTTCTTGAAGTGCTTTGACTATGGAATCTACACATGGCATAAAATTAAAATTTTTATCATATGTTTTCATAGTTGATAACTATCTAATTTAAAAAAAATAAAAAAATAGTAGATATATACCTCTTTCTTCCCCTTCATATTTATCTCTTCTTGATTTAAGAGTAGCACATATACTGCAAATCCCCATCCATGACTTCTTGGGAATATAGACATTGTTGAATTGTTTCTTCTGGATTATTTTAAAATATGGATATGTAATAAAATTACAATTTCCTTCAACACCTTCAACATATCCTTTGTACAAGTTGTATATTTCCGTTCTTGAGAAATTATCTGGAATATGTATTGTGTCTCTATTTGGCATACAGTCTCCATGTTTGGAAATGAAATCATGCATCCATGACAATGTAGTATTTTTCAATGGCCTACTCTCTCATCCATGATGTACCTTTGAATAAAATGAAGGATCATTTTCCAACGTTGTTTGGATTCTTGATAGATGAAGATTACCAATTGAGTGAATTTTTTTGAAAGCCTTTCTACAAAGTAAAATATTCCCAATCCAATAATCATATCTTGTCTTGGTGGATATCATGCACCCCATCAAATATTAATTTTCCATGCTCTTATTCATTTACAAATATTTCTTCCTTTTATTCAAGTCATACATATAGTCCATGTTTTTCAAACAATTATTTTGACAACATTCACTTGAAATCAATTTAATTATGGAAATTGATTTAGTGATAAATTATTTCCTAGACCTTGTATAACTAGAATGATTTTTATTGATATAAAAAAGTATAATCCTAGTCTTAGATACAATGTTCCTTTTCAATGTCTCTACTATTTCATCATCCTCCCTAGAAGGATTTTCCTCATCACCAAAAGGAATATCAAGAAAAACATTGTCAAGAGACTGAGCCAGAGAATGTTAATCACCTTGATTTGTTACAACTGAATGGTTGAGAACATGATATTCATTCGTAGTTCCATCATCATATTCATTGATAATCTCGTTGATGAGAGGAATATAAAAATCACTAGAAAAATGATTATCATCCTCACCAATGTCATTGGATATTCCATGGAAATATTCACTTGAAGGAAAATCATCATCACCCATAAGAATATCAATGCCATTAAGATTCTCACTTAGATAAGTTTTTCCATCATCATCATCAATACCTTCAAATTCCTCATTTGGAGGAAAATCATCATCAACATTGTGTCCATCATTGACATAATCATCTTCAATGCTTTCAAAATCCCCACTTGAGGGAAATGTTTCAACATTATGCTTAGTGCCTTGAAAATCTTCATTAGTATCTTGAAAATCCTTACTTGGAGGAAAATCATCATCATCAATATTGTTTCATTTTAATTTATGACTTGGGAAAGAGTGTTCACCAATGGCATAATCATCTTCACTACTTTGAAAATCCCCACTTGAGGGAAATTCTTCATCATCCTCATTATTGGATTGAAAATCCTCACTTGGAGGAAAATATTTATCATCCTCATAAGTACCTTGAAAATCCTCAATTGGAGGAAAATCATCATCACTAGCATTGCTTCCTTTAAATTCCCCATTCAAGAAAGGATGTCCACCATTTCCATAATCATCATCACTACTTTTAAAATCCCTACTTGGGGGGAATTCTTTATCATCCTCATTCATGCCTTGGAAATCCTCAGTTGGAGGAAAATATTCACCAATACCTTCAAAATCATTACTTGAAGGAAATTCATCATAACCAACAATTTTGTCTTTAAATTCCCCACTCAGGAAAGAGTGTCCACCATTGTCATAATCATCTTCACTACTTTTAAAATTTCCACTTGAGGGAAATTATTCATCATATTTATTGGTGCCTTGGAAATCTTCATCGGTGCCTTGAAAATCCTCACTTGAAGGAGAATTATCATCCCAGTCATTTAAACATTGATCGTAGTATCCACTTCAACCTACATTTTGATTATTTTCATTACAATTAAACTGCTCAATAGATTGATCACCATCATATAACTCCTATTTATCATCGATGCCTTCAAAGTCCTATGATTTAGGAATTTCCTAAGGAACATGTTGAATAACAATGCTTGCACTATAATCAAACTTATGAATAGCTGAAAAATACGACACCTCATTTGCATTACAAGCATTCCCATCTCATTTTCTAGTCCCAACAAAAGAGGTATGCGAATAATTTGTTGATGCCTTAGAAATAAAAAAAAATTATCTAATGAAGCCATCACTTCTCACTAAGAACATAAAATGATACAAATTCTCACCCTCACAATGACAATATTATAACTTGCAGAATGATCTTTTCCCTCTAAAATTCCCCACACCCCAAAATTCACCCCCCAAGATATTCCCCAAAATTTCCCCCCAAACCACCCCCCAAAAAATATTCCCCAAATTTCCCCCTCAAAATATTACCTCCAAAATTCCCCCCTCAAATTGTTTCCTCCAAAATTTCCCCCCAATTTTTTACCTTTATTATTTTCCCTTCAAAATTAAAAACAACTTTTACTATTTTATTTAATTATTTACTTGTTAAATACAATATTTTTCATGTTTCTTTATTTATCCCACATTCATTAAACATAGCGATGATCCATATAATTATAGGTATATATCTAGAAAATATTCTTCATTTTTATTTTTCACACATTCGTTATACTAAGAGTAATTTATATCATATGTGTTATATATACACAATCATATTTTGTCCTTTTACATTGTGTGAAATCTTGGGTAGTATTTGTTAAATAATTTGGAGCAAGATACAAGGGAGAAACATCGAGAAGAAATTCGAGGAGAATTTAGCATTTCAGAGGTTAGTTATTTTTTAAATACCATTTACCAAAACAACATTTATAAGATCATATTTGAATCACATAAGAAATTTTCATGCGAAAATTATAAAAAACCTAAATTTTTTTATATTTTTTCTAAATTTTTCTAGAAAAATAACAACCTTTTAAAAAAAATGAGACTTTTTTCAAAGAAACTTTAACAAAATTCTTAGGATTTTTCGAAAAAAGAAGAAGAAAAAGGAAAATTTAGGTACAGTTTTGTAGAAAAACTTACCTTTTTTATTGTTTTTACTTAAAAAAATTTAGTTTTGGCCCATGGTGGTTACTGGGCGGAATGCCCCTCCCACTCAAGATCATTATTTGGCCTACGGGGCTGCTCAAGGAGATGTTTAGGGCTTGGTCGTTGGGGGGGGTGCTGGGGCGATGCCCAACATCGCCCCATCTCCCACCGCAGCCAAGGCATGGTCGCGTGGGGCCACACAATCGTCTCTTTGTCACGGTGGGGGATGGGGAGATGCCCAACATCACCCCATCCAGGCTAGCCCCGTGGCTAAACCGTGGGCATGCCCACGGCTTAGCCATGGAGATGGCCCCATGACCAAGCCATAGTCCTAAGCCAGCCCTACGGCCTAGCCTTGGGCGTGCCCAGGGATTTTCCGTGGGGCTAGGGCGATGTTGGGCATCACCTTAGCCCCCGAACGCAAAGGTTTGGTCCCAACATTGACCGAATAATTCCATGGGTCAAACATTTTTTTAATTTTTTTTAACTTAGTTCTTATATTCAATGTTTTTTTTATTATAATGTAAAAGGCCTATTTATTTATTTTTGTCTATAGGAAAAATGGAAGGAAAGATATTATCTATAAATATATCTGGATCACGACCTGCAATAATGGCATCCAAAATTGCAACTGCAACCTCCATGAATGTTAGGCAACAAATTGATATCACAACACTTGAGTTGTCAAGGGAAATGAAGAATGTAGAGAGTGGAAATATGTGGAAGGTGAAAACACACTGGAATATTCTTGGTTTGTTAAAGAAAATAAATGAAACAATGGAGATCATATATATTTTTATTGTGTTGAAATAGAACATGTGCAAGGAAATTATCAGGTACTTGTCTTGTTATGAGATATATGTTTGGTGCCATCCACATATATTGTTTATTCACTCATCAAACAAGGTAGAACTTATATCAAGATTAGATATTGTTTCAAATACAACAATTATAACAAGAGTGAATGTTTTACAGAATTATGTGCATCCATCATTGATGACATTGATAAAGGCAATGCAAGTTTTTTTATTTTTATTTTTGTATCCTTTATTATTCTTAGTATCATGTTAATTTTTTAATTTTATTTAACATGAAAATGTTATATTTTAATTTTATAGGATTTTGTTGAACGATTTTCACATATGTTACGGGGATTTACTCTACAAAGAATAATATCATGGATGTCATGAACACTTTTCATATTGAAAAGAAACAAGAAAGAAAAAAAAACCATAATGGAGGTTGAAGCTATAAGAGTAGACTGAGAAGAACATGAAAGACAAAAGAAAAGTGTTCATTCTAGAAATCCTAAAAGGGTTACATTTGAAAATGAGGAAACTCCAAATGAAGATTTTGTTGAGAATGGTCCCAATGAGGTTATCACTCCTTCTTGCAAAAAGAATAAACAATATAAATGCAAAAGAGTGATGGTCAATGATGAGTCCATTCCTATTGATCATGAAGAAATTGTTGATTTATATGAAAACCATTTAAATAATAAGAGGAAGAAAGAAAATGTTGTTGATAATGTTCAAGAATCCATTTTTATCTCTGAGTATTATAGTGAAAGTCCTAAAGGTAGTAGACAAATAACAACACCGTGTGTTGATCTAGAGGATGGTATTATGAAAACAACACAAAATTCCATTAGAAATAGATTGAGGATGGTGAAATCAGTTGATGATGGCCATACATTTCAGTTGAATGTGAAACAACTTTATAAATCCACAGAAGGGGAAGAAAATATCAAATTAAAAAAACCACATCATTTGCATATTCACAATTTGAAAGCATTGATTAGGTACAATCCATATGCACACATGGTTCACTACCTAGTACTTGTTGACCCAATGGAAGTTCCTAGGAGGGAAGAATTTGATATTGTAAATGTGGATGAACCTAAACATATAAGATCTAGCTAGAAAAAATACATACACAATTGCAAAGAAATGAGAAAAGACAAAAACAAGAGAGTGAGAATCAAAGAATTTTCATTAACCAAATGAATGAATGATAATTTACACATAATGTACTCTATATAACTCAACTAATGTACACTGGAGGAGAAGCCAATGCACCATAGTGGTGTTCTAGAGTGATTTGGACACATGCCAACAGTTACGAGAGTAAACTTCCACCTAGTCTGAGTTAACTAGTCTCTTAGTCTTCAATTAACTGACTGAAACATAGTGAAGTGAGGAAGAGATCAATGAATTATGAGCAATTCACTAGTCTGGTGATAATCCCAAGGGAAATGTGCATTAGCAGGTGATTATACCAATGTTGCATGGTGATGAAACCAATGTGGCATTAAGACTCCACTCAACTGATAATCTGGTGTGTCTTTCTCCTAGCAATGTGTTGGATATGATACCATGTAAATTTGGATGAAACTGCACATATAATATCTAGCTAGAAAAAATACAGACACAGTTGCAGAGAAATGAGAAAAGACGAAAACGAGAGAGTGAGAATCAAAGAATTTTCATTAACCAAATAAATGAATGATAATTTACACAAGATATACTCTATATAACTCAACTAATGTGCATTTAAGGAGAATCCAATGTTCCATAGTGGTGGTCTAGAGTGATATGGAAACACACTGACAGTTACATGAGTAAACTGCCACCTAGTCTGAGTTAATTAGTCTCTCAGTATTCAGTTAATTGACTAAAACATAGTGAAGTGAGGAGGAGATTAGGGAATCATGACTAATATGCTAGTCTAGTGATAATCCAAAGGAAAATGTGCATTATCAGGTGATGATCCCAATGTTGCATGATGATGAAACCAATGTAGCATTAATACTCCACTCAACTGATCAAACTGAAGTGTGAACTAAAGAGAATATTCTCCTAGAATGTAGGAAAATGAATATTCTCCCTAAACTACAGGAGACTGAATAATGACTAATGAGAATAGGGAAAACCCTAGGAAAAATAAATCATAGGTGTGTGTGAAGTATCTCCAACACCCCTTCTGAACATCACTATGGTGAAAATAAAGTATAGGTCCCGGCAATGAGGCCATGTTAGGTACTCGAAAAAAAAAGATACACTGAAATAAAAAAGGAAAGAGGGAAAACCTCATGGAAAACCCCTCCTCTCAAAGTACAATGTATGTAAAAAAAGAACTAACAGTTGCTAGGAAATTGTGTACTTCACTCCAAGACATCTACGCAGAGAATGGAACTTCTACTCAGTGAAGGTCTTGGTGAAGATGTATGCAGTCTATTCTTTTGAAGGAAGGAACTGAAAGTCAATGATCCCCTCATGTACTAAGTACCATATGTAGTGCATGTGCATCTCGATGTTCTTTATCTACTACCTTTGAACTATATCTCTACAAAACTTTAGAGTGCTCTAGTTGTCACACGAGATGATGATTGGTCGATGAAACTGAATTCTCAAATCAATGAGAAAATATTGTAGCCACATAGCCTAAATGGTTATGTTAACTACCCCTATGTACTCTTCCTCGATTGAAGATAGAGAAATAGAAACCTACTTCTTCCTCGACCAACATATGGACCCAGAACCTAGACTGAGTGAGTAAGAAGATGTGGAATTGCGATCAATGTTATTGCCATCCCAATCAGAATCAGTGAACCTGATCAGGTCCAATGTAGAGTTTGTTGCATAGTGAATCCCAAAGGTGATGGTTCCCTTTACGTATTTAAGGATATGCTTTACATCCTTCCAATGTATCTCATGCGGCTCTTGCATGAACCTGGAGACTGCTCCAACTACATAGGAGAGGTATGGTCTAGAGTGTGTTAGATACAACAAGATCCCCACTAGTTGTCTGTATAGTGTGTTTTCCACCAGTGGAGTGTCCCCTCAATCATCAATTCTAACTCCTGATAGGAAGGGATTCAGATCACACTTGCAGTTTGTCATGTGAAATCTCTCAAGGAGATCTCATGCATACTTGGTGTGAGACAGTTTGATGCTTGATGCATCCTGATTGATCTCAAGACCAAGGAAGAAATGTAACGTACCCATGTTTTTCATCAATAACCTTTCATGTAAAATCCTTTTGATTTCAACAATCATTGAAGTCGAGCAACCGATGATCAACAAATCATCAACATACATAACTAGTAGTAGAAGTGAATCAACCGTCCTAAGCATGTAAACATTCAAGTATGACTTAAAACGTACAAAGTTCTGTGACAAAAGGTAGGATTCCATCTTGGCATACCATGCCCTCGGGGCCTTCTTGAGGCCATAAAGAGACTTCTTTAGTTGATAGACCAAAGATGAATCCTACATAAAGCCTTAGGGCTTCTCCATGTAGATCTCCTGAGAGAGATATTCGTGAAGAAATGCATTCTTCACGTCCACATGATGGAATTCCCATCCATTGGCGGCCAAAATGGAAAGTTCCAAATGTATGGAATTGATCTTCTCTATTGGAGCGAAGGTCTCTTCATAGTCAATGACGTGCACCTGCTAAAATCCTTTGGAAACTAGCTTGTCTGTGTATCTTCTAACCTATCCATCTGCTACACTCTTAGTCCTGTAGACCCATTTGGACCTAACAAGTTTCCTTCCTTTAGGAAGGGGAACCGGATCCCAAGTCTAGTTCTAGAGGAGGGACTTGTACTCTTCCTGCATGGCGGATTCCCAAAAGGGATCCCCGATTGATCCATGGGATCTTTTAAATGACTATGGTTGAGTTTTAATTTTGCATGTGTTAATTAACCATTTGAGAATTTAGTGAAAGAATGAGGAAAGAAGAGGAATTATAACAGCCAAATACACATAAGAAGATCTGAAATGAATAATAGACAACAAACCATAAACACGCAGATTGATAACGGAGCTCGGCACAACTTTTGCCTACGTCTCCAGGCCTTTTCTTTGTGGGGGAGGCTTCTTTATTTCTATTCAAATGCTCAAAAGTACATCGTTGCAATGCCAAATGGCTACAAGACTAATCTGGTCTTGTTCTATTAGATCTCTAGAACCCTGCAAAGAAAATGTCACGTAAAATGGACGTTCCAAGCTCCCAGAAACGATTCGACAGCATCTCCACCTCAAAGGCTTCTCTGCATCAAACTGACTTTGGCTTGGCTTTTCATCAACATAACTCTGCTCTGAATGACTGTCCATGGCCTCAAACAGGCCTAGTTTATATAGCCTTGGAGTTGGTTGCTCAACTCCAACTTCCTCCAAGAATCTGGCCTCCAAAAATGCCCAATATCCCCCAAAAATGGAGAGAATCGACTAAAATTAGGCATAATTGTTAATAAAAACCAAAACTTGTTAAAAAAAACCACTTTAATAAAGTTCTATTGGGCCAAATCGGGCGCAGCCCCCGAACCCTGGGTGTGCGCCCCCTCTAACTGGTCACATGGGCGCCATATGGCCACGCGCCATGGCGCTGGCCCCCGTTTTGGCGCGCTAGCTCCCGGTTCCCGTAGGTCAATGCATATACCCATGGCTTTAATACTTAACCCCCCGCGTTATACGGTAGGCTGGTCCTATGGCACCCCAATAGGGCCATGGGCCAACTCTGTTATAACAATAAACCCACCAATATGTGCCCGCTCCCGGTTCTGTCATGGGGTGGTCATATGATTTCGTCGAGGGTTGGGGCTAAGCCCTACCCCTTTCCTCCACCGGCTCGAACCTTATACAAAAATAAATACAACCCGTGCCACTTACATAACAAGTAACACCCATAGGGCGGGTGGTTAGCCCGGCCCTACGAGTCCTTAGCCCGGACGAAGCTCGCGGGTTCGACCTCGGTGAAACCACAACAAAATTTTATCAAACCCAACAACCAACCACACGGTGCCACATGGCAGCCCGTGACTGGGCCACGTGGCACCTTAAGAACCAACCAGAACACACCATGTGTCAAACTCTGATTCGCCCACATCAACTTTACCATATTGACACATCAACCTACCATACTGCCACCTGTCAGCCTCATCACCTACCACGTCAGCCTGCCACGTCACCTGGTGATGTCACCCTGCCACATGTAACCCTTTCAGTGGTGACACATGTCACCTCAGGACACGTCCAAATGTACCTCTGTACGCCCGAATCTGCATGCCACGTGTCACCTCCCGGTGCTACCATGTGTCGTTATCCGAGGCTACCATGTGTCGCATTCTGGAACCGCCACGTCAATTGTACGGCACTGCCATGTCAGCTGTACAGACATGACACGTGGACTGTACGGACTATACAGTCATCCCTTTTTTTTGCCTATTTGACTTTTCGGACAGAACGCGATATCTTCTCCATACGGAGCCCGTTTGACAAACTAAATATACCACCGAAATCAAGAAGACGAGACGGACGCAATGGCATAGGTTTCGTTTCATTCCGAGCACTTTCATTTTTGAGCATTTTTCAAGCCCTATCAGGCTTCTGGATCCGATTCTGGATCACACCTCCCCACAAAAAGACCTTTTGGTCCCCAAAAGGTTACTAA
>ML790178.1:291688-351724 GCA_009831015.1 Picea engelmannii | reverse complement strand
CCGATAACATACCTCTAAGAGGACATATACCAAACCTCACAAAGTCATGTCTCAAGTATGCTCCACAAAACCACTACGATACAAGATCGAAACATAACCATGAACATACCTTTAACTTTGTAATATCCCTAATATTTCGGATCTATGAAAAACATAACTGCAACCCCTCCTCAGATCCTGCAACTGGGAACACACATCTTCCTCGTTGCTCTTTCTACAGATCTTCACTTTCCCTTTCTACATCTCGCAGGTATGCATTCTTTCCTCCACTATGGCCCATGGATGTTCACACTTCTATGTTCCTATCGCTCATGGATAACCTCTGAAATCCCGTTTCATTCACTTCCTCTATAGTTACGAAAATTTTATTCCTTCATACTTTCGCTTCCTTAGACCTATGCTTTCTTAGATTTGTCTATGTTTACCTACAAATAAACTTTCACAAAATAGATATTCAATAATGTTCAGTAGTTAGGTAGGTGCTAATAGGAGTCCCTTTCTCTCTTATTTATACTTTCCAAGTTCCTTCCTCTAGAAGTTTTCTTGTAACTATTTTATCCCTTTCTCCACCTTTTAGGTATAATCACTTTCTTCTTACAACTAGTTCCTTTATTAGTCAAATCATAACTTATTTACCTTTAACTACTTTCTTGGTGCGACCACTTTATTATTTAAATACTTTCTCTTTGTAACCACTTTGAACGCTTTATTATTTAAATAATTTATCTTTGCAACCAAATTACCCATAATTAATTTATGTCCAAACCAATATGACTATTCAACCTTTGTATTACAACTACCTTACCCATAATGAATAAACTCACCACTTCTTGTTGCAACTAATTTATTTTTAATTATTTTCTTATTGCAACAACTTTAACCTTGATTAATTCTTAGTTACAACTACTTTGAATAGTAAAATTATTCTAGGATCTTCTAGGATAATTGACTTATTTGACCTTCTAGGGGCTTCTATATAGCTCATGAGGGTTCTCCAACTTCACTAAGTCATATATCCTCAACCGTGAGGAACTACGTGATGTACCACATATCACCGTAAATGGAATGACATATACTATCCATCTAGAATAGTATTACCTACATATTCACTGATCTTCATGCCTTTATACCTCACACAAACTTTGGTCCCTTACCCATACATTTGTGCTACCAAAATTCTCTCCCAGACTTCTCCAAGGGTTGACATCAATCTATATGGGTTGGCATAAATCTACAAGATCACTCTCCAAGGGTTTTAATCAATGACAACCAACTATCCATCAATCTAAACCAACTGTCCAACACCTTTCAATGTTGTCACTATTCTATCCCAAGAAGTAATGTTGATTTCCATAGAACCACGTTCTTTCACCCAATAATTATCAAACTAATAATTCACCATAATTTTGAGTTAAACCACTCACGCCAAAAGAGAATTCTTTCTCATGACACGTTTATTCATATCTCAGTCTATCACAACAATCTCATTCATATCACACTTTTCTATAGATATGTGCCAACTAAAGAATGACCTTTTCTACACGCAACATGGATATATGCCTTTCATGGGTCGTATCTTGATCTCTAGATAACTTAATGAACACTTAGGCCCTTGATTTCACTATAAAATCATTCCCCTAATTTATCTCTAAATATTAATATTAGGGAACCAACTCCCTTGGTAAATTCTACTTGAGAAATGAATGTTCAAGTCCATGTTTATATGTAGAATATGATCCTACATCATACTCCTAGGGTACAAGAATTCCATGGCCTCCTAGCCATGGGTCTTCTATCATTTGAAGTCCAACTAGGTCCCATACCTTATTTTTATGTTTTCCATATGATTTGTATTGACAACCTTCTTTAGTAAAATATGTTTGACTACTAATTCCCTTCATCATTGATTTTCTTTCCCACTTGGGAATCTTCATAAAACATTTTTATAATTCTTCTATCTCAATATCTATCTCTTTCCTCTATTGAATTTGTTGCTTCATTTCTTCATGCAAATTTTATATGGTTGTTTCAAGTGTCTCATTTCTTGTAACTTTTGTAATAAATTTTCTACTTCCACCTTCATACCATGCTTAAAAATACATGCCTTTATCTTTATATAAAACTAATACATCCTAGGAAATAACTCTTTCCTCATCATGTAAGGACTCTTTGTTAACCATAAAAATGACTATCAACACATCTCATTTTCCTCCTTTACACACTTCCACATACGTGTGGTCTATTGTTCTCTGCATACATATATATCTTTGAGCCATTTGTTCCTTTGCAACTTGTTGGCTACAAGCTAAACCATCAACCTTCTTGTTACTTTCCATGATAGTCTTTTGCTCACCATTTTCTTGTTGTGCAAATGTCAAAATGCCATACTTCCTCCTATTTTGTTCATTATTTTTCTCATATCCATGTAAGGCATATGGATACCTTTCCCATCTTAACATTTTATCAATACACCATTTGAAAATTTATTAATCCTTATAGGATGCTACGTCCTCAAGCACTAAGGAAACATACATTCCATATTCTAGCTAGAAAACCTATAAATTCCACTCTAAATTTGTGACCTATTCCACTATTTCTCCAACTTTTCTTATCTCCTAAAAATATTTCCATCCTTCCAATGTTTGTTCATGTCTACACATCCTTGTTCCTAGGTATAGTCCTTCTTCACTTGTTTTCACTTGTTTTTGGTCATGGACCCAATACGTTTTATAGAACACGTCTTGCTTATCAATCCACCATCCAATGATAATTTTTTGGTGTGGATAAGCCATACCAACTTCTCCTCTCATCAACCTGTTTGTGAAAATCCTTTTAGCTAGAATTACGTCTAACCAACCACTCAGGCTTTCGATATGCTTTTTTAATCTACATGTTTGTATATTATTTCTATGATTTATGAAATACTTACCATCTTGTTTCCTTTCAAGTTGCATACTTATATTTTGTTCAATGTTATCAATATGTTTTCCAAATCTTGTAATTTTTTGTTTGTCCTTTTCCTTCTCTTTGACTTTCCTTCCATGTAGTGACACCTCCATTCCTTTGTATTCTTATTGAATATATTCTTGATCTTTAAGCTCCATATTTTCATATTTTTGTACATTCTCTTTCATGACCCCATGATTTTCACTACTGTAAGTATCTTCCCACCAACCCATGTAATTCATTATGCCTTTACTTCATTCATAATAGTCTCTTCATTCCAAAATTTTCTTTTGACCTTCAAATTATTCAATTACAATATTGCAACTCAACATCATTGAATGCTCTATGTATGCAGTGGTTGTGCAACCTTATTCAACCCTGGGATTTACTAGCGAATCTTCGAAAAACATTATCTCTTCATCCATATATGTTAGTGTTGACGCTTAAAAATGCAATGATGAATACTATGCTCACAAATGATTTCCAAGATATATTAATTATTTATATTAGTAATAAACTAGTAGGTGGGACCCCTATTGATATCGTGGTAGCTACAAGAGGTATTTACCTCCACGTGTAAACCTCACGAGAATAGAATATTCTGGGAAGCAAGAAGAAACCCTAATGAGTTGGATGATAACCCTAGAAGACATGTCGACTCAAGAAGATAACTTGTATTAGTTATTATCCTCCAAGAGAAGAAGTCGGCCAGAAGAAATAATATATACTAAATAGAAAGATACCCAAAATGAGAAGTCGGTCCAGGCAGTTAGCCATAATTACTATAAATATAGGAGTCTAGTCTTAATTCTGGCAGGCAGTCTCAGAATTGCAGAGCAACACTTGTGCACGCTGCAGTGCCCAGTTTTGTGCACAGGTTTGAAGGAGAGCTTCCATTGCAGTTGTTGCAGCTAGTATATCACGTTTGGCTTGGACTATCTCTTGGTTAAGGTTTGGACTATCTGATCAGCTCTTGTTGGTGTGCTATCCTTGGGGAAAGGTGCGCTACCCTTTGTTTGGATATCTAGCCTAGGGTTTTCTTTCAGAGTGATTCTCTGTCAAGGTTAAGGTGCTCGGAGGATGGCTTCAGCCTATGGTTGGGTGACAATAGTGATATTGTCAATGGTAAAATGAGAACATCCATTATATTCTAACATTTTATGGGCCCACACCTCCTTCATTCAGTCTAACTGCTGGAAGGAAACATAGCCATAAGGATATTAAGCTTGTTGAGGAACTGTCACTAGGGTTTCTAGCAGGAGCAGTCACCAAAGCACTACCGCTAAGGTTACTAGTAGGTGTAGTTGCAGAAACCCTAATCCTTTCGTTGAGGCAACTTAAGTGAAGGGATTGAACTAATCTCCAGATAGATCAATGCGCCCTAGCCTAGCGCATCTCCTGGTACTCTCAACAAACCAATATGTCAAGTTTGAGTTTTTGGTCAAATCTAGGGTTGACCAAGTCAAAGCAGCCATGGCTTACTCTATGAAGTCAAAAAACAAGTTATATAGAGCTTCTAACTTCAGAGCATGGAATACAAATATTGAACTCATCCTTGCCAAGAATAAAGTGCTGGATATCGTGAAAGGAAAGATCACGGAACGATATTTTGTATAAGGAAAGGAAAAGGAACCACAGAATGTTGCAGTTATGGAGAAGTTCAAAGACGATGATATCAATGCCATGAGTATCATAGTGGAATATATAAAATACCACTTGATACCCTATATATCCCATCTTGACTCATCGAATAATATGTACGATGCCCTAACAAACCTCTTCTTAGTCAGAAACATTGGACAAATAATGAGTCTAAAGAATGAGCTCCTTGAGATGAAGATGAATGATGATGATAGCATAACATCATACTTTGTGAGGATCTCCCAGTTAAGAGATAAACTATAAGCTATTGAAGAGATCTTTTCAGAGAAGGAATGGGTAAACATAGTACTCAATGGTCTTCCCAAGACGTGGGATGCATTTGTCACAAGCATGAACAGAAGGAAGGAGTATCCTACATTTGAAGAACTTTGGACTTGCTGTGCTCAAGAAGAATCTAGGATTAATGCAAAAGAGAAACCCCAAAATAATTACGATGATCAAGCCTTCATAGGAATATTCACGAATTTCAGGAACAAAAGTAAGTTTGGTTCAAAGAGGAAGACAAATCAAGAGAAAGATATTTCAGAAATACAATGCTTCAACTATCAAAAGTAGGGTCACTACAAGAATCATTGTCCTGAGCTAAAAAAAAAAAAGGAAAGGAGAAACATGAAGCATCAGTTGCCGAATAAAAGGAACCTACAAAGAAGACTAAGCAGGATAAATGAGACTTCTTCTTTTGAAGGTAACAATACTCTTCTTGTTTCTCGTACATATCTTGTTTGCATAGTCTCTGTACATATCTTGCATATCTATCTCTTAGAAGATAATATGCTCCAAGAATGACTATACCTATGGAAGAACAACAAGATAAGGATTGCTATCGTTATACAAGTTAGATAATACACGTGAAAAAATGAAATACATCAAACAAATCATGTGGAAGCTATTACAAGATAAGCCGAAATCAGAATCAATCATGAATATACTTAGAAGAAGCAAAGATAGAAAGAAGTCGGCAATGAAGAGTAAATTGGAGAAAGACTTATGACGTTTTGCATAAGACAATAAGATGGAAGCGTGGACTCTGTTAGACGGAGGGAGCTGATTATATATTACAGAAGACAATAAGGATGCATAAAGAAGTGTGGACTCTCTTAGAGGGAGGGAGCCAATTATATGCACTCATACATGAAGCAAGGATTAGGAGGGAGCTAATCCTATGATCCATTGAATATGATGAAGTATATATCCATGGTAGAAGCCATGAAAGATAGTATGTGTCTAGTTCAACCTCAGAAGAAGTCTTCTTCGAAGAGAAGCCTTAAAGTATTCCTGGTTGTCCATCCACATCCATGATGAAAGGAACAAGTGGAATATTTAGGGAATGGAATCTATAAGAAACTCCATGGACCCAATAGCTAAAGAAAAACATTAGGAAGAACATGAAGATTCCAAGAAAGAAAGAGAAGCCAAAAAAACTAGTCATTGTATTAAGAATCACAAGATTACCAACCTAATATGAACTCAATAAAAGCAATCAAGAAGAGGAACTGAAAGTTGTGATGAAAAATAGTGTATATATGCAACCATCGCAAGATCTAGAACTATATGTTCTCCCAGATGGAGGGAAAAGAATATGATGATTACTTGCTCCAGTAAACTAGACATACCTTTACATGAGTCTTTATATCATCCACAATATCCATGGGTTGGAGTTCTACATCAGATGAATGAAAAGAATATTCTCTAGAGCAATTGAATAAAGAGCATATGAAGAGCAACCTCAAGACTTTGAGGCATACCAGGAAGAGACCCTTATATGCATATAGAAGAAGATAACTTGGTGGAGAACCTCCAGTGCACAGTAGAAGCATGGTGAAGATTTTCTATAACAAAGATATTGTATCAAGATGATTACTCAGAAGATCAGATCTCATGATGATAGAAGAAGTGCCACATGGATATGTTCCAGTTTGACCCTTGCCACAATGTTGTGAGATAGCACGAACCAAGAGGAATCCAACAAAGATATACTTTATTGATCAAAGCTACATGAAGCCTTAAGAGAAAACCAGTGTTCCAGACCAAAGTACATTTTAAATCAATCATTACATCATCCGTGATGAACACTAGAAAGGAGAAAGTGGTTCTCCAATACATATCTCCACAGATGAGTAGATAAGAAGACCTTTTGGTAAAGCGTTTGTCCAAGATGAAAGAGTTTGTGTGCTCAAGCTGGAGCTCATGGAGAAGACTTCCTTATTGAAAAAGGAAGAT
This sequence comes from Picea engelmannii, assembly GCA_009831015.1. Lineage (NCBI taxonomy): Eukaryota > Viridiplantae > Streptophyta > Pinopsida > Pinales > Pinaceae > Picea > Picea engelmannii. The sequence goes on along the minus strand of ML790178.1, from coordinate 344,896 downwards.
ATGAATCCCAGTTTTAGAGGGAGAACTCATGTATTATTTGATGGACAATCATTTTTCAGTTCAAAAAATGGTCCAAGATGAGAAGTTTCTTTCCAATTTGGAAAGTGTATTGAGATCTCTGACGGATAGACATTTTCCAGTTCGGAAAATGGTCCAGATTGTTGATGTACCATAAACAATGACTTCCCATTATGGTTAACATGGAAAGTGGTCTAGGGAAGTCTCTCTTCTTGAGGGTTACTCGAGAAGACTGGCCCACCTTGTCAGACAACTATTTCCCATTGTGGTTAACATGGGGAATGGTTCGTTTTGGAGGTTGGTGTAGGATAGTCATTTCCTTTGGAAATGATCTGGAAAGTCATTCATTAGGGCATATTCACTCTCTCTAGGATGCACTTTGTTTAGTGCTGGAGGAATGGACCAGGGTGGGGAATGGTCCAGGTTCAGCAATCAGGGACAGACATTCCTTAGGGCAGACTCATTCTCTCTAAATTACACTTTGTCTAGTGTTAGAGGAATGGCCCAGGGTGGGGAATGGTCCAGGCTCAGAAATCATGATAGTTATTCTTCCTTGCTTGAGAAGAATAGTCCAGATAGCTCATCATTGATGTTTGACCTTCTGAGTATAGATGCTCTTCCAAGATCTCGTAGATGTGAGTGGAAGAATGGCCCAGATGTTTCATTTGATATCATAACATTGTTTCTGTGCATGTTGATATCAGATGATTGTTATGAATATTGTATGTTTCTAGACAGTAGATGTATACTACTATGGTGGATGTGCTCCACTGTTTGATCAAGTATCTGTGTGGTACTTGGTGTGGTAGTGTACCACTAGATTGTAGTTGTGTACTACTATGGATAGACACAATTGTCCTCTATTGAATGAATTTTTTCTGATTTCCTTGAAGAATATCAACAATTTTGAAAGTAATTATCAGCCAAATGAATGATCAATGAATAGAGATTTCCTAGACAGAAAATGGTTCAGAACATTTACTCTTCTAGATTAGAAGAATGGATCTTGTGTCACTCTGTGGAGCGAGAATCATGTCTAATTAATAATATAGAGTATGGTTTTGAGAGATGATGCAGTCGATGAAATTGATGATGATGATGGTGCTCATGATCTCATCATGAGATAGTCTATACAACTATGTTGATCCTACTAGGTGAATGGTATGTTTGTGCTCAATACCATTACATGATCCGGATTATTTTCGGCACGAAATGAGAGCGGAGATATAACACATAAATATTTAGAGATATTGCAAGAGAGACAAAAATATAAAAAATATATAGAGGAAATAAAACAAGAGTCACAGATATACAGTAATACACGATTTTTATTAACGAAATAAATGTATAGAGACTGTAAAATACAGAGTGAAAGACTCGCTAGAATGGTGGTAGCTTATCTCTGAGAAGAGATGTGACGGCTACTCGCATACATGAGAACATGATTATTACAATGAGGCTCTAAGGGCCTTTTTAACATAATTAAAATCCAAAACCCTAACCCCGGAAGATGAAAAGCCAAAAGGTTTGTGGGCCCCGATGGGGGTAGTTGATACGTCAACTTCCCAGGGGCGTAACTTTTGCATACGATCTCTGTTTGGGGCGCTCAATAGCTCGTTGGAAAGATATATCCGAGAAATACAACTTTTGGGTGAGAAACATCCAACTATGATCCATGTTGCTCCCTGTTTTCTCAAAAAACATCGTTTAGGGCCTCAAAATGGCCCCGAAAGTTAAAAACTGCTGAAAATAATAAATTACCAAAATTGCCAGAAACATGTTTTGGGCTAGTTGGAGAAGGTGGGTGGCCACTGATATCCACCTGGATCAATCCTCCCTTCTTAGAAAGCAATGGTCTCCATTGCGTTGAGTTCTCGGGGGAAAGGGGAAAGTGATAGTTGAATCTGAATCTTGGTGATTTGCTTGCCTTGCTAGAGAAGTGGCGTTGCTTAGCTTGTTGAAGGCTATCAAAAACCTTTGGCTGGAAGGTTTGGACCTTTTTAACCAGACTAGCTATTTTAGATGACCGTTTGCAGAAGGAATCTTTGTGCTTTGTTGCAACCTTGTTGACCTGCTTCTGTTGGATAGAAGGTGCTTGGGCCGAAGCTATGGTGGTTGTCGTATCCTTCTATTCACCCTTTGAACAGATTGTGAAGAAGCTGAATTTTGTAGTATGAGATACTACCTTGCGGCACTATTTAGGCGGGGCAGTAGTTGGAACTACCTCTGGTATCCAGTAGAGATGACCCCTAAGAGTAACAATGACACTACGGGGTCAAGACTCATAGATAGCATGGTGTTTCAACATATATGGCTGGCCCAAGAGAACATCACAGACATACAGTGGGGAAACATCACATAACACCTCATCCTTGAAGGGTTGGATGCCGTATGACAATCGACACTGTTGGCTGACATGAAGATCTCATCCTTGGCGAAGCCACACGATGTTGTATGGTTGTGGGTGTGGTCTTGTCGACAATCCCAATTGTTTGACGACCTCTATTGAGATGAGGTTCTTCTGGATTTCACTATCAACAATAAAATGCAGTGGGGTCCCCTTCACCCACATCTGTTGGTTCTTCTGGTTGAACTATTGCAGTCGTGACAATAGCAGTGGGGTCTGCGTCGATGATCTATCCTTTACCAATATTTTTAGAATCAGATTCTGAATTAGGGTTTGACTCCTTGTCTTTTATCTCGGACACCAACAACTATTTTGAGCAACATTCATCAATGTTGTGCCAGCGGCTTTTGTGGAAATCGCACCATATTCCAGTGTCCTTCTTTGTCTTTCCGTGACCCTTCTTTTCCTGTGGCTTGGACTGGTTTTCAGGAGACTGTTTGTTAGGGATATCTTTGTCATACTTTAGTTGTTATGGATTTGCAGACCTGAACTCCCATTTGTTTTGGTGCTTAAATTTTTGCTCAATTTTAACAACATATCGATAAGAAGCATCGAGTGATGAGATGTCCAGAAAATCCATTTCAGTTTGGATGCATCTATGTAGAGCCCCAAGGTATTTCAAAACCAAATGTTGTTCAGAGTCTTTGATACCAAACTTGGTGTGCAAGGTATGGAAGGTATTGGTGAACTTAGGAACTTCTTGGCCCCTCTCTAGCCGCAGTGTGGTCCATCTCATGTATTGGTCCTCATAGTTGCCAATAGGGTAGTACTGTTCCTTTACCGCATCCACAAAAAAATCCCAAGTGGGCTCGACCCCATATATTCCAGACTCCTCTGTGGAAATCTGCTCCCAGTAAGTTTCCCACCAATGTTTGACATGGGGGAGATCCTTAAGGAGTGCGGAGGTGATATTTTCCTTGTCGGAAAAATTATGAATAGAGAAATAACCTTCTAGCAGATTTAACCATTTATCTAGGGCATCTGCATCTATTTGACCTTCAAATACGGGAATGTCAAAATTATCCTATACCTTGAAAGGTGAGGTGCCTCCAAAGTGTCTGATTTATGAAGATGTTCCTGATGCTATATGGAGGCGTTGAAGGATGTGGGAAAAATTCTCCATCATTTCGTCCCTCTGTCGCGTGAGAGCTTACTCAAGCAATAAACTGATAGGATCGTTTGATCCGTCATTTTTATTTTCTTCCGCCATTGAGGATTTCTTGGGTGTGTGAGAGAGACTATCCTTAAGAGAGACAAGCTTGAGACCCAACTTTCTATACTCAGACCTCGTCGGGGACATGCACTGAAAATGATCAAGAGCAACCTGCTCTGATACCACTGATCCGGATTATTTTCGACACAAAATGAGAGCGGAGATATAACACATAAATATTTAGAGATATTGCAAGAGAGACAACAATATAACAAAGATATAGAGGAAATAAAACAAGAGTCACAGATATACAGTAATACACAATTTCTATTAATGAAATAAATGTACAGAGACTATAAAATACAGAGTGAAAGACTCGCTAGAATGGTGGTAGCTTATCTCTGAGAAGAGATGTGATAGCTACTCGCATCCGTAAGAAGATGATTATTACAATGAGGCTCTAAGGGCATTTTTAAGATAAGTAAAATCCAAAAACCTAACCCCAGAAGATGAAAATCCAAAAGGTTTGTGGGCCCCGATGGGGGTAGTCGATACATCAAATTCCCATGGGCGTAACTTTTGCATACGATCTCCGTTTGGGGCGCTCAATAGCTCGTTGGAAAGATATATCCAAGAAATACAACTTTTGGGTGAGAAACATGATCTACAATCCATGTTTCTCCATGTTTTCGCAAAAAAAAACATCGTTTAGGGCCTCAAAATGGCCCCGGAAGTTAAAAACTGCTAAAAATAGTAAATTACCAAAATTGCCAGAAACATGTTTTGGGCCAGTTGGAGAAGGTGGGTGGCCACCGATATCCACCTGGATCAATCCTACCTCCTTAGGAATCAATGGTATCCATTGCGTTGAGTTCCCGGGGGAAAGGGGAAAGCGATAGTTGAATCTGAATCTTGGTGATCTGCTTGCCTTGCTGGGGAAGTGGCATTGCTTAGCTTGTTGAAGGCTATCACGAACCTTTGGCTGGAAGGTTTGGAAATTTTTAACCAGTCTGGATATTTTAGATGACCGTGTGCAGAAGGAATCTTTGTGCTTTGTTGCAACCTTGTTGACCTGCTTTTGTTGGATAGAAGGTGCTTGGGCCGAAGCTATGGTGGTTGCAGTATCCTTCTGTTCACCCTTTGAACAGATTGTGAAGAAGCTAAATTTTGTAGTATGAGATACTACCTTGCGGCACTGTTTAGGTGGGGTAGTAGTTGGAACTACCTCTGGTATCCTGTAGAGATGACCCCCCAGAGTAACAATGACACTATGGGGTCGAGACTCATAGATAGCATGGTGTTTGTACATATATGGCTAGCCCAAGAGAACATTAGAGACATCCAGTGGGGAAAAATCACATAACACCTCATCCTTGAAGGGTTGGATGTCGTATGACAATCGACATTGTTGGTTAACATGAAGATCTCGTCCTTGGCGAAGCCACCTGATGTTGTATGGTTGCGGGTGTGGTGTTATCGACAATCCCAATTGTTTGATGACCTCTATTGAGATGGGGTTCTTCTGGCTTCCACTATCAACAATAAAATGCAGTGGGGTCGCCTTCACCCACATCTGTGAATGAAAAAGGCGCTCCCCCTCTTTGGGATTTGTTGGTTCTTCTGGTTGAACTGCTGCAGTTGCGACAATAGCAGTCGGGTCTGCGTCGATGATTTGTCTTTTACCAGTATTTTCAGAATCAGATTCTGAATCAGGGTTCGGCTCCTTGTCTTTGATCTCGGCCACCAATGACTATTTTGAGAGACATTCATTGGTGTTGGACCAGGGGCTTTTGTGGAAATCGCACCATTTTCCAGTGTCCTTCTTTGTCTTCCCGTGACCCTTCTTTTCCTGTGGCTTGGACTAGTTTTCGATAGACTGTTTGTTAGGGATATCTTTGTCATACTTTGGTTGTTGTTTATTTGTAGACCTGAACTCCCATTTGTTCTGGTGCTTAAATTTCTTCTTAATTTTAATAGCATATCGATAAGCAGCACCGAGTGATGAGATGTCCAGAAAATCCATTTCAGTTTGGATGTATCTATGTAGAGCCCCATGGTATTTCATAACCAAATGTCATTCAGAGTCTTTGATACCCAGCTTGGTGTGCAATGTATGGAAGGTATTGGTGAACTCTGAAACTACTTGGCCCCTCTCTTGCCGCAGTGTGGTCCATCTCATGTATTGGTCCTCATAGTTGCCAACAGGGTAGTACTGTTCGTTTACTGCATTCACAAAAAAATCCCAAGTGGGCTCGGCCCCAAATATTCCAGAATCCTCTGTGGAACTCTTCTCCCAGTAAGTTTCCCACCAATGTTTGACATGGGGGAGAGCCTTAAGGAGTGCGGAGGTGATATTTTCCTTGTCGGAAAAATTATGAATAGATAAATAACCTTCTACAGATTTAACCATTTATCTAGGGCATCTGCATCTATTTGACCTTCAAATACGGGAATATCAAAATTAACCTGTACCTTGAAAGGCGAGGTGCCTCCAAAGTGGTCGCTTGATGAATATGTGCCTGATGCTATAGGGAGGTGTTGAAGGATGTGGGAAAAATTCTCCATCATTTCGTCCCTCTGTCGCGTGAGAGCTTGCTCAAGCAATAGACTGATAGGATCGTCTGCTCCGTCGTTTTTATTTTCTTCCACCATTGAGGATTTATTGGGTGTGCAAGAGCGACTATCCTCAAGAGAGACAAGCTCGAGACCCAATTTTCTATACTCAGACCTTGTCGGGGACATGCACTGAAAACGATCAAGAGCAACCTGCTCTGATACCACTAATCCAGATTATTTTCGGCACGAAATGAGAGCGGAGATATAACACATAAATATTTAGAGATATTGCAAGAGAGACAACAATATAACAAAGATATAGCGGAAATAAAACTAGAGTCACAGATATAGAATAATACACGATTTCTATTAACGAAATAAAAGTACAGAGACTGTAAAATACAGAGTGAAAAACTCGCTAGAATGGTGGTAGCTTATCTCTGAGAAGAGATGTGACAGCTACTCGCATCCGTGAGAAGATGATTATTACAATGAGGCTCTAAGGGCCTTTTTAACATAAGTAAAATCCAAAAACCTAACCCCAAAAGATGAAAAGCCAAAAGGTTTGTGGGCCCCGATGGGTGTAGTTGATACGTCAACTTCCCAGGGGCATAACTTTTGCATACGATCTCTATTTGGGGCACTCAATAGCTCGTTGGAAAGATCTATCCGAGAAATACAACTTTTGGGTGAGAAACATTGATCTATGTTCCATGTTCCTCCCTGTTTTCTCAAAAAAAACATCGTTTAGGGCCTCAAAATGGCCCTGGAAGTTAAAAACTGCTAAAAATAGTAAATTACCAAAATTGCCTGAAACATGTTTTGGGCCAGTTGGAGAAGGTGGGTGGCCACCGATATCTACCTGGATCATTACATGTAATACGTCCCTAGCTAGGAGGGAGTGTTGATATTGTGGTAGCTGTAGGAGGCATTTACCTCCACGTGTAAACCTGATGAGAATAGAATATTCTAGGAAGCAAGAAGAAACCCTAATGAGTTGTCTAATAACCCTAGAAGACATGTCATCTCAAGAAGATAACTTGTAATAGGTTATTATTCTCCAAGAGAAGAAGTCGGCAAGAAGAAATACTATATACTGAACAGACAAATACCCATAATGAGAAGTCGGCCCGGGCAATTAGCCATAATTACTATAAATACAGGAGGCCAATCTTCATTCTGGAAGACAATCTCAAAATTGCAAAAGCAACACTTGTGCGCACTGTAGTGCCCAATTTTGTGTGTAGGTTTGAAGGAGAGATGCCATTGCAGTTGTTGTAGCTAATAGATCATGTTTGTCTTGGACTATCTCTTGGTTAGGGTTTGGACTATCTGATCAGCTCTTGTCGGTGCATTATCCTTGGGGAAAGCTGTGCTACACTTTGTTTGGCTATCTAGCCTATGGTTTGCTTCTAGAGTGATTCTCTGTCAAGGTTAAGGTGCATGGAGGGTGGCTTCAGCCTATGGTTGGGTGAAAATAGTGATATTTTCAATGGTAAAATGAGCACATCCAGTATATTCTAAGAACCCCCTTGTAGACTTGTGGCGCTATGATGGATATGTTGCACTTATATTTTGTTTTCTATTGTGATGGTACCAACACAGTATTCTATAGTTCAATGTTTCAAATCATGGTTTAGAATTCTATGGTGACATGAGATGTTTGGTTGATTGATGCATGGCACTAGATGGTTTTGATGACCACTCTTGTATTATGTTAAGGCTGCCCTATGGATGAAAGGATTATTATAAGTTTTTTTTTATATTGCAATTAAATATGGAATTAATTGGTTTTAGTGATCTTGATAAGGGATGATATGGGAGCTCTTTTGAATTAAAGAACTATACCCAAACTCTAATGTTATGTACTATTGTGACAAAATAATGGTGTACAAACACTTTATTCTATAATTATGTTCCTTGCTATATGTTATATGTGGATGCACATGGGGTAACGCTATAGCACATTGTTATTTTTAAAAAAAGTTTGACATTCCCAAGGGTGGCACACTATGAAAATGGGATATGGCAATGAATATATGGTCGATTAAATGCTTAGTTCTATGGTGAATTGGTTGGCTCGTATGTTGAATTGAATGAGGTTGGATTTGAGAAGTGACATGCATTTACTGTACGTCCCTCAAACACCCCTCGAAGCCCATCACCATAGTCATACTTGCATTTTTTTTTTGGCTCTAGTGGTTGTTGATTCTCCGCATTGTTCGATCGTAAAAGAGGCATATAGTCTAGTTTATTCCTCGTGCAGGATTTTCCATGTATGGGTTCCTTACTCTTCCATACATTATGGTTACTCTACCCTTCGAATCAATTTTTAACTCAGGATTGCTCGCGTTCTATGTGTTTCTTAAGTTGTTATTGGATATTTGAATTGTGTATTGGTGTTGTGTTTGTGGGTTCTTCTGGTGATTATTCTAACTATTGCCATTTTAAAAAGTAATGGTTATGCTCTCCTTGTTGTGGGTAATATTTTTATGGGTTTATTGATAAAATGACAATGAAGCATGCTCGATCGACTTGGGTTTTGGGTCTGGTTTCTCTGTGGAAATTGATTATTTTCCAAGCTTTGAGCCTTGCGCATGAGTATTACAACTAGTCTCTGTGTTTAAGATTGCCACTCCATTTTCGTCTCTGTGGTTGATATTTTTCGATCCTCTGGGTTTTAATGTGAACTATTCCATGTTCAAAGTTTTTCTTACCTCGACTTGGAAAAGCCCAAAGAATTTAGTTATCATTGTGTTTCCCTCATTGAGATTGTTGCTTGGAAAGAAATTCGCAGTCTGAACTTGACGCCCCAAAGAAGTCAATGGAAGCATTATACATTCTATTAGTTGGGCATAGGTTTGCACTTGGAATCTCATATTACATTGTTGTTTAAGATTTCACTTCTTTCTGTTCCCTGTTGGAGGTGGTTGACTGCCATTTTAGTAACCCTCACTGTCAAGACTATTGTTACATGTTATATGTCTGTGGTAAATTTTGAAAGGCATCAACTGTCTACGTTTTTGAGGACTTATTACTTTGATTGAGCCATCTGTTCTTACTCTCCATTTGTTGTGTTAAAACCCTAAATACACTCTTTATATCATTTTAATTCAATCAAGGGTAAATAAGCACTCTGTGTGCTTGGTTGATTGGGAATGATTTGATTCTATTCCTCGTTGAACAATTTTAGAAGAAGTCTGTACATGTTGATTTATGCGAAGCTTGGGCTCAAGAGTTTCATTTTATTTGTGTTGAATGTTATTCGAATCAATAGTTATGATTGATTATATTTAAAAGAAACATGTGTGTGATTGGATTGGGGACCTATTATGAGTTTTAACGCCCAGTTTGATTGTGTCGAACAATGCTTGAATAATGGAAAAAGGGTGGTAAATAGTGTGCATATTCTTATTGATTTTAAAGAATAATAATTGGACATAAATGGTTGGAATCACTGTGCGTATTTCTATTAGTTTTAAAAAAATATTTAGTAATGGAGTATGAATGGTTGAGGCTCAAAGGGTTATTATGGTTATCATATCGATTGCAATACTATTATTATGACTCTTATATAAAGTTAATATGGATGCAAAGGCTGCTGTAATTGATTAGTTCTGGGCATAAGAATTATTGTTTGGAAACCAACAAGAAATTTGTAAAGGAAGTAATAGTTTAAATTATGGTTTTGGAAAGTGAATATTGTTGAACTTTGGAGGCCTGAACATAGATGTGTTTGATTGTTTTTATTTATTTATTTTTATATGAATAATATCCATATTATTTCCCTGTCATGCTACCCGTTTTCGCTCATTATATTCCCCTCATAATCCTAATTTCATTTATGACATCCCTGTTTTGTAAAATAAATTAAAAGGTCTGTGTAACAATGACAAAAGAGATAACACAAAAATGGTTGGCAACTGATATTTTGCACAGTTAAATTATTTAATTAATTGTTTAGAAGTATTTGTGTATTTATACCCTCTCATTATATGACCTTTAACTCATTATACTCCCTCCATATGTCCCATGAACCCTATCACCCCCTGCTCACTTGGAAGTTATTAAATGGTTTGTTATGGATGGATTTGCATGTATCACGTGTCAATTTCTGAGCCAATTTTGTATTCATGCAAGAAGAATGTTATGTATGGTTTATTAAGGGCATAGTTACTCATGAAGTGCTACTACAGGATGAGTTTCTTTAGTAGAGGTAGACATGGAAGAAATAACAGAGGCCGGGGAAATTGGCACAGAGGGCCTAGAAGGCCTAGATTTTACATTCATTTTGATGTCGATCCCTAGGAATTGAACCAGTTGTTCCAAGATGGTTTCTTTAACTGGATCAGGTAAGTAATAGTACAACCTTGACCAGAGAGACCCCCCTTCCAGCCTCAGAAAATCCCTGGAATTCTTGTGCCTCCTCATGTGTCCTTGCAACCAGAAGTCCCTGCAAATAATGGATGGAAAGATATTGTCAACCCGAATGTCTCTCACCATCATGGCTAGCCCAATTTGTCATTACCACCTCCACAACCTGTCAATACTAATGTTCATATTTCCCATTTTGATTCACCTGTTCAATCCTCACATTCTAGTAAACGAATTAAAACTGATGTCCCCCATGTGCAAGATAAAGGAAACATTGCTTCCCCCCCTTCCTCTCCCTCAAATGAATCCTCAAAATCCATGTTCCCATGTAATCAGTGAAATACAACCTCAAGGTTCAAATCAACCACGAGATACTTCCGAAAAATCAAAGTGGGACAACAACGATAAAAGAAAAATTACCTCTCAGAGTGGTAAGTATGGTTTTTAGTTTATGTGTTTTTATGATTTGAGTTGATAGAGACAGTGTTGATGGTCTGCAAAAAGTTTGGACAACAAGCTATTTTTTGGATAATGGGGATCATGTGGATATTTATATATTTTTGGATATGATTTAAATTCTTTATTATATTTAAATATTCAATTTTTGAGGTATCTAAGGGAGTTACAAGGGTGGCATGCGTTGAAATGATTATCCATTTTTGTTATGTTTTATAATTTGAAAAGAAGGAAAGAAAATATTAACAAGGGGTCCCACCTACCTAGTTATTATTAATTAAAGACCCTTAACTATTGTTATTATTATTTATTTCTCCTAAACTAAATTAGTTAAGTCAAACTAACTTAACTAAATAAAGTAGTTGAACTACTTCAACTTATTTGGAAAGCATAAAAGCTAAAGGAGAAGAAGAAACAAGAGGATAATAGAAGGAGAAAGAAAGACTAAGGTTTTCTTTTTTTTATTTCATGAGATAGTTCAGTTTTCATTCATTCTTGTGTTTATTCAAAGCCTAATTCTCTTTTTGACAACAGGGTCCTATTGTAGATAGCAAGGTTCAAAACTGAACCAAATCATTCAGATTCTTGTTTTAGAGGTGTTGATCCATCCTTGATAATCTATGTATTATTGTGTGTTTATGGATTGAGTTTCATAACTAATAAAGGATATTTTGAAAGTCAAATTGGCAATAGTCTATCGCAAGCTGATCTAGATTATAAATTTCAGTTTTTACTACTTCTTAGAGTCCTTTTCTATGGTGTTCATCGGGGATATCTAAATTAGACTTTGGTCCATTCCCTCACAGGGATTTTGTAAAGAGAAAAACACTTTTGATATCTCAGAATGGAATAAAGAAGATTTCTATTCTATCTCATTTTCTTGTATTTATGACTTGGTTACTTTTTCTTTTTGATCTCCATATTTACTTTCTGTAATTTGTATACATTTCAGAAACTTATATAAAATTTTATGTTATTTTCCAACATTGTTTTTATTAATAAATCAACCTAAACCCTTGTAATTAATACTTGTGAATTGGGAAAGTATTTTTGAGGCGATAAAACATAGGGTGACATTCCCGACTATCTTGTCCTAGCCATGCAATATTTGAAAGTTATTGAGTAAGGTAATTCATACCTTTTCCTCAACATTTATTTGGCGACCATACTGAGGAGATATTTCATATCTCTCTAGTTGATTGTATTCGTGATTATCATTGAATATTTTTGCTTTTGATTTTGATTCTTTGATTGTTTTCTTTTCTAATGGTAGTACCTATTACAAGGCATCCCAATATTTATCTCAGTCTTAAATACCAAACCTGCATTTTTTTAAATTTATTCAATACCATCTTAGAAATCGCTAACACCCGGGCTGACCTTGAACACTCGTGAGCAGTAATTGAACAAGACATAAGTGTCAAAGAACACTGGGAGGCAAGGCAAAGGCAGCCTAGGAATAAAATATAACTTTCTTTTTCCTAAAGTTTTGATCTTCTTTTCATGTCCTTAAACCCTCACATCTCTAGGAGAAGAAGAGATTTATCTCCTGAAATCACCCCTATCACTGAAATAGGAAGAAGAAATGTTGTTTTATCAAACCAACAAGGTACTCTAAGGAGAACTTTGTTTGATTCATCTAGTTCATATTTATCTCCCTTACCCATCATTCACAAAATGGATTTTGTGGGTGGCTCTGGTGGCATTAGAGGTTCTTCTTCATCGCAACCTTCAACCTAGTCAGTGATTGGTAGCTTGTATAACCATCAATTCCCTATCCAATCTACTACCAACCCCACCAAGGTCATAAAAAAGTATGGAATTTTTCAATTTGAAGAAGGTGCTACTACTACCCCGTGGCATGTATCCTCTCCTCCGAACCTAGCACCTGCTACTCGTCCACCTCCAAAATTTAAAGAGAATCTCCCTAGGTTTTTAGGAAATAACATAGTAACTATGAATGAACACTTGTTGACATTCTCTAATTCTTGTCACAATATTGGAGCTAATGATAGTGATACTTGTATGTGCTTATTTGTTAACTCCCTTGAAGGGAAAGCAATGATGAATTTCTCTTATCTCCCTCCCATATTCTTTCCACTTGGAAAGAGTTAGTTTAATGGTTCAAATCTACTTATAGGAAGTCTAAGAGCCTAACTAAACAATTACAGGATTACAATAACATTGCATACAAATAGAATGAGACTATCAAGTCTTTCAACCTATGTTTCACAAAGGTATATAATCAAATTCCCAAACTTATTCTCCCTCTAAACCAAGTTTATTTTATGAATTATTATAATGTACTACCTTCCCCTTATCATCATAGGATTGAAGAAAAATCTATTGACACTCTTGGTTCCACTCGGCATACTTTTCTAGAGTATGAAGAGCAACTAGAAATAGCTGGTCTTCCCAAAGGAGACTCAATTAAACAAACGTGCATATCTTCCCTCTTACATATTGTACAAGATATGAATAATCGAATGATAGTGTATGAGAGAAAGGGAAATTTCCCTTCACTTACTCCTGGGGCCTCATCTTCTTCTTCGCCATCTTTTAGGAATCCCAATGAAAACAAATTTCATCCCAAAGCCATCATGCCTTGTAGTTGGTGTAAGTTTGTTGAGGAACATCATGAGGAAAGTACTTTTGAGGTAAAGAAGAGTGTCAAAGATAAGATCTTTGGAAGAAGGCCTAAAACTACCATTGTTGTTCTATATTTCGCAGAACCATAGGCCTAAAACTACTATGAATAAATCCTATGCTTCAAAAGGAAAATATGATCCCTCTCGTACTTGTTCTAGCCCAATCTCATCTTCGCAACCTATTGTTGAACAAGATACTGAGAATCTTTACAGTCAAGGAACTCCCTCCCCTCTTCCCTCTTCCAAATACAACATTCTGAACCAATTGGCTAATATCAAGGCTGATGCTACTCTTCTGTACATGGTTTTCATCCCTGAGCAACAAAAGTATATGAAAATTTTCATGGAAGGAAAAAATTCCACCATATCCAATCTCTCTGAAGAGGTAAAAGAAGAGGATTCTAGTGTAAATAAAGTAGGTTTAAATAGATTTAGACACCTAGTAAAAAATCCCCCATTTTTCATTTCTATAAATATTATGGACAAAATAGCCCATTGTTGTATAATTGATGGCGGTCGGGCCCAAGTGCAATGTCAAAAATTATTATGGAAGAGATAGGCTTGTATTGTACCAATGAAAATTCCAGAGGCATACTCTTGTATAATAGTCTACAACAATCGAACATAGGTGAAATCAAAGATGTGACTTTGGTTTTGTGTGTGCGTCCTGAAATAAAGACAACCCTTAATATTCAGGTAATTAACATGCCAATAAGTAACTATTCAATCATCTTAGGAAGAGACTGTAAATACTTGATAGGTGGATATCTCTCATTAGACGTGACACACTTATATGTTCCTTCAAATGGGAAGAACATCATAGTCCTAAGGGACAGAAGAATTTCACTGTATATAGAAATCATCCCGCAGCCTAATGTAAATTATGTCAAGGAGGACCTAGGAGTGTACTCCATTTTTGCAGATGAGGATAACACTACACTGGAACAAATTGACATGGAGGATGGGATGTGGCATATGCACTTTGATGGTTCACGCTCCAATGAGGGTAATGGAGCTGAAATTATCTTGTACTCACCTGTAGGTAAAATTCACAACTTTTCCTAAAGGTTAGAGTTTTCTTTCATAAACAACATCACTGAATTTGAATAATTATTGCTAGGCATTGAAAATACCTATAATCTGGGTTTTGGAGACCTTACAGTTTTTGGCGACTTTGAGCTTGTTGTGAACCTTGTAAATAAAATATATTGTCCCAGTAACAAGTTAATGAAATGATAGACCCAAACTATTTGGGCACTTATCTCAAACTTATTATCATTTGACATCACTCATGTTGAAAGGGAACTGAATTCAATGGCTGACAGATTAGCTATTTTTGTAGCCTCTCGTACTCGACAACTTCTGCCACAACGACCCAATTGTACTTTTCAATATTTGTATCGTCCTCATATCCCTGACAATGTAGAGTCATGATAGGTCTTCCCTAGTGATGAAAACATGTATGCTTTCATACAAAATGAACCATATAAGCCCAAGGATATTATATCCATGGAAAACAAAAAACTTCCGAAGGGCTTGACTCCTCTAGAACGTTCATTTTCATCGAGTGATGTAGGAAACAAAGAAAATCATAAAGAAGAGGAGCCAAAAAGGAAAGTGGGTGAAACAATTTCCTTGAAAACTGAAACACCCAATTCTCCAAAGAATGTTAATATAGGTGCCCAATTTAATAATGAAGAAAATTTGAAATTCACTGAGTTACTTCATGAATTTCAAGATTTTTTTTCTTGGTCTTATGAGGATCTTCGTGGTTTTGATCATGCTCTTATACAACATGCCATTCCTATCAAGGAAGGAATAAAATCGGTTAGGTAAAAACAAAGACCCATTAACCCCTCATTGTAAGACACTATTAGGAAGGAGTTGGAATTTTTTTTGAAGGTTGGGATGATTTTTCCTGTTGAGTATTCTAAGCGGGTTTCCAATTTGGTTCCCATTTGGAAAACAACGGGTCATATCCGATGGTGCATTGATTTCTGCGCATTAAATACAGTGAGCATAAGATAAAATTTTCCTCTCCCTAATATGGAAATGATTTTGCAACAAGTTGCATGGTCACAAATGATGTCCTTACTTGATGGTTTTTTTGGTTATAATCAAATCAAGGTAAAAAGGACATAAAAATACAAAACCACTTTCATTGCACGTTGGGGCACATTTTCTTATGAACACATTCCTTTTGTATTATCTAATGCAACGACCACTTTCCAAAGAGCTATGTAGATAGATTTTGATGATCTAATCGGTAATATTATTAAGATTTATATTGATTACTTGATTGTATATTGAAAGAACTAATTGGATCATTTTGGTCATATTAGAAAGTTTCTCATGTGATGCAGGAAATTCAACATTTCTTTAAATCCTTCTAAGTCTATTTTCGGTGTTACCAATAGGAATCTCCTTGGGAATATTGTCTTTGATTCAAGAATAAGCATAGATCCCGAAAGGATTGTTTCTATTCTAAACCTTCCTTCCCCAATTCCAAAAAGGAGTTTAAAGCCTTTATGGGAATTATCAACTTTGTCCATAGGTTTGTTCCTGATTTTGATGTAATGGTCAAACCAATTCACAATCTTCTCAAGCAAGATAGCTCCTTTTCGTGGACTGATGACGTCGATAATTCTTTCGTAAGGATTAATATGGAAATCAGTTCCACATCGATTTTGGCAAAGATGGATTTTGAGAAAGAGTTTATTATATCTACTAATGTCATAGAGGAAGTAGTCTCTACTATCCTTGTACAATGTGATGACCATAAGAACAAAAAACCAGTATCTTGCATGAGTCAAAGCTTATGAGATGATGAATTCAAATATTCTTATATTGAAAAACATGCTTTCTCTCTTCTTAAAGTTGTGGAGAAATTTCGCCACTTTATCTTAGGCAAGCACACACTGGTAAAAGTCCCTTTACCAGTTGTCCAGTGTTTTCTCTCACAGACTTATATTTCAGGGAAGCTTGCACATTGGCTTGCCAAGATCCAAGAACATGATTTAACCATCATGACTTCAAAAACAATTAAGGTACATGAATTAGCCCTTCACTTGGCTCAATATGCTAAAGCAAGTGAAGAAATTGATGGACAAGATAACCCTCTGTCAACACTATTTTACATTGATAGTCAAATCCTTCCTCTAGTTGAAAATCCCTGGTACATAAATCTGGTGTATTACCTGCAAAATCAGAGATGTACAGATAGCTTAGATACTCATCAAAGGAGAAGACTCCATATTGAATCTTCTAGATATGTCATTTTAGGAGAGTTCTTGTTCAAGATATTTGTCAATGGTATATTACTTCGCCGTGTAAATAATGAGGAAGCACATAAATTGTTACAAGAAACCCATGGATCTTCATTTTTTGTCATTCATCTGGGTGGCCACTTTTCTCCTAAAACTATTTCTTTTAAAATCATCAGAAAAGGGTATTATTGGCCTTCAAATTTTTGAGATTCTTATAACTTTTCAAGATCTTGTGACAAGTGCCATAAGTCCGCTCGGAAAGAACATATTTCTTCCATTCCTTTACAACCTGTCCTCTCTGACTTTCCTTTTTCAAAATGCGGTCTGGACTCTATCGATCCTATTAGTCCTCCATATTCAATAGGGAAAGTTTTCATATTGACAGACACAAATTACTTTACGAAATGGAATGAAGTTGTCCCACTTAAGCATTCGTAGGATGAGAAGGTTATTTTTTTCCTTGAAACTATTTTTTTTTCCAGATTTGGCCTTCCTGTAGAGATTATTATAGACAATGGTCCTTCTTTTATTTCTGGTAAGCTGACTCAATTTCTAGCTAAACTGGGAGTTAAACATTTTACCTCATCAACTTATTACCCTCAAGGAAATGGGCAAGATGAGTCTACCAATAAAAATATGGTTATAATTATCAAGAGGCTCATTGAAGATAAGCCTCATAAATGGCACACCCTCCTCACTTACGCCCTTTGGGCAGATCACACTACTACGAAGGTGAGCACATGTGGCACTCTCTTTCATCTTGTTTATGGTCAAGAAGCTATTCTTCCTACCAAGCCAAAAATTTCTTCTCTATGGCTAATGCTACAGATTGAAGAATTGAATTCTTCTAATACCCCTCAAAGGATAAATGCATTGTTGGCTTTAGAGGAACAAAGGATGTTTTCCTTGGAGAACATAAAGAGAAGACAAAAAACTCTAAATAAATATTTCAATAAAAGCGCAAAAGCTGTCAGATTTAAGGTCAATGAGAAAGTATTGCTATGGGATTTAGCTCATGTTGATAGAGTAAGGAATTCAAAGTTTCAAAAGTTATGGATGGGTCCTTTTAAAATCGCTTTTGTCACAAATTCGTATCTTCTAAAAGACTTGGAAGAATGATTATTTTCCTATATCACCAATGGTTCTCACTTG
Source organism: Picea engelmannii (assembly GCA_009831015.1). Lineage (NCBI taxonomy): Eukaryota > Viridiplantae > Streptophyta > Pinopsida > Pinales > Pinaceae > Picea > Picea engelmannii. The sequence continues at coordinate 326,866 of ML790178.1, read as the reverse complement.
AAACACTATGTGGAACCATTTTCAATGTTAAAATGTTGTATGGAATTACTTCTGTATTATAGTTTTTGTTTCACTGCTTTGATTTTGCTTTGGTGTTTTGTTTATTTTTATTGTTTTATTTCTTTTATTCATTGCTTTTCTTTTTAGAAATAAAATTCTGGATCAGTTTTTCCATAGCGATGCTATTCTACAAGTATTTTTAATCAATAAAAATCAGGTTACAAATCTCTCATGATGTCCCTCTTTGTAGACATCACTGAAATTTCTATCTTCTTCCAATACTATTGTTAGATAACATAATTGATTTTTCATCCCTATTTTCTTCTTTCCTTTTCTTCCCTTTGCCTTAGATTTAGAAAGAGCACACCAAAAAAAATTCTCCTTAAAGAAAAGAATGATTTCACTATGATTTATTGAATGTTATGCATACAAGAATAATCCCCTCATACGTAACACTTTCCATGAGTTATTCCAAAAATCCCAAATCATTTTTTTCGTTAAATCGCCTCACTTCCCTTGTTGCATAATCATTATGATGTATAATTCCTTGATCTAATGTTTCACCTGGTCTACAAAACCAGACATTCTAAGTTCTTAATATATTGGAAATAGATTTCCTTGTGGATTCCCCAGTTTGTTGATGTTGAAAAACTCAATGATGAATACTATGATAAAAAATGATTTCCAAGCTCTATTAATCATTTATATTAACAATAAAATAGTAGGTGGGACCCCCTTGTAGACTTGTGGCGCTATGATGGATATGTTGTGCTTATATTTTGTTTGCTATTTTGCTGGTACCGACACAGTCTTCTATAATCAATTTTTCAGATCATGGTTTAGAATGTTATGGTGACATGAGATGGTTGGTTGATTGATGCATGGCACTAGATGGTTTTGATGACCACTCTTAGATTATGTTAAGGCTTCCCTATGGATGAGAGGATTATTATAAGTTTTGTTTTTATATTGTAATTAAATATCAAATTAATTAGTTTTAATGATCTTGATAAGTGATGATATGGGAGCTCTTTCGAATTAAATAACTATACCTAAACTCTAATGTTATGTACTGTTGTGACAAAAGAAGGGTGCACAAACCCTTATTGCTATAGTTATGTGCCTTGTTGTATGTTATATGTGGATGCACATGGGGTAACGAGGTTGTATGAGACAAGTGACGTGCATTTACTTCACGGCACTCAAACACCCCTCGAAGGCCGTCACCATAGTCATACTTGCATTTTGGTTTTTGGCTTTGGTGGTTGTTGATGCTCCACATTGTTCATTTGTGAAGGAGGCCTACAATCTATTTTCTTCCTCGCACAATATTTTCCTGGTATGGGTTCCTTACTCTTCCATCCATGATGGTTACTCTACCCTTCAAATCAATTTTTGGCTCAGGATTGCTCGCGGTCAGTTTGTTTCTTAAGATGTTATTGGATATTTGAACTCTGTATTGGTGTTGTGTCTGTGGGTTATTCTGACTACTGGAATTTTTAAAAGGAATGGTTATTCTCTCCTTGTTGTGGGTACTATTTGTATGAGTTTATTGATAAAATGACAGTGAAGTGTGCTCGATCATCTTGGGTTTTGGGTCATGTTTCTCTGTGGAAATTGATTATTTTCCATGCTCTGAGCCTTATGCATGAGTATTACAAGAAGTCTTTGTGTTTAATATTTCCACTCCATTTTCGTCTCTGTGGTTGGTATTTTTTGATTCTCTAGGTTGCAATGTGAACTTTTGTAAGTTTAAATTTTTTCTTTCCTTGACTTGGCAAAGCCCCAAGCTATTTCCCTCATTAACATTGTTTATTGGAAAGGAATGCATAGTCTAAACTTAACGCTCCAAAGAAATTAATGGAATCATTATACATGCTCTTGGTTGGGCACGATCTTGTGCTTGGGAACTCATATTAGAGTTTTTTTTAAGAGTTTGCTTTTTTCCGTTCCATGTTGGAGGTGGCAGACTGTAATTTTGGTAACCCTCATTATCAATACTATTGTTACATGTTATATGTCTGGGGTAAATTTTGAAAGGCACAAGCTGTCTGTGTTTTTGAGGACTTATTCCCTTGATTGAGCCATATGTTCTTACTATCAATTTGTTGTGTTTAAACCCTAAATATGATCTTGATATTGTTTTAATCTAGTCAAGGGTAAATAGGCACTATGTGTTCTTGGTTGATTGTGCATGATTTGATTTTGTTCCTCGTTGAGAAATTTTAGAAGAAGTCTATACATGTTGATTTATGCGAAGCTTGGGCTCAAGAGTTGCATGTTATTTGTGTTGAATGTCATTCAAATCAATACTTATGATTGATTATATTTAAAAGACACATGATTGTGATTATATTGGGGCCTGATTATGAGTTTTAACGCCCAGTTTGATTGTGTCGAACAATGTTTGAATAATGGAAAAAGGGTGGTAAATAGTGTGCATATTCTTATTGATTTTAAAGAATAATAATTGGATATAAATGGTTGGAATCATTGTCCGTATTTCTATTTTTTTTTTTTTAAGATTTAGCATTAGAGTATGAATGGTTGAGGCTCAAAGGGTTCTTATGGTTATCATATCGATTGCAATTTTGTTATTATGACAGTTATATAAAGTTTATATGGATGAAAAGGTTGTTGTAATTGATTAGTTCTAGGCATAAGAATTATTGTTTGGAAACCAAAAAGAAATCTGTAAAGGAAGTAATAGTTTAAATTGTGGTTTTGGAAAGTGAATACTGTTGAACTTTGGATTTCTGAACGAAGATGTGTTTGATTGTTTGTTTTGATTTATTTTTATATGAACAATATCCATATTATCTCCCTATCATGCTACCACATTTCGCTCATTATATTCTGCTCATAATCCCAATTTCATTTATGAAATCCTTGTTCTGTAAAATAAATTAAAAGGTCTGTGTAACAACGACAAAGGAGATAACACATAAATGGTTGGCAACTGATATTTTTGTATTTTATTGCACAGTTAAATTATTTAATTAATTACTGAGTAGTATTCATGTATTTATCCCCTCTCAGTATACCACCTTTATCTCATTATAGTCCCTCTTTATGTCCCATGAAAACTATCACCCCCTGCTCACTTGGAAATTATTAAATGGTTTTTTATGGATGGATTTGCATGTATCTCGTGTCAATTTCAGAGCCAATTTTTTATTCATGCAAGAAGAATTTCATATATGGTTTATTAAGCACTTAGTTACTAACGATATGCTGCTACAAGTTGAATTTCTTCAGTAGAGGAAGCCATGGAAGAAATAACCGAGGCCAAGGAAATTGGAACAGAGGGCTTAGAAGGCCTAGATTTTCCATTCATTTTGATGTTGATCCCTAGGAATTGAGCCAGTTATTCCAAGATCAGTTATTTAACTAGATTGGGAAAGGAATAGTACAACCTCGATGGTGCAGACCCCCAACCCTCTATCGGCCCTCGAGTCAAGGTTTTCTATAGGATCGTTCTAATTCCTTCCCTTGAGTCGGATTGACTCTTCGATTCCTCTTTGGGGAATCCCACGCACATAAAATGTTGCTTCTCCACAGGTCCTTATGAATTGAGCCCACATGATCAAACACGAAGCATCAAATTCCAATCTCCCCCTGACCAAACAATGTGGTTGTATTTCTCGTGATATCGAAACTTTGGAGTTTGCGACTTCACAACTTCTCCTTCCAAGTCTCTCAACTCTTCATATTCCGAATTCACAATACCCGAAGTGTCGATATGGGTATGAATCCTCCCCTTGTTAGTGCCCTCCGCACATGACCATCGACTAGGTTTAACACTAGCACCTCTTGCTACTCGCCGCTTTGTGAGTTTCAACGTTAATCTCCTGTGCTCTCATTTCACGAATCCCCGAGATGCGAGAAGTCAACGAAGTGTTGACTCCTTTCACTAGGCGACATAGGTCCGCCTGTCTATCACCTAGGCCCACCTTGTGGTTCTGCCACATGTCTCTCGTGGCTAGCTTCGACACTTCGTGACTTTTCTCCCCAAGTGTTGCCTCCTTTGTATCCCGACACCCGAAGTGTCGAGATCCCAAACTCCTCGTTACTCCCTATCACAACTCGCGACTTCGAGACTTTTGGGACAAAAGTCTCGACTCTTCAACTGCAAAAACCCGAAATGCCGATCCATCGAAATGGTTGACGACGTCCTTTCCCCATACTTATATCGCGTCTCGTGATTTCAGGAATCCTAGAACAGATATCTCGAGCTCCTATCCTCCGAAATACTGAAATGGAGAATTCTGACTCATTATTAATGTTGGCCCCACAATGAAAATTCTCGCCCTGTTGGGACTTCGCACTTCACGATTTCACGAATCTTGGTGCAGGGTTTTCGGTCCTTCAACTCGTGGATCCCCGAAGTGAGAATTCACGAGTAATCTAACGACTCCTATCGACTTGGATCCTACGGTCCAATCTCTCCTGAGCTTGCACTTGAAGAATACTTGCCGTAACTTCCTTGTTCCTATGCAATATCTGACAACTCTCGAGACTTCACGAATTCTCCACAAAGAATTCTGACCGTCCGATTCCTTCTTGACAACTCCTGTGAATTGAACAAGCTATTCCTTCGCTGGAACTTATCTACCTACAAAGTAACTTTGCAGTGCCTCTCTTTGAACACTTCAAGGTACTAACCCTCCTGAGCTTTTCTTCGACAACTTCGAAGACTCTATCTCTCCTGAGCTTGCTTGAAAATCCTCAAGTACTCTGGGGATAACTCCTGCGCGCACTCCTTGCGACACTTTTTCAAATACGCTCTAGTATTTGAACCTCTTCGACTCTATGCACTCCCTGCAATGGAATCCTTTCAACAATTCCCCCAGGTTGTAAGCTCTGAGACTCTACTCGGCCTGCGCACACCTTGCACGGCTCTTGTGCTTAAATTTCACTTCCGCGAGAATGAGAACAATGTTATCCCTCCTGATTTTTCAGAGATAAAAATTCTGAACCCTTGTCAATGCACTCCTTGCGAACAAACTCCACTGCACTCCTTGCAAGAATTTTACTCACTCATGTTGAGAAATAATTGAAACTCATTCCTTACTCTCCCTCTCTCAGATTTCAAACATTCAACAATAAATCATTCATACATAGCGTAACAACAAATTCATAATAGAAAGAGTAAAATAACTATAAGCATAGCATTCAGCATACATACACAGAGAATATCACAACACCATAAGTTTGAATCAAAGATTCATGTATTAATTCAGGACTTTTGTACATGGGTGTGTTCAAATACATCTTTTTTCTTATTCTCTTCTCTATGCTCTATGCTCAATTAACAATTGTTCATGTTACAATGATACAAGATGAGGGTGTCTATAGTCGGTTTTCACTCCTACGCTCTAAACTGTCTAATCTGCATTTAAATCTACCTACTCACATTAATTATGTATTAATTCCTTCACCCACTACAGATGAGAGCCTATCTCTCAATATTTGTTTACAATATCCAAGTGTGCTTCCTCTTAACTATTACATTAACATCTGCACATTTATTTCAAAACATCTTAAAACACTTTTGCAATGTGTTGAAATGCGTTGGCGCTTGTCCCAGCTGTCTTCCACCTCCATGCTTGCTTGTTATTGGCGATGCTCCTACATCACTCGACCAGAGAGACCCCCCTTCTTACCTCAAAACATCCCTAGAACTCCTCTTCCTCCTCATGTGTCCTTGCAACCAGAAGTCCTTGCAAATGATGGATGGCAAGAGATTATCAACTCAACTATCTCTCACCATCATGGCTATCCCAATTTGTCATTACCTCCTCCACCACCTGTCAATCCTAATGTTCATATTGCACATGTTGATTCACCTTTTCAATCCTCACATGCTATTAAAAGACTTAAAACTGATGTCCCCCATGTGCAAGATAAAGGAAAAATTGTTTCCTCCCCTTTCTCTTCCTTAAATGACTCCTCAAAATCCATGCCCTCCCGCATGCATTTGAAGGATGAATGTTCCCATGTAATTAGTGAAATACAACCTCAAGGTTCAAATCAACCATAAGATACTTCCGGAAAATCAAAGGGGGACATTAGTGATAAAAGAAAAATTTCATCTCAGAGTGGCAAGTATGGTTTTTAGTTTATGTGTTTTTATGATTTGAGTTGATAGAGACAGTGTTGATGGCCTGTAGAAAGTTTGGATAATGTGGATTATGTGGATATTTATATATTTTTGGATATGATTTAAATTATTTCTGATATTTAAATATTCAATTTTGGACGTATCTAAGGGAGTTACAAGGGTGGAATGCGTTGAAATGATTATCCATTTGTGTTATATTTTATAATTTGAAAAGAAGGAAAGACGAGAGTTGCAAGGGATCCCACCTACCTAGTTATTATTAATTAAATACCCTTAACTATTATTATTATTTATTTATCCTAAAATAGATTAGTTAAGTCAAAATAAATTACCTAAAGAAGGTAGTTGAACTACTTCAACTTATTTGGAAAGCATAAAATCTAAAGGAGAAGAAGAAACAAGAGGAGAATAGAAGGAGAAAGAAAGACGAAGGTTTGATTTTTTTATTTCATGAGATAGTTCAATTTCCATTCATTCTTGAGTTTATTCAAAGCCCAATTCTCTTTTTGACAGCAAGGTGTTAGAAAAACAGGAGAGTGGAACAATAAAATAAAACAAACGCGGAAACAAAACACAAAAGATACATAATACAATAGAGACATAGATTTACATGGTTCACCCAGTGTGGGCTACGTCCACCAGAGAAATTGTCAGGTCCTTCCTTTATTATTATCCACCATATGAAGGGTTACAACCTACAAAAAACCTATTGTAACTTCCTCTTCTTTCTCTGACAGTCTCTCATCTCAGAATACAATATATCCCAATCATACAAAGTTGCAATACATTTCCCTCAAAAAATAGGGTTTCCTTCTAGGGAAAAAAACCCTAACATAACTTCTACCATCATATCTGTGACCTTATAATGAATGGTCCATATTTACAATGAAATTATGATATACATTTACAAGGCAATTTTTCCTTTGAGGGCCCGCTTTCCCCCAGACCTCGCAGAGGGGCTACCCCCCCTTTGCACTCCCCCGCGTGGAAGAGTGTACATACTTCTGGGGTTTAAAGTATTCATGGGTTATAAACATGGTTGAAAACAAGATACCTATGAATTAGGAAGATAATCAGGCTCCACAACCAACACAGGGTCCTCTTGTAGGCAACAAGGTTCAAAAATAAACCAAATGATTCATATGCTTGTTTTAGAGGTGTTGATCCATCCTTGATATTTTGTGTATTATTTCCTATTTATGGATTGAGTTTCATAGATGATAAAGGATATTTTGAAGAGTCAAATTGGCAGTAGTCTATGGAATGCTGATCCAGATTATAAATTTTAGTTTTTACTTCTTGTCACAGTCCTTTTGTATGATGTTCATAGGGGATATCTAAATTAGACTTTGGCCCGTGCCCTCACAGGGATTTTGTAAATAGAAAAACACTTTTGATATCTCGGAATGGAATAAAGCAGATTGTTATTCTATCTCATTTGTGTGTATTTATGAATTGGTTACTTTTTATTTTTGATCTCCATATTTACTTTCTGTAATATGTATACATTTCAAAAACTTATATAAAACTTTGTGTTTTTTTTCAACATTGTTTTTATTAATAAATCAGCCTAAACCCTTGTAATTAATACTTGCAGACTCAGAAAGTATTTTTGAGGCTATAAAACATAGGGTGACATTCCTGACTATCTTTTCTGAGCCAGGAAAGATTTGAAAATGATTGAGTAAGGTAATTCATACATTTTCTTCAAGATTTATTTGGGGACCATACTAGGGAGATCTTCCATATTATTCTAGTTGATTGTATTTGTGATTATCATTGAATATTTTTTCTTTTTCTTTTGATTCTTTGATTGTTTTAATTTCTCATGACAATACCTGTTACAAGGCAGCCCAATATTGAGCCCAGTCTTAAAGACCAAACCAACATTACTTTAACTTTATTCAATACCATATTAGAAACCACTAACATCCGAGCTGAGCTTGAATGCTTGTGGGAAGTAATTGAACAAGACATAAGTGTCAGAGAACGTTGGGAGGCTAGGAAAAGGCATCATGGGAATCAACTATAGATTTATTTTTTGTAAAGTTTTGATCTTATTTTCATGTCCTTAAATCCTCGCATCTCTAGGATAAGAAGAGGTTTATCTCCTAGAATCACCCCTATCGCTTAAATAGGAAGAAGAAACATTCTTTTGTCAAACCAACAAGGTACTCTAAGGAGAAATTTGTCTGATTTAGCTAGTTCATCTTTTTCTCCCTTACCCATCATTCAAAAAATGGCATCTGTGGGTGGCTCTGGTCGCACTGGAGGTGATTCTTCATCTCAACCTTCATCCTCATCAGTGATTGGTAGCTTGTATCCTCTCCTATGAACCTAGAACCTACCAACCCCACTAATTTCATAAAGATGTATGGACTTTTTCAATTCGAAGAAGATGCTACTACTACCTTGTGGCATGTATCTTGTCCTTTGAACCTAGAACTTGCTACTCGTCCACTTCCAAAATTCAAAGAGAATCTCCCCAGGTTTTTCAAGAAACAACACAGTCAATGTGAATGAACACTTGGTGGCATTCTCTAATGTCTTTCACAATATAGGACCTAATGACAATGATACGTGTGTGCTCTTATTTGTTAACTCCCTTGAAGGGAAATCATCGACAAATTTCTTTGATCTCCCTCCAATGATTCTTTCCACTTGGGAAGAGTTAGTTTATTGGTTCAAATCTACATATGGGCAGTCTAAGAGTCCATCCGAATAATTATGGGAATACAATAACATTGCATACAAAGACGATGAGACTATCAAGTATTTCAACCTACGTTTCGCCAAGTTATATAATTCAATTCCTGAACTTATTCACCCTCATAACCAAGCTACTTTAATGCATTACTATAATTCTCTACCTTCCCCTTATCTTCATAGGCTTGAAGAAAAATATATTGACAATATTGGTTCTTCTTTTCATACTTGTCTAGAGTATGAAGAACACTTGGAAAGAAATGGACATGTCTTCCCTCTCATAGCTTGTACAAGATATGAATAACCGAATGATAGCATATGAGAGAAAGGGAAATGTCCCTTCACTTACTCTTGGGGCCTCATCTTCTTCTTCACCATCTTTTAGGAATCCCAATGAAAACAAATTTCAACCCAAAGTCATCATGCCTCATAGTTGGTATAAATTTTGCAAGGAACATCATGAGGAAAGTACTTGTGAGGTAAAGAAGAGTGCCAGAGATAAGATCTTTGGATAAAGGCATGAATATACCATTTCTATTATACATTTCAGAGAACCATAGGATGTCATGATCATAAACAATAGGAATAAATAATATGCTTCAAAACAAAGATATGATCCCTTTCATAATTCTTCTAGCCCAAGATCATCTTCTCAAGTTTTTGTTGAACAAGATACCAATACTGTTGACAATCAAGGAACTCCCTCCCCTCTTCCCTCTTCCAAATACAACATTCTCAACCAATTGGATAATATCAAGGCCAATGTTACTCTTCTGGAAATGGTTTTCATCCCTGAGAAACAAAAGCATATGAAAAATTTCATGGAAGGAAAAAATTCCACCATAAGTAGGTTTAAATAGATTTAGACATCTCCCATTTTTCATTTCTATAAATATTATGGAAAAAATATCCCATTGTTGTCTAATTGATGGTGGTTCGGTCCCAAGCATAATGTCGAAAATTATTATGGAAGAGATAGGCTTGTCTTGTAACAATGAAAATTCCAGAATCATTCTCTCGTATAATAGTCTACAAATATCGACCATAGGTGAAATCAAATATGTGAATTTGGTTTTATGCGTGCATCCTGAAATAAGGACAACCCTTAATATTTAGGTAATTGACATGCCAGTAAGTAACTATTCAATCATCTTAGGACAAAATTGGAAAGCTTTGACAGGTGGATATCTCTCATTAGACGCAACACACTTATCCATTCCTCAGAATGGAAAGAACATAATTGATCCGAAATGATCCTTTAAGACTATGGTTAAGTTTTAAAGCATGAGTTCATTAACCATTTAGGAATTGAAGAAAGAGGAAGGAATTAAAGTTCATTTTCATCGAGTGATATAGGCAAAAAAGACAAGAATAAAGAAGAGGCATCAAAAAGGAAAGTGGGTGAAACCATTTCCTTGAACATTGGAACAATTGATTATCCAAATAATGTTAAGATAGGTGCCCAATGTACTATTGAAGAAAATTTGAAATTCACTGAGTTACTTCATGAATTTTAAGATGTTTTTTCTTGGTATTATGAGGATATTCATGGTTTTGATCCTGCTCTTATACAACATGCCATTCCTATCAAGGAAGGCATAAAACTAGTTAGGCAAAAACAAAGACCCATTAACCTCACACTGGAAGAAACTATTAGGAAGGAGTTGGAAATTTTTTTGAAGGCTGGGATCATTTTCCATGTTAAGTATTCTAAGTGGGTTTCCAATTTCGTTCCTGTTCAGAAAAATACAGGTCAGATCCGACTGTGCATTGATTTTCGAGCGTTAAATATAGGGAACCTAAAAGACCATTTTCCTCTTAGAGTGGCAAGTATGGTTTTTATTTTATTTGTTTTTATGATTTGAGTTGATAGAGACAATGTTGATGGTATGCAGAAAGTTTGGACAACAAGCTCTTTTTTGGATCATGTGGATTATGTGGATATTTGTATATTTTTGGATATGATTTAAATTATTTCTGATATTTAAATATTCAATTTTGGAGGTATCTAAGGGAGTTACAAGCGTGAAATGTGTTGAAATTATTATCCATTTGTGTTATATTTTACAATTTGAAAAGAAGGAAAGACGGGAGTCAAAAGGGGTCCCACCTACCTAGTTATTATTAATTACAGACCCTTAACTATTATTATTATTATTTATTTCTTTGAAACTAAATTAGTGAAGTCAAACTAACTTAACTAAAAAAGGTATTTGAACTACTTCAACTTATTTGGAAGGAGAAGAAGAAACAAGAGGAGAATAGAAGGAGAAAGGAAGACTAAGGTTTTCTTTTTTGATTTCATGAGATAGTTCATTTTTCATTCATTCTTGAGTTTATTCAAAGATTTATTCTTTTTTTGACAACAGGGTCCTATTGTAGACATCAAGGTTCAAAACTGAACCAAATGATTCAAATGCTTATTTTAGAGGTGTTGATCCATCCTTGATAGTCTGCGTATTCTTGTATGTTTATGGATTGAGTTTCATAGTTGATAAAGGATATTTTGAAGAGTCAAATTGGAACCAGTCTATGGAAAGATGATCCAGATTACAAATTTCAGTTTTTACTTCTTGTCAGAGTCCTTTTGTATGGTTTTCATCGGGGATTTCTAAATTAAACTTTGGTCCATTCCCTCATAGGGATTTTGTAAAGATAAAAACACTTTTGATATCTCAGAAGAGTATAAAGAAGATTTTTATTCTGTCTCATTTGTTTGTATTTATGACTTGGTTACTTTTTCTTTTTGATCTCCATATTTACTTTCTGTAATCTGTATACATTTTAGAAACTTATATAAAATTTTATGTTATTTTGCAACATTCTTTTTATTAATAAATTAGTGTAAACCCTTGTAATTAATACTTGCGGATTGGGAAAGTTTTTTTGAGGCTATAAAACATAGGGTGACATTCCCAACTATGTTGTTGTAGACAGGAAAGATTTGAAAATGATTGAGTAAGGTAATTCATACCTTTTCCTCAACAATTAGTACTTTATCTTCGTGTTTCCTTTACTCATGTTCTTCTTTACCTACATAATTTGCACAAACACACAAATTATTATTTTCAAAATCATGAGAATCTTGGGACTCTGTTGATAATATTGGTATCTCTTTCTTATTTTGACCTAAGCACTCCATGATAATCTAATCTGAATCATTGTCTTCTCCAAGGATTTGTCCTTTCTCTAGTTCATAGATGTGAACTTTTCACTGCCTATCCCATGTATCTTTGTCCATACCCAACTTCTCTGAGTTTTTGTTCCATCTTCATCCAAACACTGATCTTGTGCCTCAACTTCTTTATCAAGATTCTTGCAAACATTTTCATAACTGGCCACTTGAGCTACTTGCTCATAATCCATCCACATCTCTACTCTTCCTCACTTTCTTCCTCTAACAACTTCAACATTTTACTGATCTTTTCTTTCAACTCATCCAACTCCATACTAGATTCCTTGGAATCTTCTTTGTGGATTATTTCCTCTAAACCCTTCATTTGACTCGATCTATTTATCTCCATTTATCTGAGCTTCAAAATGCTTAATTGTGAGCTACAAATAGCCATTGCAATAACAAGTCTATTTCATCCTATTACAAAATACCTTACCAATATTTTGTCCCCAACCTCACCTTTTGGTATCTCTGGTTCTCTCTAATATAACCCTCTAAGATTACTCTTCTCTCTTAGGATTATGCACTTAACCAATTTCTATTGAGAGCTTCCACTACTCTCCTTCCTCAACAACTTATTCCCAACCTTAGCTGAACTTTTTCCTCTGTTATAACTTCTCTATTGTAAGTCTTTCTACCACAAAACTTCTTCTTTCGCTCCACTTGCTTCTACCTACACAATAAATACTCTACCATAGTTTAGCTCTAAAATTAAAAATACCTATTTACCTCTCATATATCATCTAGATTTGTAATCCTCCTTCGTTGCATGTAGTAATATTCCTACTCTCATACCACTTAATGGAATCCTTCCAAGGCCATGCTTGTGTTGCACAACTTTGATACTAATTGATGTAGAAAGGCTGTGAATCCCTTCAACCTTACAAGAACCCTTTTTAATAATGTTTTTCTCCTCTAAACCAATCTCCATGGACTTCTAAACAAAATATCTTAATCTTCTTGTATCTTATCTAACACCAGAATTACAAAAAATTTATATTGTTGTAACCACCAACTAACACCTAAATCTTGTAATTGCTACTAGAAATCACTGAGTTGTTAAAGAAATGTGTGGTATTCCTTGCCACCTTCTACATAAAATTATTTTTTTGTGCCATTGCTTGTTTTCACCATATTACAATGGATGAGTCCCTCAAACTTTCTTTTTCAGCGTTGTCTCTATGATGTCCCAAGAATGATTATTGATTTCCATAGAACTACATTCTTGCACTTAAGAATTACCAAACTAACAATTCACCACAATTTAGAGTTAAAACACTCATGAAAAAGTATATTTGTTTATGGTAACTCATTCATTGAGATCTCAGTCTATCACTAGAGATTCACTCAGATCACACTTTTTTATGGATTTGTACCAACTAAAGTATGATATTTTCTACATGCAACATGGATATATGCCTTTGACGGGTCATATTTTGATATCCAAACTAGTTAATGAACACTCCAACCCTCGATTTCACTCAGAAATCATTGCTTTGAATAATAATAGGACTTCAAAATGGAATTCCCAAATCAACCATCAACAAATTTGATAGTACTATCGACTCGGGTCCGTAGGCTCTTAATAATTTGAAAATGGAAAAGGACTTGTTTCAACCCAATACTCTCAGCACAATAGTATCTAAAATATACACCCTCTCCGTACAATAACTAATATTCTTTTTTATTTTGAAAAACAAGGTATTGGATATGCTCACAACTGCAATGAATGGATTCCTTTTTTCAATGCTAAGAAATGCCCTCATTCATCCACACAAGGACTCATTCTCTTTCAATGATTCTATAGTAGCTCATTCAATAATGGTTTAACATATTTAAATTTATTGAATCTAGTCTCAAGAGCCACCACCCTATAGGAATCACATTTGCATAGACTACACTCCTTTGAATCTGATTCCTTCAAGATGAGATCGACTCAACCTCTCTTAATTTTCACATAGACTCACTCTCATTTGATTTGTTTACCCCATTTTGATCATGCAACCATCATACACAATTTAACATTATAGGGTATAAACATAAACCTCATATACTCATTCAAGGGATTTTCATTCATTCACACAATAGTACTATAGAGAGACATACACAATGTTCAAGGCATAAACACAATATTCTACTAAACCAAATTTTATACATAGAATCCCTACAAATTCTCTCTACTTCTACATGCTCTATTTGGACTGATTTACATTTTCTTGGACACTACTATCTATCATGCCCATATATTTACATATTTATGTGGAAGATAAACTTCTATATCATCAAAATAGTTTCTTAAATATATTATAACTAATTACCAAAAATAGAACCCTAACTACTTGAATCTATATCCTATGAACCGAAACAACTATTATCAGTTTGTAAAAAATCTATGAAACCAATATTTACTAACAAACATTGATTACATGATGGTTTTGGGAAACAAATCCCCCATTTTATCTCTAAATCCTAATTTTAGGAAACCAACTCCCTTGGTAAATTCTAGTTGACCAATGAAAGTTGAAGTCCAAGTTCCAATGGAGAAGATGCTCTTGCATCACAAGCCAAGACATGGAAAGGCAAGACATGGAAAGGAAAGACAAGGAAAGGAAGGAAAAGGAAATAAAAGACATGGAAAGGAAAGGAATGAAAGGGAAATGCAAGATAAGGAAAGGCATGTGTATTAAATGTGTATTGAATATCATGTACCAAACTTTCTCATCATTATCCAAAAAAGGAAAATCTATACTAGTGTAAAATTCAAATGTCTAGAATAGCAAAACTATGTCAAGATCTAAGTGCAAGTGAAATGAAAATTTTCTCAAAAAGTTATTCCCATAGGTGCATCATGAAGTGAATAAAAATTGCTTCCAACATAGAAAGAACTTGATCATAAAGCTGTGAACACAATGCCAAATAACTCTGAGAATTAGAAGAGATAGGACTATGGTTTAGGCAGGCCAAAATTAATGTATCCACACAATTTTAAATAGATTAATTTTGGGAAACCTAAACAAAACTCTTATCTCCTCTAATTCTTAGAGTTATTTGGCATTGTGTTCATAGTTTTATGATCAAGTGCTCTGTATCTTGGAAAACATTTTTATGCACTTTGTGATGCACTTATGGGAATGATTTTTTGAGCAAATTTTCAGATCACTTGGACTTGGATCTTGACTATATTTTTTCCTTTCTAGAAATTCTGATTTTACAGTAGCATAATTTTTCCTTTATCGCATAATGATGAGCAATTTTGGTACATGATACTTGATGTGGTGGAATAATAACATTTAAATATTATTGGTAAAAAAACTTCTGAACCTAAAATTTTATTCTACCACACATAATTCACATATACATGCTCACATTGTAGATCATTAAGTAATTATGTGATGAACTCATATATTTTAATTATTTTAATCATATTCATGATTCATTTCATGCACATAATGGGATTATGATGATTCTAGTTCCAAGGAAAAACTCTAATTTCATTTGAGGGCATTGTATGGTGAATATATGTTGTTGTTTTAATTTTAATTTCACATATTACATCATTGAAAATAAAATCCAAGGCAATCCATGGAAAGGAAAAACATGGCATTGACCTATACATAGACCTTTCCTTGCATTTCCATCATTTTTTCCCTTTCCTTGTACTGGAATCCCTTTCCTTCTCTTGCATTTCCTTTATTTGACATGGCAAGGAAAGACATGGCTAGGAAAGGAAAGACATGGCCATACAAGGAAAGGAAAGGAAATGCATGGAAAGACATGGAAAGGAGAKAAATGGCAAGGAACAATACAATGAAGGGAAAGGAATGGAAAGGGAAGGAAAGGAATGAAAATGAAAGGAAATAAAATGCAAGGATAGGAAATGAAAGGAAAGGATAGACATGGAAAGACAAGCCATGAAAAATTGATGCATGAAAAGATATGGAAACAACTATATAGAGACCTAGACCATGACATAGACCTACTAGACCCAGAGCTAGATCTTTAACCACCACACCTTTCCATGACATATACCTAGACCCTCCCAATATGGAAAGGCAAGGTGTGGCAAGACAAGACAACTAAATACAAGGAAAGGAAAGGAAATACAAGTCAAGGAAATGAAAGGTCTAGGTCTATATCTAGGTCTTCCCATGTCATGCCATGCCTTGAATTGCCATTCCTTTCCTTTCCATTCCTATCCTTTCCTTTCCTTTCCTTCCCTTTCCTTGTCATGTATTCCCTTGCATTGATTTTACTTCCCTTTCCTTGCTATGTCTTGCCTTGCCATGCTTTTCCTTGCTAGGGAATGAAAGACGAGGTAAGGTAAGGCAAAGATATGCATAGAAAGGCAAGGCATAGAAGGTAAAGTAATGGAAATATATGACAATACCTAGGCCTAGAACTAGATCATGACCTTGACCTATATCTAGACCTAGACCTAGACCTAGACCATGACCTAGACCATGACCTATAGCTAGACCTAGACCTAGACTGTGCCTTCCCAAGCCTTTCCTTTCCATGTATTGCCTTGCATTACCTTTCCTTGAATTTCCTTTACTTTCCTTTCCACTTCCTTTCATTACCTTGCCTTGGATTTTATTTTCGTTTCCTTTCCTTGTCTTGCATTTCCTTTCATTTCCTTTCCTTGCATTTCCTTGAATTGCATTTCCTTTCCTCGCCTCACCTTGCATAGCCTTTCCTTGTCTTATCTTTCCTTTCAATGCCTTTTCGTCCCATGTATTTCCTTTCCTTATCTTCCCTTTCCCTTTATTTACTTTCCTTTCTATGTCTTACCTTGCCTTTCCATGTATTTCCTTGCCATGCCTACCTTGCCATGATTTTAATTTCCTTTTGTTGACTCATATTTCCTTTCCTTGCCATGCATTGCCTCACATTGCCTTTAATTTCCTTGAGTTTTCTTTCCTTTCCATGTAAATACATGGAAACAAAATGCAAGGAAAGGCAAGGCAAGGAAAATCAAGACATGCCAAGTAAAGGAATGGCAAGTAAAGGAAAGGAAATGAATGGAAAAAAAAGGAAATGAATGGAAAGGCATGGAAATCGAAGGAAAGGAAAGGAAAGGAAACGAAACGAAACACAATGATAGACATGGAAAGAAAAGGAAAGGAAATTAAAGGAAAGACATGGCAAGGAAACAGAAGGAAAGACAAGGCAATGCAAGGAAAGACATGGAAAGGCAAGGTAAGAAAAGGAAATGAAAGGAAAGGAAATATATGGAAAGGTAGGAAAGGAAAGTAAAGACATGGAAAGGGAAGGAAGGACATGGAAAGGAAAGGAAGGACAAGGAAATGCAACACAAGGATGTTGGTGTTTGTAGCATTAGACATGTACTTCAACATAGGTCTATGTGTCCTGATGTGTGGAAGTGGTCTAAATCAATATACCTTGGTAATTTAATTTAATTTAATGAATTATTAAAGTACAATGTTTTTATTAATTAGTTTATTTTTATTTAACGAAATGCTAAAATGAGCATTATTGAATTAAATATTAGCCATTGATCTCAAATGAGGTGAGATGTAATCTCATTCATCAATCACTTTGGAGATTATGGCTAGGCCATAAATCAATATTATAGAAGTATGGAAATGGTGAATGAGGAGACACTTGATGCTTTTGGAGAGAAAATAAGAAATTTTTCTCAAGGATTGGACCATGCAGGACAATGATTCAAAGAGATATTGTATAGGTAGAGAAGGACTTCCTGCTAGAGATCTAGGACAAAGGAGGAGAGAATAAAAGTGTGCAATTGAAGGATTTCACCACCACACGTAGCGTAAGTATTCTGTTATCGGTCATGTCGATAGTGAGAGTATCAATGTATAGGTCACACAAATAGCATGGGTGTTCAGTTACAAGATGCATAATACATTGTAGGTATTATCATACATGTCCCACTATAGTCGTACATAATCATACAACAACACAATGGAAGTACTGGGTAGTTTTGGTAGAAGATCAACCAATCAAGTTTTGATGTACTTTGTCTCTTTTCTCATTGGGTGATTTTCCTAGAAAGGTAGCCCTTGTTAGATTTGAATTTATTTGAATGAAAAGATTAGTTGATGGGAATAATATTTTTGTGTATTGTATTTGAGATTTTGGTTTCCAATATCACTTCCTCTATATTTATTTGAGTTTATTATTATAGAAAGTATATGTTGTTTTTTGAGGTGCTAATTTGATTTATAAGAAGGAAATAATTAGATATCAAGATACCTAGGTGCCAGGATAGGGAATTTCAACATGGTATTAGATCATTAATTTTGAGAGGAAGCGATATCAATAAACTAGTAGTCAGATATTGAAGGATGAGTTTCATGGAAATAACCATAGTGAAGTTGGATGGGGCCACCATGGACAACACATGTATTCTAGTATAGATCTTGTTGAAATTACTAAGACAACTGAGAGGGGGGGTGAATCAGTTGTTATTGTGCTTAAACAATTTTAAGTCTATTAAACCATTCTTAATCTTTCTTCAAGTGATCATCAATATTATACAATATATGGACAACATAAATAATGAGCATCAGTCACACATAAGATATACATAGAGACAAATTTTCACGAGGAAACCCATAAAGGGAGAAAACCTCTTCTTATTCGAAATGATAGGTAGTCTTTTAAGTTCTGTACATCATCTATGTTTGAGCACCAACTCAAAGTGAGGCTACTACCTCTGTTTTACAAGCTCCAACTTGTTGAGAGCACCAACTCTCTGGTTTCTCTAGCACCGATTAGAAGGAAGCACCAACTCCCTGAGTGTTCCAGCACCGACTGGATGGAAGCACCTACTTCCACTTATACAAGCACCAACTTGTTTGAGAGAACCAACTCTCTGGTTTCTCTAGCACCCACTAGAAGGAAGCACCAACTCCCTAAGTGTTCCAGCACCGATTGGATGGAAGCACCTAATTCCACTTATACAAGCACCAACTTGCATATAGAAAACTCTCTGTTTTCCGAAAAACCACCCTGCCACCTTATTTTCTATCCACAACTAGATGGAAGCTACAACTCCCAATATTCAAGCACCAAATCGAATATCAGAGGACCACAATCCTTCCTAGCACCAACCTACCTCCCTTATTATAAATAAATGATTGAATAACCAACAACACAGATAAATCAATTCCTACCACTTCTTCTTTGTTCTATAAATCTGGTTTGCTTCTAACTTTTCTGCAATTCTTCTCTTCCTCTGTCTGTTCTACAATTCTTCTCTGCTTCAAGATGTTCTACAATTCTTCTCTTTCTTCTATTTATGCCTCATCTGTTACTCATCTTTGAGTTTTATCTCACACCGCACATACTGTAATTTTCCCTTTCTTACAGTTCAACTCATTTTTAATTCAGAACGACCAACCTTCCACAATCATTGTATCTCCATTTTATCCTATACCACCTATTCAGTTACACCTTCAATCTCCAAGAGAACGCATCAGCAGTTGAATCACCAACCCTCTAAGAATCATGATTCAGTTCTTCTAACTGAATCGTAACTGATCGATTACCTGTGAGGTGAAATAGTAACCCTTCGATCAAGTTTCCAATTAACCAGCACCATTGGATAAAATCCACAAGATTTCACGTTTATCTCATATGACCACTAGCTGTGACCGAGCGCTAAACAAAATTTGAATTTCGTGATCTTGCATTTCAACATTCCTGTGATGAAGGGTCTCGACACTCCAAGTTGCGATCGATGAAACTCTGAGATGGAGCTTAACACCGCTAGCTTCTTACCCTCACGTGACCACTGACGGTGACCACAGGCTGCGCCAAAAGGCACTTTGTATTTCGTGAACTTATGAACTTCATCAAGCCTGATCAACGGTCAAGATCTCCAATGATCCGACGGTCCAAATCTCATCGCGATATTGAATATCGCAATTCCTGTGATGAAGGGTCTTGATACTCCAAGTCACGATCATCGAGACTCCGAGATGGAGCCTAACACTGCTAGCTTTTTCCCTTCATGTGACCACCGGTGGAGACCATAGGCTGCGCCAAAAGGCGCTTTGTATTTCGTAAACTTATGAACTTCATCGAGCTTTATCAACGGTCGAGATCTCCAATGATCCGACGGTCTAGATCTCATCGCGATCTCTCATATCATGATTCCTGTGATGAAGGGTCTCGATACTCCAAGTCACGATAACCGAGACTCCTAGATGGAGCTTAACACAACTAGCTTCTTCCCTTAAGCCTTCAACAATGTGACCTTGTCTATGACCATGGGCCAAACCTTATCGCGATTTCGCATATCGTGAGTTGCAAGGTTAGAGAATTTCCTTCCTTTGACTTTATAGTCAGCGAAAAATTAATACCTTGCCACATGTCCCTCTTGGATCAATGGTCAATATCTTATGATGATTTCGCAACTTCACGAGCCTTCGTCATGCCTAATCAACGATCCACGATCTCGATGATTCGACGGTCCAGATCTTTTCGTGATCTCACATATCGCGAGTTCCCACACCATGCTCTGTTGACTCCTCCAATGTGAAAGTCAACAAAACTATTGTTATCGCTTGCCACGTGTCCTATGACTCCAACGGCCAGGATTGTTATCGCAATTTCGCATATCACGAGTTCAAACCTCTTTCCTTTGTATTTCCCAATCTACAAAACTCCGAAACAAAACCTTTGTCGTGCTTTGACTATTTTCCTCCTTGTGATATTACACTGTTGATCTTGCCATTATTGCTACACT
This sequence comes from Picea engelmannii, assembly GCA_009831015.1. Lineage (NCBI taxonomy): Eukaryota > Viridiplantae > Streptophyta > Pinopsida > Pinales > Pinaceae > Picea > Picea engelmannii. The sequence continues at coordinate 306,124 of ML790178.1, read as the reverse complement.
ACTGATTGTGCTGAGCTTCACCATCTGATCGTGCTGATCTTCGCCATCAATGACAAACACACATACTCTGCCTCTATCTAAAAACATGCCAACAGGTCTTGCATATAGTATGAGTATTTGTTTACAAGTCATGTGGTAAGAGCGTGGGTATCAAAATATAGGTCGTGTTGTAACAACATGGATATCAACATACAAGTTGTGTGGTACAATATAGACTATGTCGCGCAGGTCATGTAGATAATGTAGTTCACCACAAGAATATGTTGTACAGGTCATTACAGGGTTAGTTTCAATAACATGTTATTTCCATGGAAGGTTATCAGATCTAAGAGATGGAATCAATAAGTTTGACAATTGAAGACAAATTGGATGTAGCATCCATCTTCCTATCCTGGAAAGAAAAAGTTACTTTTTCCTTGACCCAATATGAACTTTAGGATTTAGTAGGAAAAGTAGCTGCTCCATTGACAGATATGCAATATTTGGAAGTTCACCAAAAGAAGGAGATTAAAGTTGATCATGTTGTTGTAGCTGAAAATGTCCCTTTAAAATTTCACAAAATGTTGCTAATTCTTGTAACTTAGATTCGATTTTAATTACCCTAAAACAATCTTTAGTCCAAAAAAAATTGTTGAATGCAATCTAGATATGGTCCTTCTATCTTATACATAACGAACTTAGTAAAAAAATGTGAATGAAGCTAATTCCAAAAATTGTAACATTGGAAATAATGGCATCCATAACCCAATGCACTTTAAACTTATCTAAATATGATCCTTGTTGTCTATTATGGCTATCTTTGTGTTCTTCCATTCACCTTTATATTGCACAAACTCAATAAAAAATACTATGTCTTCTAATGGTTAAATAAAAATCATTTTCTATAAGTGGTTTGTTTATGGTTGCACTCACAATTTTCCTTGGTCCATATATACTAAGATTTAGTATCAAAAGAAAATCAAATTGAGATAATTTCATTACTATATATTATGCCATGCCATGTATACATATGTGCATACATTATATATTATATCATATATTAATTATTATAGATATGTGTATTAATATATATTATATCAATATATATTAGATTATATACACATATATGTAAAAATTATATATAGTATAGCTTATATAGTAATGAGAAATATTTAGGTAAACACATATATTTATTAAGATATATATAGTTTAATACAAAATATAAATATAATTTATTACAACTAGAGGCGTTTTATAGCCTTGTATGGGGATATGTTGATGTAATGTAACACATTAAAATAATAATAATAATAATAATAAATTTAAAAGAATAATAAAATAATAAAAAATAATGTTGGCTCCATTATATATATATATATATACACACACACACATACACTTTAAAAGAATAACAATCATTGTGTGTGTAGAAAATAGATCATAGATGTTATTCATGCAATATATGTGATTTAGGGTGTTCTCGATAAATGATCTATTTGTGGTAGACTAGATAATTAAAGATAGGAGGGTGGGTATTTGATGCAGAGATTTCTGAGGGTCGTAACTTTTGACTCAGATATTTATTTGGGATGAAATTTTACGAGTTGCATCACAAAGAGTTCACTATTGTGTCAATATGATCCTTCAGATTTGACACCATTTCGAGACTTTTCACGAGCAAAATTCCCTACTATAAGGCCTCAAATTAAGGTTTTAGTGTTTTTATGGGAATTTTTAAATTAATAATTATCAACTATCTCTTGGTTTATGCACCTAATCAGAAAAAAGAGTTGACAAATGGTGTTGCTCTAGTAATATTTTAGTTATTGGTCATTTTTAGAGTCATGGGATAATTTTCTAAAATTAGTTGTTTTTCCAAAATTAGTTGTTTTTCCAAAATTTGTTGTTTTCAAAAATATCAGATAGTAGTTATAAAGGGTTGAACTTCCATTGTAATAGTTAGGATGGATAAAGAATCAAAGAGATTTATTTTCCATTCTCATGTGTTTGTATGGATTTTAGATATTGTGAATGAATCATAGTTTATCAGCTACATCATTTGGTATCAGAGTAGAAAGATGACTAGCAGAAGAAGAAGACCATGTCTTGCTCAGATGCGCGGAGATATGAAAAACCTCCAAAGAGAAGTAGAAGATATTACAAACGTGATGACAAGTCAATGAATAAGACAAAGAGAAGTGTTTTATGAGGATATAGACCAAGGAGATGTAGATCATGAAGAACATGAAGAACATGCAGAAGAAAAATTAGAGAGCATGACTTTTGAAGAAATGATTCTCATGGCTCTAGAACGAAGAAATGATAGGATCAAAATGGAAGTTTCAGAATATGCAGGGAGTCTTAAAATAGAGGATTTAATATATTGGTTGAAAACCATGGATTTTGTTTTCGAATGTAATCCTATGACATAGGAAAATAAGGGGAAATTATCATGCACCAAGATGAAGGGTCACGCCATGATATGGTGGGATCATGTGCAGAAACACAATACAATAAAAAGAAAAGAAAAAATTAGGACATGAAATAAGATGGAAAAGAAATTGCAAAAAAACTTTATAAATTTGCACCATGCATAGACCTTTTGTTGGCCCTCGACAAAGTTTTGATAGAACCTTGTTCGTGCTTGACCATTTTTGGGACTTCGACATGCTAGTCAAAGACAAAACGCCAAGGCGAAGAAGAGATCGCGATATCTCACCCATTTTACGATCTTTTTGGGCTTTTAGGGTTTATGTAACAGGTATGGGATGTCGGCCCATGGGTTTTCCCATGTTTAGGCCCTTTTTGTAATATATAAATAAATAGCTAGGTGATGTAAGCAGTAGTGGCATTTGTATTAGTTCATGTCTAGTTGGCTTAGTGCATGAATGTGTTAAAACTTGCAGAGCTAAGTGCAAGCGTTTTGTAAGTACTTTGTGCATAGACTGTGTAAGGATTTGTGATTTGACCTAACTCGAGGAAGGAGGATCTGGCGAGGTGTGCACATATATCCTATCCTTTATAGGGTTGGATTTGTGGCTTGGTTCCTATAAGGAGATTGAAGAGACTAATAAAGAAGAGAAGAGTTGGAGGACGTAGCCCCACACTGGGGTAAACCATGTATATCTTATGTTATTGTGATTTGTGAAATGTTGTTCATGGTTTTTATGTATTTAATTTCTCAATATAGATGCATAGGTAGATCCATTGATTCCAAGTTCTTTATATATGAATGAATGTTAGATTTGCTATGATTCTATGTGCTAAATGGTTAGATGTGCTTAATCTTGATTACCACTGCATTGATCTATAATAAGAATTTAACCTGCGATCTGAATAAGGGTTAAAGACTAATCAATGTTAATTTCTAAGTTCTTTGTTAAGTATTTTGATCACAGATCTATGTCCTAGCTAGGTTGTAGACACTTGATTCCTGAAACCCCCCTACCTCTACCTCAGGTGAGACTTCATATGCTTCGCAGGTGTTTCTGAAAGGGCTGGTAGTTAGGGTTTTGTTGGTGCATTGTTAGAGTTGAACCCTAGGTCTTCCCCTGTGCCAACAAATGGTTCTGTTTCCATTACTTGAAACTGTGATTGCTAGGAACTAAAGAAAAGAGAAAGCTGTGTGCATAGATATGTTATTGTAGTTCACAATATTCTAATTGATTTGTGAAGATCTGTGCTAATAAGGGAACCATATCTCAAGAAAAGAGGTAAGGTCTCAAATCTTTGTGCTCTAAAAAAGGTAATATAAGAGGAAATTTTGTTTCGAAAGTATGAATCTAGGTATGCTTGATAGATTTTATCCTAGTCGAAAAACTAGGGTTCAACTAGAAGAGAGAAGATCTGATCTGAATAAATCTGATAGAGTTAGTGAAAGATATGCTATTCCTATGCATAAATATAATTTTTGGACTAACAAGTAGATGCAGGACTTGAGAAAGAATTTTTGCAAATTCCAGGCCCATCATTGTGATCCTAGTGCGTAGTACATGAAAGGTTGGGGATCATTTAAAATAAAGAGAGGATTGACACTATGTTATAACTGTAGAAGACCGGGACATATTGCTAAAGAATTCCATCGAATAGGCCCTACTTGTCTTTGTTGTAAAGATGTTGGTCAAGAGGTTTTGGATTTCCTTAGAATGATTGCTAAAGTTGAAAAGATGAACCTAAGACAAGAAAACCATGAGGAAGGTCAAGAGACTAAGGATATCTTAGAGAATCAGAAAGAATCAGAGACTATATTATTGCAGATGAAAGAAACATTGAATGATCATAGAGACATCAATTTACCATAGATATTCAAAGAAAAGGAGTGCATAGAAACAAGAATAGGAGACTTCAACATAGACTATGTACTGGATGAGGAAAAATAGGTGAATATCATGCCAGAAAGCACTTGCAAAATTTTGGGAAAGCCTGTTATGATTCCTTCATTAAGAGGGATGTGATTGTTTAAAGGAAATATGATAACCCTATGTGGGAGACTTACTCATGTACCTATGATTGCCCATGGAGCATTGACTAAAGAATAATTTGAGGTCATTAAGTTTGTTGAGAACAATGCTCCTTTTGCAATTTTTTTAGGAAAGACCTGGATTGAGAAAGATTAGATCCAAAGGAAAGAAGAAGATGAATCCACTGAACAAAGAAAGAAATAATTAAGGGACTTTATAGCCAATAAAATAGAGCGACTAAATCAAGAACAAGAGGAAAATTCGAAGCAACTGAGGGCCATAGAATTAGCTATCGAGGTTGAAAGAACGCAAGAAGGCTTCAAGAACCTATCAATCTAGGTGAGAAGAGAACCTACTCCCAAAGTGTTCAACCCCACATAAGAGAGAATATCTCCCTTCTCTTGACTTATATCTAATAGTTTATGTGGTCGTCTCTTCGATAGGGTTATTAGAGCTAGATCTCCCTACCCTTATCAAGGTCGTCGACATGTATTCCTTCTAGAATGATTTTATTCCATCTAGCAAAGATCTCTTGGTAGCCATGATTTACGTTTGTCCCTTGACATGTATTCCTTCTAGATCATTTTTCTCTTGGAATCCATGATCAAGAAGAGGTTACGAGCATAGTTTTCCTCTCTGTAGCAAGCTCGTTAAAAAATGAAACAAAAATCCAGGGATTGAACCTGAAGCCACGAGCATATTTTTTTCTTCTCTGTGGAAAGCTCATTAAAAAATGAAACATAAGATACGAGCATAGTTTTACTCTCTATGGAAAGCTCGTTAAAAATGAAATAAAAGTTACAAGCATAATTTTACTTCTCCGTGGAAATCTCATTAAAAAATGAAACAAAGGTGATGAGCATATTTTTGCTTCTTTGTGGCAAACTCGTTAAAAAATGAAACAGAGGTATTGAGCATATTTCTTTTCATCTGTCAAGATCGTTAAAAATGAAACACTCACCTCTCCTATATAGTTGAGTCTTTCGATAGATATCGTAGACGTTGAGTCAAGTATTTTGTTAGATCTTGTAGATGTTGAGTCGAGTCTTTCGTTAGATCTCATAGCAGAAACTTCCTTTCATCCACCCTTATCCTTTTTCTCCATCTAGTACAAAAATTGGTCACAACCTCAAATTTGACAAATGAAATGAAGCTTGGGGGGGCATCTCTCCAGCCTTTGATTATCATTCTAGAGTTAAGTCATTATGTTTTCAAGATGTGGGTAGAGTACCAACCATCCATGGGTATTCCTACCTTTGAAAATTACATTGGGAATTTACAAGCATAAGTTTATTTATTTTTCAATCTTGTGTAAAATTGAAATTGATACCAAACTTATTCTTTGTTATTTTTTGTGCTCGTAAATACATGAGAATGTGACTGAGTAAACGTTTATCACTTTTTCGGACTCTCTAAACATGAAAATATTGTTGAGTGATCTTTCTTCCTTTCAGACTCATTAAAAGGTTTGAAATGGAGGCTTTCAACTGGTAGTTTATCTCTTTTTCAGCCTCGCAAGACTAAAATTATGAAAAAGGACAACCCTAGAGTCTCCCTTCAGTTATTTTCAGACTCTCTAAACATGAAAAACCATCAATTTTTCCTTCTCTGAACTCGCTAAAAATTACACATTGAAGGGACCATATGGGACCAAACCCTTACTTCTTCCAGTTCATTAAACAAAGGAAGAGGAACTTACCAAAAGTTAGTTATATTGAGCATGTGTTACCCTCCTCGAGCTCATTAAATTAAAAAGAGGTACTCATCTATCTAGGTGGGGGGGAAATTGAAGGAAGTGGGTCAAGTTTTTGAGAATTCTTTATGGAAGCTATTGTCACCCTTGAAAATGGCACATGTTTGTGTCTCATCTTAAAGTTGGTTAATCTGGTTGTCTTTGAGTCATACCAATTCCATGTGTCTCCATACTTTTTCGTTCAGTCGAAAATTTCTCTTATTGTCGTCACATTACACTATTGGTACTCGTCAATTCAGTGCTTCCAAGTTAATTGTCGTGCCTCATCATGTTCAAGTGAAGTTTCACTTCAAACCATCCATCTGCAGTATTGTCAGTTTCCATTTCCCATGTCAGTCCATATTCATTTGATTAACCATATTACATAACTTTCCTGTGTCAGTTTCATGTCGATGATGGGGGATACATCAAGGCCCTCCTTCGACGAGTCTTTTCCTATAAAMTTCAACACATCATCCAGGAATTAGACTTAGAAACCATTTAGTACCTTGGGATGTGCATGCTTTAATGGCATGMTTTTTCACATTTGACAGTGGGTTTACATCATTGACCTCTGATCGGATGATTCCATGAATGTTCGACCCCAATTCATTTATTCACATTCATTGGAATGTRCTAGGGTACCTTGGGATTCATTTACATCATTGGTGATTTCCCTCACACTTGTTAACGGTATACTTCAATGACCAGTAATCAAGTTGTTTATACCATGTTCAACATCAAAACATTTATTCACATGCCTAGATTTGTACCACATCRGGATTGGGACAAAGATCCTAGGATGAGCATTCAGTATGTCACCTTCTTTTCCYAGGTTGCAAAGAATATCATTTGTGCATGATGATATATATATTACATAGATCCACATAGATATGTTACATAGATCCACATTGTATTGGTCCATGGCTATGTTTTATCATCTCGTAGCTCCACTGTGTATTACTCATGGCTACGATCAGATCATTTCATGGAGGTATGGATCCACATTGTATCTCTGGTGGCCATGTCCTTAATACATATATTTCATGGATACACAATGTATTGTTCAACAAACATTCTTTGAGTCATCTCATATTCTGAGCATAGGTATGCTTGCCTCATACATGGAACATATATTAATAATTTTTGATGGTTGTTTACAACTTCTTTCGGGTTCTCCAAATCCACGCCCTTGCATTGAATAATTGTAAAGTGTTTAAACCATCAGTTTCTCTTCTGAAATCACACTTTAGGGGGAATACTGTTACACATAAAATTTCCACACCCAAGTACCTTTCCCTAAGTGTCGCAAGTGTCATAAAAGTGTCGTAAGAACCTTGGTAAGTGTCGCAAGTGTTGTCAAGTGTCGTCAAGTGTCGTATGCACCTTACTAAGTGTTGCATGCATTTTTATATGTGTTTATGAAGTGTCGTCAAGTGTCGTCAAGTGTCATATGCACCTTACTAAGTGTTGCATGCATTTTTATATGTGTTTATGTGTTTTTTAACCCCTTAAAAAAATCAAAAAACATTTTCCATAGTCCCTAAGTCATATTAGAGGAGGAAACCCATCATTTCAAGGCTAGAAACACACTTTTTACTTGAACAGTCGACCTTTTTTTTGGCATTTTTGAAGGGTAGCACTCCCCTAGTCATATTGAGGGAGTGCTACAATGCCCCCCTTACCTTATGTAGGGAGCACTTATCTAGTATCAATTCCATGTCTCTAACTAGAGGGGAGTGTTGACTTTTATTAGAGGAACGTTTGGAGAATCACGCCTCTTTCTGAGGGACAACTCTTGGAGATGAGGTTGGTTTGGATCAAATACTATTATATGGAACTATCCTAGGATCATATCCTAACCTAAAGGATTCATATCCTCAACCAATCCCCAAATATACTCATGGTGGTTGCGCCTCCCAAGATTTTAAAAGGATGCCTTTTCAAGGAAAAAAAGGATAATTTGGAAGCTATCAAACCTTTGATTCCAAGAGGCAGACTAGAGGTATCAAACTTATGATCTTGAGAGGAAGGTTTTGAGTATAAAACCTATGATATTTGGAGTATTGTGCAAGGGATGGATGATGATAGCTTGGAGGAGTGTTGCAACATCGTCCATGGTTGTAAGTAATCTTCTTGAGTTCTCATATTAATATATGCTTGGCCTATTTCCTTCTAGTTTATGTATCTTTACATATGCTTGTCTACTATAGATGAATTTATTTAATATATTATGCTAGAGTAGGAGTTTCCTTGTGTCTCTTTGTTTTATATGGTTTGCAGGTAGCAAGCTGTACGAACGAGTTTGGAGATCAAACTCAAATTGGAGCAGCGAGGACAAACACTGGAATAAGGTGCATCACACTTTCTTCCTTCTCTTTATCTTTCTGAATAGTTAAGAAAATCTCAAAGGAATGTTATTGTCCAATGTTATCATCTTTCTTCCTTGGTAGTAGGGGTCTAAAATACAAGAGGATATTCACATGTCCATAGGGGAATTTTCCTACAACAGGTAGTCTTCAATACGATTTTAAGGAAATGATTACACAATCGAGAATTATCATTATTCATATATATATATATATATATATATATATATATATATATATATATTCAACTGGTGAAGTTGTACCTTATCATAGGTTGCTAAGATATCCTGGGAAAAAGATAAAAGGGTTTCTGCAAAGGATTTAACAATATGACTATGTGATTTTGTGATTCACAAAGGAGAGTAAGTAGAGAATCTAATCGAAATCCTCGATGAACATGGAAGAAGGTTAATATTATCAACGAAGGAAAAAGGGCAACCCAAAATTCATCTAAGTTTTACTATTGATTTGACATTCGATCTAGTAAATAAAAATATTCTAGAAGATGGTAGATAATATCCCTATGTAGTTTCAACGGAAGATTCACCCATATATATATATATATATATATTGTTTTGATTCTTATAAAAGAGCAAAGACAATAATTGTATTCACGACAACAAGTTTGTAAATTCGCAATAAGGATTGGAATGTGTGTTACCATTTCACATATTCGTATGTACCTGAACTATATTGAGACAACTCTCTTATGAGAATATTAAGTACCAATCTAAGATAACTTCTATTTCGAGAATAAGATGTTTACACCGATTATGTCTATGCAAAATCTCTTGTAATACAAAAATGAATCAATATAGATAATAACACTACATGTGTCTATCTACAACTTAGATTAACACCCAATAAACCAATTTTCATAAAAACAGAACTATAATTTATATTGTCCCTTCATTTCATCTATTAGTCTTGACTAGAATGAGAAGTTTTTAAATAAAACTAATGTAATAATTCATACAAAATGAGAAGAAATCATTTCTGTTTAATTTAGTTATCATAAGTGTAACAATACAAATCCCGTGAATTTAATTTAAATATATCCTAAGAATATATCTTTTGTAACATCCTGCTCTTGCACGCACTGAGTGAACTTATTATTTGAGGACACTTGCTTGCAAGTGATCTAGATTATTATACTATCAAACATTTGATTTTGATTATGAGGCATTATGGGTTGATGACATGTTGTTTTGTTGCGTTGACATTGACAGGTGCTATTGACTTGGTTTTACTAAGTGTATAGGATTTTGGACATCGAGGATGTAGAGGCATCGATGGAACCCCTTGGACTCTGGAATGAGTTGGGGAGTGAACCATTGGGGTTTGATTATTTTATATGTGATTTTAGTGCATATGATTAGATGATATGATTATGGATATATTTTTGAAATGATTCGTTGATGATGTAGGATGACGATAGCTTGTCGAATAGACTCACATGTGGATTAGAGGGGTCACACATGACTACCATAGATGTTGAGGGAGAGGTGTGGACAAAAACCATGCCACAACCTACTAGTACTCTCGTTGTGGCTCGAACTGTAGGTTAACGATTAGCTAGCTCTAGAGAACCCATGATGCCATGAGGGAAGACTGTGACAGTTGCTCATGATGATTCTAAGGGGTGCACAATAAGGAAATGGCCTTATTCTTTAGAGGCCCTTAGTCTCCCATGAGATAACCTAGCGGAGTATTGACTCCAGGGGTTTTATATGTCTACCAAGTCAGTCAAGAAGTGAGTGGCACCTTTGGAGCACGTAGTGCATCCTGAAGGGCACGTCGCGCAAGAAAAATCAAAGGAGGTGAGTGGCACCCTTGGAGCACCTAGTGCATCCTGAAGGGCACGTTATGTTGTTATTTAATAAATGGATAAACCTAGATGGCTTTAGGACGAATAACATGTTACGAAAGATTTAAAACTTTTCCCCTAATAAAATGTCACCCAACCTAGGAAAAGAAAGTCTAGGTCTAAATTATATTGGTGAGAAAATTTATATATATATATATATATACATATCAAATGAATAATAATTATAATCTTCATTAATCTTGCGACAAGAAGGGGGTAAGCAATTAAATTGATTTATAAAAATCTTTGAGAATAAAATCTAAAAAGGAGAAATAATTGTTTTACTATATTATTCTAATAAATAAAAAAGAAATATTCATTAAAAAGAAAAAGGGGAAAAGGGTAAGTTTCTGCACATGCCTTTTTGAGTTTAAATAAAAAAGGGGAAAGAGGGAAATCTAAAATAATTAGGAAACTAGGAAAAAGAGGGAAACATAAAATGAAAGAGGAAACAAAAGGAAAAAGCAGAAAGTCTAACTTAGTAAGGTATCTAGAATTAAATAACTTTCTAATTTAAACTCAACTAGTAAATTAATAAGGGGGAAAGTCATTAGAACTTGTACGGGAATATGGGGACACCTAGGAGGGATTCTAGGAGTGCCTTTAGGTGAGTGAGGGAAATATGGGTAATTATTTAATTAATGAAATTAATTTATGGAGGAATGAAGGGGATGGGTGACACATGTACGGGGAGGATTTTTATGAATTAAATTATTAAACTTTAAACTAAATGGAATTTTGGAAAAGTAAAGGACTTCAAAACTCTATATAATAGAGGGCAGAGAAGGATGATGGATCTCTTCTTTCATGCATAATGTTACGCTGCAGGATTTTAGACTTGACTGACTTAGCTTGTGGGAGTTAGGAGACCCATCTCAGTGAGGAGTGGTCGCTCGGCCTTGCGAAGCAAGCTGGGAGCTGGTTGATTGTCTGGTTAGTGTGTGTGACCCCTTTCTGGCTAGGGGGGCTAAGGTGTAAGAAGAGTACCCCTATCATTGGCTGGGAGGTACTAGTGAAGTCTCATTGGTCGGCAAGCGAGAGCTACACGGAGAGTGTGCGATAAGGGCTACTTGGGATACAATATGCTTCATTCATTTCTGCATGGTAAATTATTAGTATACTTTACGCTCTTAGTCTGTATGTTTAATTGGGTAAGGAAAATGATTGAATTAGCATTTTAATTGATGACTTATTTTCCCCTTAGCCTTAATCTCATTGTTAATTGATTCTCTTGGCTTTCGATCCCTGAATATCTTGACCGTCCTATGGTTTTATTGATTTGTGATGATTTGTGATGATTTGCGGTTTATATTTTTTTCCTTCGTCCCTAACTCATCAGTCCACGCCCGAGCGTAGCCTGATCTATGGTCGTCACTTTGGTGTTAATAGATGTATGGATCTAAACACCCTACTTTTCTATGCGTGGATGATGAGCGAAGGATGTTCCTGCCAACCATCTACCCCCGTTGGTTGTCCCTGGTTCAGTGACTTCCTTGTGCCTTGTTGTGATTGATTACCTCTGCGATTGTTTATCCCTTCCCTCAGCGAACAACGTATTATCCTCTACACATTAAGTCGAGGTTTTTAATCCATTGGCAAATTTCTTTGCATTATGAATACATTTCCTCGCGAATTTTCTTTGTGTTATTTTATTTTATTTTTATATACCTCTAGTTTGTCGTTTAACTCTGATTATCACCTTTAATGGTGAATTTTTACCCTGCGACTTTACCCTTGGTTTATACTTTTGACTGCTAATTTACCCTTCTTTGGACAACGTTTTTCTATCTTATTACTGAGCCTGGAATCTTCATGGTCGTGTTTCCTCGCTTTGTTTATTGCGATCCCTTATGTTTTTACTCAGTGAAGTTTTGAAGGTAAAACCCAACAAATCTCATTATTAAAACTCAGCTATTGATTGACAACGCACAACAGCAAATGCTTGGCAGACGATAGAACGCTACTCCACGATTTTGGCATCAGGCTCTGTTTCTGTTATATCACTGCGGTTTTTTTTATTATTATTTATCACCTCGGTGTTGATCTGACATCTCGGCGATTTTACATCTCTGTGTGTCTTTTTTTAATTATCTGGGCGCTCTTATATTCATTAAGTGATAACTATTTAGGTTGTCCATGGCTGTGATGTTACCGTATTACCCTAACTGCAATTCTCTAAATCCTGAGCATTAGAGATTTTCTTTTATTTCCTTTATAACTTCGTTTTTTTTAATTATTATGATATTATAGTGATTTTGCATGATAAATCTATTGGTTCAAAGGACAACCACATATTAATTGTTTAAATCTAGTTATGGTTAAGGGACAACGACTTATATTGATAACGATATCCCGGCAATAAATTGATTAAATAATCACAGAATTAAACTTACCTTCGATATGTGGCTATGTGAGAGTTATGATGTTCCAGTTGCGCTGAAGGGATTACATTCAGAATGTAATTTCTGGTTTTAATAAACTAATTCACAAGACAAAGATTTATTACATAGTGGTTGCATTCAATGCTTTCGTCTTACACAAGTTGAACCGTTTTTCCCCAAGTCTTCCATAGCGTTTGCTATCGAAGGTCATCGAATCTTAAAGAATTGTAATTTTTACAGGGTTATAATACAAAAAATATATGGACAATGAGTCTATCCAGACATAACTTCTCTACCTAGCAAACCGGTTATTGATTTTAGCTCTACACTGCGAATTTAAGGAAATGCAGTTTTTAAGGAGGTTAAGTTTCGCTTTCCAATAAAATTTTACAGCGAAATTTCCTGGCAGAGCTGTATTGTTTTAGAGTTTTAATTTCCTTATGGTAGCTAGACAACGATTCTCGTTTAGTATAGCGATCCTCCTTTAACCACGATTTTATTGCTGGGAATTCTCTTAGCTTTTAATTCACCCTTGCCTTGTGTTTTTTTTCACCGTGAGTCTGCTGGGCAGCGATTCGTTCGCCTTAGATATTCAGTCCCACCTTAAAAGTATTTTTTTAGACAACTATTTACATGCCGTGTAGCTAAGACAACTATTTTGTGCGTGGCAGGGATCTGCGATTGACAATGATCTCCCTTGGGTATTATTGTTTGACTGACGACCATTTTTATGATCCATTCCTTCTTATTACAGGGCTTAGATGACAGCTAGGTTACTCCAACGATTTTTAATGCAATGATCCCAGTTGTCTTGAAGTTATTTGTCATTGCAGTAATTGATTTTTGAAAAGTGGTGATTGTTAAACTTACACTGATAGTTAGTTCATGTTTCGGTTATCCTGATTCTCGACTTGGCGAGCTTTGAGATGAGATAGGGTATTACTCTGTCGTGAGTGGTAACTATAAAACTAGCATACACTTTATGGGAGTACTGGCTATTACTACTGTAGTGGAACTCTCTCAGTATTCTCTAGCTTAGAGCCTTACAAGTAATTTATTTACCCTCCTTTCATTTCGAATACAAGTCGAATCACTCCTTGAATGATTATTTTCTCTACATACATTTATATATATATATATATATATATATATATATATATATATATTCCTAATATATTTACATTACAGAATTATAATTTATATATGGAAAAGAAAAGCGATATGGATTTGAATGATTTTATTTTAAGGTTTTATATAATGAATTATATGTTATTGATTGATGATATATTAAATGTTTTTATGTTAATGTTTTTATTCAATTATTTTTATAATTAATGAATTAGGAAGAAAAAGAAGTGGATTAAATGATCCTAAATTATTTTATATTTAATGAAGTAGGAAGTAAAAGAAATGGAATTAATGATTTAATTTATTTTATATTAAATGAAATAGATAGCAAAGGAATGGATTAATGAGTTAAATTAATGATATTATTGGAATATAAATTACGCCCTGCACTTGACGACGTAACTGCAAGTAAGGTATTTTTACGCCGAAAGGCTTACACCTATTGACAATGGGCACAATTAATGATCTTTTAACCTTATTTAACCTTAAACCCTAATCTGATGGCTATGCATTGAAGATG
>ML790178.1:280193-291588 GCA_009831015.1 Picea engelmannii | reverse complement strand
TGACGACCATGTATTATTGAGGTTTAAAAATTAGATTTATGTACCACTGAATGACGAGTTGAGGAGTTTAATCCTAAATGAGGCTCACAGAGCAGTGTACATGGCTCACCCAGGAGTCATGAAGATGAGGGAGGACCTTAAACCCTTATTCTTATAGAAAGGAATGAAGGAAGACATAGTCAACTGGGTGAAATCATGAAGGTGGGTTACACTTTTGCTTGTTTTATGAGAAAAAAAACTGTATTTTCACAGGTTATTCAACTTCCGACATATAAAAGTATTTTTTTTATTTAGAATTTCACTTTACAGTAAAAACAAAACTTGTGAATAATTGTGTTAGCTTTCCAATGACTATTTTTCAATTTTTTTTTATCACGATTTGATATGTCAATTTGACAATTGTTTAACAGTATGTTTCTTAAACATGAAATGAATGATAATGAGTTACTTATTTCTACAACAATGTATATATTATTAAACTTATGTTTTTAAGAAACAAAATATACTGCAACAATATACAAAGACTCTGTTTTATTATGACTATTATTTTGAATTTAACGGATGAATATTATAATTTCTAGAATTTTTTGAAGTTGACCAAGCTGAAAACGTTGCAGAGTTTAAATACATGTTTTTCTACACCTTGTATCTATCTTAATGTTTACTTAAAACTAAAATTTAAATATACCCTTTTGAAAAGAACAGTTTAAGGATTATGAATATATTTTTTTCAAATTTTTTCACTGTATATTTTTTGAGATACCTATATTTCATTTCACCAAATCATAATGTCTGCTGAAAATATTATGTAGTGAGTTTTTTTTTTAATTAAATAAAATTGGATAAAAATAAAGTAAATGAAAAAAAATTATACGAATTGAAAGTAGATTCAATTTTGGAAATGCTGGTGTCATTTTCGAAACCAAATTTTCAATGTTTGTAGGAGTCCGCAACCTCTGAAGTTTAGTTATGCTTGGGGCATTTCTCTGGTGTAACGAACCTCCTCGTTACGTCAGAACCCTTTAACAGGTGCAAATTTTTTCTTTTGTGTTTGAGGTGTGTGCGCGGGTGTAAAAAGGAATAGACACACTTGACTCTACGTTTCCACCCGACAACCCACAAGACACCACCGCGAGGGTCACAACAAGAAGACTTAAGGCGCATGACAATAACTGCAAGCAATAAACGACACATAGTGTCATGTACTGTACGAACACAGAAGGAAGAATCCCTAGTGGTAGAGGTTACTATTTCTGCACAAGAAAGTAGGGCGTTAATCTTAGTTCTCTGCTCTAGAGAGAGAGAAGGTCAGATAGGCTCCTGGCCGGCTGCTCAGGCAGAAACTAGTAATCTCCGTCAGGTGTGTCGTAAGAGTGGAAACCCTGCCTTTAAAGGGCCCAAGACTCTTGATACGGCACTGGATTCTTACACAGAAATAATCACACACAGACTTACACACTAAGGCTATGTGGAGGCGTCTACTTCCCGCCCGACACAAACAGACCACGCAATGCAAGACAACTTGTACTACAAAATCAAGAACAACCACGAACTCCACGGAAGGCGCATGTCAATAGGACTCAAACTACGACCACCCCTTAATAAGACAAGGCATTATCCATGACTTACTTGGCATTGAATACAGACCAATTTGTCCATTCAATTTCCAATCGTCGAGTTACCAACCTGTCCTTATAATGATCAACCTTACCAGTACATTTATTCTACCAATATGGTAACAATTATCAATGTCCTTACATTCCTAGGGTGTCAAGGCTATATAGCATTTTTCCATAGGTGAGGATATTACACTTTCATGTTCAATGATAAAATACCATTACAATCAACCACAATGACATCGCCATCAAGGCTAGCATCATTACATTTCACTAAAGGACTTGCAAATTAACTAATTATTCCCATATTAAAACTACAATGACATCACTATAGCGCTAGCATCATTACCTTTATAATATAAAGATTTGCAAATTCACTAACTAATTTCCAATAAATTGTAATGACATCCCCATGGCGCTCGCATATCGTTTCCTTCTCCAACACAATGTCATGGTAAATAAATAAGGTGGACTATATCTTATGTTGGTGCTTCCAACAGTGGAACTACCAGAAACCTGACCATAATAGCCATGTATTTTCTTTATAATAGACCGTCATAGTAATTAAACTAAACGGTTTCATTACAAAACAATGCAACAATAATAAACGATGATTAACACAAGGATCAAGGGGATCGTTTTGTAAATTTGATCGTAGAATAATTGCATAGCATGTAGTTTAACTCCTAAAGACCTTTTAATACGAATACCTTGAAAATGAACTAATAACGCCTCTTATTTAAGTCATAATAACTTTTCAAGAATGTCATTCACATTACAAGATACTGACCATTGATAAAACCCGCTAGGAATTAACACCGCTTCTTCCAACTAGCATTTTACAATAGAGCGTAAAAGCTAACTCATTACTATGTTCTCAGTGTTGGGTTGAAAATAATTCGCCTAATCAGATTTTAAGTCATCGGAGACATTTAAGCAATTAAAGTAAGGAGCAACAATAACATAACCCTGGGTATCACTGACAACCGTATTACCTACAATTAAGTGAGGGCCTTAGTGGAACATAATAACTCTTTAAATTCCCACTATACTATTCCAGCAACCTTAAAGGTAATTCTTTTTAACAAAATTATATGAGATTGACAATTGTGATGCAACTAAGGCTTTTAACAAGAAAAAATATATCCATATAAAATTATGAACTCACCCATAATATAAAAATAAAGTAGTCATTAAGTCTGGACATAAGAACATTCTATTTAAACTTATCAACGAAACGAGAACCGCAAAGACATTTAACTCTAACTTACTCCTTGGAACACCATTAGGATAGAATGCTGTCCACCTACTGAGGCCATTAACTTTAAAGGAACCCATGCTAACTGAGCTGACTTGTTACTTAATTAAACACTAACTACAATAAGTAGCTGGCTAGAGGAGTCTTGACCAACTACAGGAACGGTTCCTTATTGACCGGGCAGAACGCTAGCGCTTCTAGGCTAATTAAACAACAATCATCGCCGTCCTCTCCACATGCACACCGACACACCTGAACTGCTCATAGAACTGCCATCACCTTTCTTAATTTAACACACAAATCAATTGCAATCTTAGGCATCCTTCCTTTTAGTTTGGCAGAGGCTGAATATGGATATTGTAGATTAAATGTTATATCCCCAACTGGCATGCATCAATCCGTAAATCATGCAGCTCTAACTATTCTGCTAAAGGCAAAAACGACATAAATTATATCTTACAACATTAACTAAATCTGATCTTATATTTTTGATACAGTCAATTTTTTTTTTTAATTTAATATTATTAATTTGAATCAGCTAGAGAATTAAATTTTAGGGGCGGAAAATAATAATATCTCGGGCAACGGGCAGCAAGATCTGGTTGGCTGGCATGTAGTTAGGGTTACAGTGGTAGCAACAGGGCTCGGCGAGAGGTTGAGTTTGTTTATGATTTTGGTATTTTTTAACTGTTCTCGTTTTGGGATTCTCACGGTGTGGTCTGGTCGGTTATGCCTTCTCCTTCATACACTTTCTGTTCTCTGACACTTTTCATGTACTTGACAATATGAAACTCTTTAGATATATGTATATAATTAAAAATGTAGTTTATCTTCCTATATATATAAAGGTAGAGAGGTATATTTTGGTTTCTCTCTCGGCTGTTGAGAACAGTGCCCCGCTTTTCACCGACCCCGTGAGGATTGACTGGATTTGGGCTAACGTGCACAGCACTAAAGAGCCACTATGACACTGTTAGGTAGGACACGACACCCACAGGTAGGACACGACACCCACAGGCAGAGCGCGGATTTGTAGGAATACCAATTTAAATAATACTAAGGCTAAAACTCTATAGATGTGGGTTCGAAAGGCGGGCATATCCTCCACAATACGTATAGATATAAATCACCAGGAAAAACGACATTAGAGGTCGAAACGTGGGGGTATACGCCAGTGAATTATACACAAAATGGCAGAGAAGGGTGCGCGAGATCCGCGTGGGTATCTTCTCCATATCGCGCAAGGCACTCACCTCGAAAGCAGAAAGAAGTGGGTGAGAATACGTGGCCGTATCCTCCACCAAAACACAATGACTCAGAACTCAAAAATGCAGAGTCGATTCAACAGGAAAAATGTGATCTAGGTGCTTGGGAGACGCGAGGATACCCTCCGCCCAAAACACAGAGGCACGCAAAGGCACGAACCGACAGGAGAAACGTCTGTACAACGCTATCTAAAACAGTGCGCTGAAGAAATACTTACATCGCCATCATCAGATACGATTTAAAAAAAAAAAGGTTTACACAGCCACTACAGAAACAGCCACAGGGATAAATAAAATTCCCACTCAGACGCCTCTCGGAGGATAACTAGTAGTAATTTTTCAATTAAAAACACGAATAGGGAGAAAAATAAAATTTCACAGCGATTGCAATTATTAACATTCCCATATGCTAACGATCAATCCCTCCAGGTTAAATCGCCATGACTGTCAATCGTTAAGAATATCAACTACCCAATGAATATTTAAAAGTGCTACCAGAACCATATGTTTCACTGTCAAAAAAAATTTGCCGAAAATAGCCAGCACACCCTCCGGAATCCCTGGGCTTAGTGCTTAAAATTTCTCGGTGTAAAAGTATAGAAGCAACACCGTCAGTAGTAAAATTTCGTGAGCCATGGCACGGTGTTTAAAGAGCTCTGACTAAATGTTGTTTAGCCTAAAAATTTCTACTGTCGCTGGATTCGTTTTTCTTTTTCCTTTTTGGTTTATTATTTTTCATTTTCTCAAATTGATTCTGAACACAGCGAGCAACAAGGATATAAAATACTACATGTAAAATTCCGCTAACCCTCATTCCATTAGATATAATTTACAGTAATTAAACCCTCATCCGTGGCAACATTAGCAGCCTATTTTTATCCATGAAGCATAAAACCAACAGAGGAAACCTCTCACCTCTGTTACATTTTCACATATTGTGATAAAAACAGTCCATCGAACAAGAACTAAACCAACAATAAAGTTAAATAGTTCTACTCTATGCACACACCAATCTAAGCCATTGATCCTACACATTCAAGCATTCAAATTGAAAGCGTACCATGGCCTTCTCACCTGCTCCGAGTGTTGTCTGCGCTCTCCGTGCAATCTTGCTCGCCGACCATCGAGACCTCACCGGTACCTCCCATCCAATTGCTAGGGGTACTCTGCTTCCCCCTCAGCCCCCCGAGACGCAAAGGGGCCACACACAATCCAGGCAGTAACCTAGCTTCTCAGCTCGCCTCCAAGGCTGAGCTACCACTCAAGTCAGCTGAGAAAATCCCCAACTCCTACAAGCAATCAGTCTAGCTTGCCATTTTGGTAGCATAACAATACCCCATAGCAGATCCCCTTCTTTTTCCCCCATCTTCTTTCTTTTATCCCCTCTTTGACCTAATCCCCTTAGGTTTTTCCTCAAAAACCCTAAATCCCATTTCTTTTAAGTTTTCCCCCCTTTTTATTTTTTCTCTTTTATTATTTTTTTGAAAACTCAAAGAGGTAAATGCGCTAACCATCTTTTCATTATTTTTATTTTTTTATTTTTTATTTTTTAATTCATATATATATATATATATATATATATATATATATATATTCTTTTAAACTCCCATTAGTTAACTAATTAATTTCTTCTTTTCAAATTTACAACCCCCCTAATTGAATTAATTTATTAAATGTCTTTATTTTACCCTACACACTTTATGAAGACTCACATTAGCTTAAGTGGGTTTTTATTTTGTTTTTGTTTAAATTTTATTATTAGCACCTGTATTGTTAATGCTAGCTAGTAGGAAATGAAATTCTAATGTTATTTGAATGGAAGAGATATTGTGAGCTAGAATATAATGGCATTGTTATTAGGAGATGGTTAAGTCTTGATCATTATGTTAGGGCGAAGTAGTAGTACCTTCACTAAAAAGGTAAATTATCAAGCTTATTACTGGGAATGAGGAAAGGCCTTATGTACGCAATTAAGGACATAATTACTTTATGAATTCAATTAATGGAGGAATTGTTTTATGTGTTTAATTAAGGAAGGAAACTCCTTGGATTAGGTGGAGGTTGCAAATCATAGGGGGAATGATTATTTAATGTATAGTCTGGAATTATGGTTTTTTTTTTGACAAAGGGCTCAAATTCTGAACTGGCGACGCTTGGTTAGGGGAAATGTTTAAGGATTTATTCAGGTGTTGATGACTTAGGGTTATTTAGGCTGACTCCTTCATCCCCATTATTGCGACGTGCCCTTCAGGATGCACCACGTGCTCCAAGGGTGCCACTTGCTTCTTGAATTTCTATTGTGCGACGTGCCCTTCAGGATGCACCACGTGCTCCAAGGGTGCCACTCGCCAACTGAGTTTCTTTTGTGCGACGTGCCCTTCAGGATGCACCACGTGCTCGAAGGGTGCCACTCGCCAACTGGACTGATTGGTAGACATCTATAACCCCTGGAGTCAACACTCCGCCAGGTGAACTTGTGGGAGACTAAGGGTTCTAAGGAATAAGGCCCCCACCTTATTGCGTGCCCCCTAGAATCATCGTGAGTGACTGTCGCAGTCTGCCCTCACGACATCGTGGATCCTCTCGAACTAGGTAATCATTAACCTATAGTTCGAGCCACGACGGGATTCCTAGTAGGCAGTGGTAGGGCTATTGTCCACCCCTCTCCCTCAACCTCTCTGCAAATCATGTGTGGCCCCTTTACTCCATATGTGAGTCTAGTCAGCAAGCTATCGTCAGCCTGCATCATCAACAATCATGTCAGAAATGTCAACATCAAAACATCAAATCAAATGAAACATCATAGTAAACATATCAACCCAAAAGCACACTCCCTGACTCAGTCCGGAGTCCAAGGGGGTTCTACCGATGCATCTGCATCCTCGAGGTCAAAAACCCTGCACACTCAATAAAACTGAGTTAATAGGACCTATCTACATCAAATATTAACACATCATGTCATCTGTCAATCGCATCATAATCAAGTATAAATGGTCTAACATCATAAAAGTCCAGATCACTTGCGAGAAAGTGTCCTCAAATAATAAGTTTTCTCAGTGCGCTAGAGTGGGATGTTACATACACCCCTCTTGGTCTAAACTTCGTCCCGAAGTTTATCAGTATAAATGAAGAAATAAAGTATCACAGTATCATAAGTCCATCTATCACACAAAAATGGAAACTGCTGACGCATATCATATGCGTCCTCCCAGGTCGTCGAGTGCGGACTATAACTGTCCCACTGGACCTTGACCTGATCTACCGTTCGATGTCGTAACTGTCAAATGTGATGATCTAAGATGCGGACCGGATCATCCATGAGTGCTCCCTCGTCTGATAGCTGCAAGGAACTCAGGTCAATCACATGTGTAGGATCACTAATATAATGTCTCAAAATAGATACATGAAAAACATCGTGCATACGCCTCAAAGAATCAGGCAAGGCTAGTCGATAGGCCACGGTCCCCTTTCTCTCCACAATCTCGAAAGGTCCCACGAACCTAGGAGAGAGTTTAGCTCCTATTCCAAACTTGATCGAACTCTTATGCGGTGCAACCCGCAAGAAGACTCGATCGACGACCTTGCAACTACGGTCTACTCAGTGTGCATCGACATAACTCTTCTGTAAATCCTGCGCTTCCTTAATCTTTTGTCTTATGGTTGGGATTTTCTCTTCCATTTCTTGGATTGCTTATGGCCCCACTAGGACCCTATCCTCAAGCCGATACCAACTCAAGGGCATCCGACACGGTTGCCCATAAAGAAACTCAAAAGGCGCCATCTTAATGGTGCTCTGGTACTGTTGTTGTAAGCGAACTCTACTAGAGGCAAGAATTCCTCCCAACTTTTTTGTGGGTCCATCACGTACATGCGTAACCTGTCTTCCAAGGTTTGATTTGTACGTTTTGTCTGTCCGTCCATCTCTGGGTGATACGCAGTACTACAGTTAAGTTGTGTTCCCAAGGCCTCTTGGAAACTCGTCCAAAATCGTCTAGTAAACACCGATCCTCGATCTGATATAATCTTTTTAGGCATGCCATGCAGCCTCACAATCTCACTAATAAAAAATCTCGCTATGTCAGGTGCCTGATATGTCGTACGCACACGAATAAAGTGATAACTCTTGGTCATAGTGTCTACTACTACAAAAATTGAGTCGCGTCTCCTTGCTGTCAGTGGCAATCCAACGATAAAATCCATCGATATAACTTCCCATTTTGATTCCGGAATGGCATGTGGTTGAAGTAATCCTGCAGGGTGTCTATGTTCAGCCTTTACCTGTTGACACTCTAGACATCTAACCATGAAGTTGACTATGTCGGCCTTCATTCCCTTCGAGAAGAATAAGGGTTTAAGGTCTGCCCTCATCTTCGTAACTCCTGGGGGATCCATGTAAACTGCTCTATGAGCCTCGCTCAGGATCAGCATCCTCAACTCGTCATTAGGCGGTACGTAAATCCGACCTCTAAACCTCAACAACCCATCGCTATTGAAAGATAATCCCTCATAGCGTGGTACCATCATTGTGTTTTGTCCGATAAACTCCTCGACTTCCTTGTACCAGTCATCGTCACGCTGTAAAGTGAGAATCTTCTCACGTAGATTCGTTTGAAGAGGCAACACTGAAAAGACGCGTGGCCTCCAACTCAAAGCATCCGCAACTCGGTTCACTGTTCCCTTTATGTAAGTAATCTCGAAGTCGTACTCGCTAAGCAATTCCGACCAACACCGTTGTCGCTCGTTCAGGTCGCTTTGCGTGAAAATGTGTTGCAGCCCACAATGATCAGTATTTAATTCAAATTTTCATCCAACAAGGTAGTGTCTCCAAACCTTCAAGGCATAAACGATGGCTAGTAACTCCGATCATGCATCTCATAGTTTTCCTCATGCCTTCTCAGTTTCCTCGAAATGTAAGCAATCACTCATCTGTCTTGCATCAAGACTCCGCCTAATCCTTCCTTGGATGTGTCAGTGCATACCAAGAAGTCCACGTCCATGTCAGAGACCCTTAGTATCGGCACAGTTTTCAACAACTCTTTAAGCCTCTGAAATGCTTCTGCGCATTTTTCTGTCCAAACAAACTTCTTGTTTTTCTTCTGCAATTCAGTGATCGGATTTGCTATCTTCGAAAAACCCTTGACAATCCGTCGATAGTATCCTGCTAAACCCATAAAACTACGCACTTCTGTGACATACGTTGGCGCAGGCCATTCCATAATAGCCTCGACCTTGGCGAGATCCACGGCGATACCTTCACCGGAGATGACATGCCCTAAGTAGTGAATCCTTGATTGATAAAAAGATCATTTGGACAACTTCCCATACAATTTGTGTTCTCGTAGACACTGTAGTACCAAGCACAAGTGCTCGTCATGCTCCTCCGTCGTCCGAGGGTAGATCAAGATATCGTTAATGAATACTTAGGCGAACTTGTCCAAGTACTCGCGGAACACCCCGTTCATCAAACTCATGAATACCCCTGGGGCGTTTGTCGATCCAAGCGGTAAAACCGTAAACTCGTAATGTCCAAATCTTGTCTTGAAGGCGGTCTTAGGGACGTCATCCTTCTTGATATGTAACTGGTGATACCCTGATCGCAATCGATCTTGGAGAACACCGTCGCACCCTTCATTTAATCGAACAGATCATCAATTCTTGGTAAGGGATACTGATTCTTGATCGTAGCCTTATTCAGTTGACGGTAGTCAATGCAAATCCTCCATGATCTTTCCTTCCTTTGTATGCAAATAAATGGTGCCCCCCCCCACGGTGACACACTAGGACATATCAGTCCCAGGTCCAACAACTCCTTCAGTTGCATTTTCAACTCTTGCAACTCCGGGGTCGACTTCCGATAGGGCGTTCTTGCTATCGGTTTGGTCCCCGGTTTCAGGTCTATAATAAACTCCAGTTCCCTTCCCGACGACATCCCAGGAAACTCCTCTGGAAATAAGTCCGCAAACTCCTTCACCACCGGAAAGTGTTCTAGACCTTCTGCTACTCCCTTCTCGTTTAGAACAAGGATCGCATAAATTTTGCACACCTTGTGCATACTCTTCCGTAACTATAAGGAAGAGTCGAACCACAGGGAAACTCCCTGGTTCCGTCCTACAATCACACGTCTCTGTCCTTCATCATCAACCAAGCTCAACCATTTTGTCTTACAGTTTAGTGTCGCCCCGTGCGATTCCAACCAATCCATACCAATCACGACGTCATAAGATCCTAAGATCGTGACGTACAAGTTGACCCTAGTGACAAATTCTCCCAGGTTAAGGGCACAGCCCGTAACCCTTCCTCCAACCTTTTGTTTGGCTCCTGAATCCATCTCTACGAAGCTAAAATCTTCTGGTTCGACTGCCTTCTAGATGACATCGCGCAAGGTTTGAGGCATCAAGATAATAAACCTTTGCACGCAGGTTTTCGTTAAGGCCAAACACAAACCTGTTGACCTTAAGCTTCCCAGTGTTAAGGAGAGGAGCATATCGGAGTAGTGCCATAAAACGTGCCTTGTACTCGATCACCGTACGACCTCCCTGTCGTAAGGAATTGAACTCATTGAGCCGACACTCAATGAATTCCTCTGAAAGGTACCTCTCTCGGAACCGTTCCTCGAACAGTTCACATGACACGTATTCAACGGCCATGTTCAGCTGTGGCAGGAGAATCTGCCACCATAGAAGAGCGCTCCCCTTCAGTTGGAAGACCGCAATGCGGACCCTCATGTGGGAGGTATAATCACGAAGTGCGAAGCACATCGCCTTGTTCTCCAACCATGACTTGGAGGTTGCACCATCCGGGGCACCAAAGAACTCGAGAAACTTAACCTTCTCAAGTTCACTATGAATGCTACCTATAACGGTCGGTGCGCACGGAGAAACGTCAGCGGGTGCCGACGCCCTGGCCTCGTCTCTGTCCAAACGGCTGATCAGTGCCTCAGACATGCGTTGAAAAGACCTCATCAACCCCATGACATCGCCAACTGCGATCTGCATCTGTCCGAGAACCTGCTCGCCTCCCTGGCGGTTAGACCCCTCAAGCGTGGATGCTACTGGAGGCGTCACGCCTCCTCCCCTAGAACCCCGTCATCTGCCTCCGCGATGTCCTCTAACTATTATTACCGTGCACGCACAATTTCTAGAATTTTTTGAAGTTGACCAAGCTGAAAACGTTGCAGAGTTTAAATACATGTTTTTCTACACCTTGTATCTATCTTAATTTTTACTTAAAACTAAAATTTAAATATACCCTTTTGA
>ML790178.1:265163-275991 GCA_009831015.1 Picea engelmannii | reverse complement strand
TACAGTAATTAAACCCTCATCCGTGGCAACATTAGCAGCCTATTTTTATCCATGATTCATAAAACCAGCAGAGGAAACCTCTCACCTCTGTTACATTTTCACATATTGTGATAAAAACAGTCAATCGAACAAGAACTAAACCAGCAATAAAGTTAAATAGTTCTACTCTATGCACACACCAATCTAAGCCATCAATCCTACACATTCAAGCATTCAAACTGGAAGTGTACCATGGCCTGCTCACCTGCTCCGAGTGTTGTCTGCGCTCTCCGTGCAATCCCGCTCGTCAACCGTCGAGACCTCACCGGTACCTCCCAGCCAAACGCTAGGGGTACTCTGCTTCCCCCTCATCCCCCCGAGCCGCAAAGGGGCCACACACAATCCAAGCAGTAACCTAGCTTCTCATCTCACCTCCAAGGCTGAGCTACCACTCAAGTCAGCTGAGAAAATCCCCAACTCCTACAAACAATCAGTCTAGCTTGCCATTTTGGTAGCATAACAATACCCCATAGCAGATCCCCTTCTTTTTCCCCCATCTTCTTTATTTTATCCCCTCTTTGACCTAATCCCCTTAGGTTTTTCCTCAAAAACCTTAAATCCCATTTCTTTTAAGTTTTCCCCCCTTTTTATTTTTTTTCTTTTATTATTTTTTTGAAAACTCAAAGNATATATATATATATATATATATATATATATTTTCTTTTAAACTCTCATTAGTTAACTAATTAATTTCTTCTTTTCAAATTTACAACCCCCCTAATTGAATTAATTTATTAAATGTCTTTATTTTACCCTACACACTTTATGAAGACTCACATTAGCTTAAGTGGGTTTTTTTTTTTCTTTTTGTTTAAATTTTATTATTAGCACCTGTATTGTTAATGCTAGCTAGTAGGAAATGAAATTCTAATGTTATTTGAATGGCAGAGCTATTGTGAGCTAGAATATAATGGCATTGTTATTAGGATATGGTTAAGTCTTGATTATTATGTAAGGGCGAAGTAGTAGTACCTTCACTAAAAAGGTAAATTATCAAGCTTATTACTGGGAATGAGGAAAGAACTTATGTACGCAATTAAGGACGGAATTACTTTATGAATTCAATTAATGGAGGAAGTGTTTTATGTGTTTAATTAAGGAAGGAAACTCCTTGGATTAGGTGGAGGTTGCAAATCATAGTGGGAATGATTATTTAATGTATAGTCTGGAATTATGTGTTTTTTTTTTTTTTTTTGACAAAGGGCTCAAATTTTGAACTGGCGACGCCTGGTTAGGGGAAATGTTTAAGGATTTATTCAGGTGTTGATGACTTAGGTTTATTTAGGCTGACTCCTTCATCCCCATTATTGCGACGTGCCCTTCAGGATGCACCACGTGCTCCAAGGGTGCCACTCGCCTATTGAATTTCTATTGTGCGACGTGCCCTTCAGGATGCACCACGTGCTCCAAGGGTGCCACTCGCCAACTGAGTTTATTTTGTGCGACGTGCCCTTCAGGATGCACCACGTGCTCGAAGGGTGCCACTTGCCAAATGGACTGATTGGTAGACATCTATAACCCCTGGAGTCAACACTCCGCCAGGTGAACTTGTGGGAGACTAAGGGTTCTAAGGAATAAGGCCCCCGCCTTATTGCGTGCCCCCTAGAATCATCGTGAGTGACTGTCGCAGTCTTCCCTCATGACATCATGGATCCTCTCGAACTAGGTAATCATTAATCTATAGTTCGAGCCATGGTGGGAGTGCTAGTAGGCAGTGGTAGGGATGCTGTCCACCCCTCTCCCTCAACCTCTCTGCAAATCGTGTGTGGCCCCTTTACTCCATATGTGAGTCTGGTCGGCAAGCTATCGTCAGCCTGCATCATCAACAATCATGTCAGAAATGTCAACATCAAATCATCAAATCAAATGAAACATCATAGTAAACATATCAACCCAAAAGCACACTCCCTGACTCAGTCTGGAGTCCAAGGGGGTTCTACCGATGCATCTGCATCCTCGAGGTCAAAAACCCTGCACACTCAATAAAACTGAGTTAATAGGACCTGTCTACATCAAATATTAACACATCATGTCATCTGTCAATCGCATCATAATCAAGTATAAATGGTCTAACATCATAAAAGTCCAGATCACTTGCGAGCAAGTGTCCTCAAATAATAAGTTTTCTCAGTGCGCTAGAGTGGGATGTTACATACACCCCCTCTTGGTCTAAACTTCGTCCCGAAGTTTCTCAGTATAAATGACGAAATAAAGTATCACAGTATCATAAGTCCATCTATCACACAAAAATGGAAACTGCTGACGCATATCATATGCGTCCTCCCAGGTCGTCGAGTGTGGACTATAACTGTCCCACTGGACCTTGACCTGATCTACCGTTCGATGTCGTAACTGTCGAATGCGATGATCTAAGATGCGGATCGGCTCAGCCATGAGCGCTCCCTCGTCTGATAGCTGCAAGGAACTCAGGTCAATCACATGTGTAGGATCACTAATATAATGTCTCAAAACAGATACATGAAAAACATCGTGCATACGCCTCAAAGAATCAGGCAAGGCTAGTCGATAGGCCACGGGCCCCTTTCTCTCCACAATCTCGAAAGGTCCCACAAACCTAGGAGAGAGTTTAGTTCATTTTCCAAACTTGATCGAACTCTTATGCGGTGTAATCCACAAGAATACTCGATCGCCGACCTTGTAACTACGGTCTACTCGGTGTGCATCGACATAACTCTTCTGTCGATCCTGCGCTTCCTTAATCTTTTGTCTTATGGTTGGCATTTTCTCTTCCATTTCTTGGATCTCTTCTGGCCCCACTAGGACCCTATCCTCAAGTCGATCCCAACTCAAGGGCGTCCGACACGGTCGCCCATAAAGAAACTCAAAAGGCGCCATCTTAATGGTGCTCTGGTACTGTTGTTGTAAGCGAACTCTACTAGAGGCAAGAATTCCTCCCAACATTTTTGGTGGTCCATCACGTACATGCGTAACCTGTCTTCCAAGGTTTTTTTTGTACGTTCTGTCTGTCCGTCCATATCTAGGTGATACCCAGTACTACAGTTAAGTTGTGTTCCCAAGGCCTCTTGGAAACTCGTCCAAAATCGTCCAGTAAACACCGATCCTCGATCGGATATAATCCTTTTAGGCACGCCATGCAGCCTCACAATCTTACTAATAAAAACTCTCGCTATGTCAGGTGCCTGATACATCGTACGCACACGAATGAAGTGAGAACTCTTCATCAGAGTGTCTACTACTACAAAAATTGAGTCGCGTCTCCTTGCCGTCAGTGGCAATCCAACGATAAAATCCATCGATATAACTTCCCATTTTGATTTCGGAATGGCATGTGGTTGAAGTAATGCTGCAGGGTGTCTATGCTCAGCCTTTACCTGCTGACACTCTAGACATCTAACCATGAAGTTGACTATGTCGGCCTTCATTCCCTTCCAGAAGAATAAGGGTTTAAGGTATGTCCTCATCTTCGTAACTCCTGGTTGATCCATGTAAACTGCTCTATGAGCCTCACTCAGGATTAGCATCCTCAACTCATCGTTAGGCGGTACGTAAATCCGACCTCTAAACCTCAACAACCCATCGCTATCGAAAGAAAATCCCTCATAGCGTGGTAACATCGTTGTGTTTTGTCCAATAAACTCCTCGACTTCCTTGTACCAGTCATCGTCACGCTGTAAAGTGAGAATCTTCTCACGTAGATTCGTTTGAAGAGGCAACACTGAAGAGACGTGTGGCCTCCGACTCAAAGCTTCTGCCACTCGGTTCACTGTTCCCTTTATGTAAGTAATCTCGAAGTCGTACTCGCTAAGCAATTCCGACCAGCACCGTTGTCGCGCGTTCAGGTCGCTTTGCGTGAAAATGTGTTGCAGCCCACAATGATCAGTATTTAATTCAAATTTTCGTCCAACAAAGTAGTGTCTCCAAACCTTCAAGGCATAAACGATGGCTAGTAACTCCAATCATGCATCGCGTAGTTTTCCTCACGCCTTCTCAGTTTCCTCGAAATGTAAGCAATCACTCGTCTGTCTTGCATCAAGACTCCGCCTAATCCTTCCTTGGATGTGTCAATGCATACCAAGAAGTCCGCGTCCATGTCAGAGACCCTTAGTATTGGCGCGATTGTCAACAACTCTTTAAGCCTCTGAAATGCTTCCGCGCATTTCTCTGTCCAAACAAACTTCTTGTTTTTCTTCTGCAATTCAGTGATCGGATTTGCTATCTTCGAAAAACCCTTGAAAATCCGTCGATAGTATCCTGCTAAACCCATAAAACTACGCACTTCTGTGACATTCATCGGCGCAGGCCATTCCATAATAGCCTCAACCTTGGCGAGATCCACGGCGATACCTTCGCCGGAGATGACATGCCCTAAGTAGTGAATCCTCGATTGATAAAAAGAGCATTTGGACAACTTCCCATACAATTTGTGTTCTCGTAGACACTGTAGTACCAAGCGCAAGTGCTCTTCATGCTCCTCTGCCGTCCGAGGATAGATCAAGATATCGTTAATGAATACTTGGACGAACTTTTCCAAGTACTCGCGGAACACCCCATTCATCAAACTCATGAATAACCCTGGGGCGTTTGTCGGTCCAAGCGGTAAAACCGTAAACTCGTAATGTCCAAATCTCGTCTTGAAGGCGGTCTTAGGGACGTCATCCTTCTTGATCTGTAACTGGTGATACCCTGATCGCAATCGATCTTGGAGAACACCGTTGCACCCTTCATTTAATTGAATAGATCATCAATTCTTGGTAAGGGATATTGATTCTTGATCGTAGCCTTATTTAGTTGACGGTAGTCAATGCAAAGCTTCCATGATTTGTCCTTCCTTCGTATGAAAATAACTGGTGCCCCCCCCCACGGTGACACACTAGGACATATCAGTCCCAGGTCCAACAACTCCTTCAGTTGCATTTTCAACTCTTGCAACTCTGGGGTCGACTTCCGATAGGGCGTTCTTGCTATCGGTTCTGTCCCCGGTTTCAAGTCTATAATAAACTCCAGTTCCCTTCCCGACGGCATCCCAGGAAACTCCTCTGGAAATACGTCCGCAAACTCCTTCACCATCGGAAAGTGTTCTAGACCTTCCGCTACTCCCTTCTCATTTAGCACGAGGATCGCATAAAGTTTTCACCCCTTGTGCATACTCTTCCGTAACTGTAAGGAAGAGACGAACCACAGGGAAACTCCCTGGTTCTGTCCTACAATCACACATCTTTGTCCTTTGTCATCAACCAAGCTCAACCGTTTCGTCTTACAGTTTAGTGTCGCCCCGTGCGATTCCAACAAATCCATACCAATCATGACGTCATAAGATCCTAATATCGTGATGTACAAGTTGACCCTAGTGAAAAATTCTCCCAGGTTAAGGGCACAGCCCGTAACCCTTCCTCCGACCTTTTGTTTGGCTCCTGAAGCCATCTCTACGAAGCTAAACTCGTCTGGTTCGACTGCCTTGTAGACGACATCGCACAAGGTTTGAGGAATCAAGATAATAAACCTTTGCACGCAGGTTTTCGTTAAGGCGAAACACAAACCTGCTGACCTTAAGCTTCCCAGTGTTAAGGTGAGGAGCATATCAGAGTAGTGCCATAAAACGTGCCTTGTACTCGGGCACCGTACGACCTCCCTGTCGTAAGGAATTGAACTCATTGAGACAATGCTCAGTGAATTCCTCTGAAGGGTACCTCTCTCGGAACCGTTCCTTGAACAGTTCCCATGACACGTCTTCAACGGCCATGTTCAGCTGCGGCAGGAGAATATGCCACCATAGAAGAGCGCTCCCCTTCATTTGGAATACCACCATGCGGACCCTCATGTGGGAGGTATAATCACGAAGTGCGAAGCACATCGCCTTGTTCTCCAACCATGACTTGGAGGCTGCACCATCCGGGGCACCAAAGAACTCGAGAAACTTAACCTTCTCAAGTCCACAGTGAATGCTACCCGTAACGACCGGTGCACGTGGTGAAACCTCAGCGGGTGCCGACGCCCTGGCCTCATCTCTGTCCAAACGGCTGATCAGTGCCTCAGACATGCGTTGAAAAGACCTCATCAACCCCACGACATCGCCAACTGCGATCTGCATCTGTCCGAGAACCTGCTCGCCTCCCTGGTGGTTAGACCCCTCAGGCGTGGATGCTACTGGAGGCGTCACACCTCCTCCCCTAACACCCCATCGTCTGCCTCCGCGACGTCCTCTAACCATTATTATCGTGCACGCACAATTTCAACTCGTTTCGCAATAGTATAGAAAATCAACTCATGTCAACGAAAGCCATAGCGAATCCCAAGTCGCGGGTCGAACCGGCTTTGATACCATATGTAACGAACCTCCTCGTTACGTCAGAACTCTTTAATAGGTGCGGATTTTTTTTTGTGTGTTTGAGGTGTGTGTGCGCATGTAAAAAGGAACCCGACAACCAAGAAGACACCACCGCGAGGGTCACAACAAGAAGACTTAAGGCGCATGACAATAACTGCAAGCAATAAACGACACACAGGGTCATGTACTGTATGAACACAGAAGGAAGAATCCCTAGTGGTAGTGGTTACTATTTCTGCACAGGAAAGCAGGGCATTAATCTTAGTTCTCTGCTCTGGAGAGAGAGAAGGTCAGATAGGCTCCTGGCCGGCTGCTCAGGCAGAAACTAGTAATCTCCGTTAGGTGTGTCACAAGAGTGGAAACCCTACCTTTAAAGGGCCCGAGACTCTTGATACAACACTGGATTCTTACACAGAAATAATCACACACAGACTTACACACTAAGGCTATGTGGAGGCGTCTACTTCCCACCTGACACAAATAGACCACGCAATGCAAGACAACCTGTACTACAAAATCAAGAACAACCACGAACTCCACGGAAGGCGCATGTCAATAGGACTCAGACTACGACCACCTGTTAATAAGACAAGGCATTATCCATGACTTACTTACCATTGAATACAGACCAATTTCTCCATTCAATTTCCAATCATCGAGTTACCAACCCGTCCTTATAATGATCAACCTTACCAGTACATTTATTCTACCAATATGGTAACAATTATCAATGTCCTTACATTCCTAGGGTGTCAAGGCTATATAGCATTTTTCCATAGGCGAGGATATTACACTTTCATGTTCAATGATAAAATACCATTACAATCAACCACAATGACATCGCCATCAAGGCTAGCATTATTACATTGCACTAAAGGACTTGCAAATTAACTAACTATTCCCATATTAAAACTACAATGACATCACCATAGCACTAGCATCATTACCTTTATAATATAAAGATTTGCAAATTCACTAACTAATTTCCAATAAATTGTAATGACATCCCCATGGCGCTCGCATATCGTTGCCTTCTCCAACACAATGTCATGGTAAATAAATAAGGTGGACTGTATCTTATGTTGGTGCTTCCAATAGTGCAACTACCAAAAACCTGACCATAATACATGTATTTTCTTTATAATAGACCATCATAGTAATTAAACAAAATGGTTTCATTACAAAACAATGCAACAATAATAAACAATGATTAACACAAGGATCAAGGGGATCATTTTGTAAATTGGATCGTAGAACAATTGCATAGCATGTAGTTTAACTCCTAAAGACCTTTTAATACGAATACCTTGAAAATGAACTAATAACGCCTCTTATTTAAGTCATAATAACTTTGAAAGAATGTCATTCACATTACAAGATACTGGCCATTGATAAAACCCTCTAGGAATTAACACCGCTTCTTCCAACTAGCATTTTACAATAGAGCATAAAAGATAACTCATTACTATGTTCTCAGTGTTGGGTTGAAAATAATTCGCCTAATCAGATTTTAAATCATCGGAGACATTTAAGCAATTACAGTAAGGAGTAACAATAACATAACCCTGGGTATCACTGACAACCGTGTTACCTACAGTTAAGCGAGGGCCTCAGTGGAACATAATAACTCTTTAAATTCCCACTATACTATTCCAACAACCTTAAGGGTAATTCTTTTTAACCAAATTATATGAGATTGACAATTGTGATGCAACTAAGGCTTTTAACAAGACAAAATATATCCATATAAAATTATGAACTCACCCATAATATAAAAATAAACAAGTCATTACGGCTGGTCATAAGAACGTTCTATTTAAACTTATCAATGAAACGAGAACCCCAAAGACATTTAACTCTAGCTTACTCCTTGGAACACCATTAGGATAGAATGTTGTCCACCTACTGAGGCCATTAACTTTAAAGGAACCCATGCTAACTGAGATGACTTGTTACTTAATTAAACACTAACTACAATAAGTAGTTGTCTAGAGGAGTCTTAACCAACTACAGGAACGGTTCCTTATTGACCTGGCAGAACGCTGGCGCTTCTAGGCTAATTAAAAGACAATCACCGTTGTCCTCTCCACATGCACACTGGCACGCCTGAACTGTTCATAGAACTGCCATCACCTTTCTTAATTTAACACACAAATCAATTGCAATCTTAGGCATCCTTCCTTTTAGTTTGGCAGAGGCTGAATATGGATATCGTAGATTAAATGTTATACGCCCAACTGGCATGCATCAATCCGTAAATCATGCAGCTCTAACTGTTCTGCTAAAGGCAAAAATGGCATAAAGGATATCTTACAGCATTAACTAAATCTGATCTCATATTTTTGATAAAATCAAATTTTTTTTTTTAATTTAATATTATTAATTGGAATCAGCTAGAGAATTAAATTTTAGGGGCGGAAAATAATAATATCTCGGGCAACGGGCAGCAAGATCTGGTTGGATGGCATGTAGTTAGGGTTACACTGGCAGCAATGGGGCTCGGTAAGAGGTTGAGTTTGTTTATGATTTTGGTATTTTTTAACTATTCTCGTTTTGGGATTCTGACAGTGTGGTCTAGTCGGGTCTACCTTCTCCTTCATACACTTTCTGTTCTCTGACACTTTTCATGTACTTGACAATCTGAAACTCTTTAGATATATGTATATAATTAAAAATGTAGTTTATATTCCTATATATATAAAGGTAGAGAGGTATATTTTGGTTTCTCTCTCGGCTGTTGAGAACAGTTCCACGCTTTTCACCGACCTCGTGAGGACTGACTAGATTTGGGCTAATGTGCACAGCACTAAAGAGCCACTATGACGCTTTCAGGTAGGACATGACACCCACAGGCAGAGCGTGGATTTGTAGGAATACCAATTTAAATAATACTAAGGGTGCCCCCACATATACGTGGAGTCGATTTTAATAATACTCAAAAATAGATGCGTATACCCCCACGTACTCCAAGGGTGCCACTCACCAACTGGACTGATTGGTAGACATCTATAACCCCTGGAGTCAACACTCCGCTAGGTGAACTTGTGGGAGACTAAGGTTTCTAAGGAATAAGGCCCCCGCCTTATTGCGTGCCCTTTAGAATCATCGTGAGCGACTGTTGCAGTCTTCCCTCACGACATCATGGATCCTCTCAAACTAGGTAATCGTTAACCTACAGTTCGAGCCACAACGGGAGTGCTTGTAGGCAGTGGCAGGGCTGTTGTCCACCCCTCTCCCTCAACCTCTATGCAAATCGTGTGTGGCCCATTTACTCCATATGTGAGTCTGGTCGGCAAGCTATCGTCAGCCTGCATCATCAATAATCATGTCAGAAATGTCAACATCAAATCATCAAATCAAATGAAACATCATAGTAAGCATATCAACCCAAAAGAACACTCCCTGACTCAGTTCGGAGTCCAAGGGGGTTCTACCGATGCTTCTGCCTCCTGAAGTTCAAAAAACCTACACACTCAATAAAACTGAGTTAATAACACCTGTCTACATCAAATAGTAACACATCATGTCATCTGTCAATCACATCATAATCAAGTATAAATGGTCTAACATCATAAAAGTCCAGATCACTTGCGAGCAAGTGTCCTTAAATAATAAGTTTTCTCAGTGCGCCAGAGAGGGATGTTACATATGGTTTTGGTTTTCAGTTGCAATTTCATTTTTTCGACCGAAAGGCTAAAATTTAATGGAATCCATTAAATTAAACAGCTTCCCGATCTTTCGGCCGAAACACTGATTCTTTCGATCAAAAGACTGTCGAACAAATTCCGACCGTCGGAAAATATGAAACGACACGTCGTATAAGTTTGAAAATATGAAACGACGCGTCGTTTAAGTTTTTTTCGCGCCAAATGGTATAAATAGGATTGAAACCGAACAAATTTAACACAATCCATCAAATGAACAAAAAGTTATGAGCTCGAGGATAAGGATTTCAAAGCACTTCTATTCCTGATTGTCGCTATGGTCTTTTCTTTTTTTCTTTATTCCCTCTGTTCCATAGGCTTAATCGGAGGATCGATATTGATACATGGTGGTTTTTTAAAACACTTCAACAAAGTTTCAAATCATCTTTTTGGTTTTTGTTGAATAAGGTAAATGATGTTTGTTCAAGTTTTTATTGGAATAACAATTTATGGGTTGAAAGATAAATGTTGAGCATTTTTTCAAGGTGAAGTCTTTGTTGAACATATCTTTTATAGACAACTATAAAAATCATGGGAAACAAAATTTTGCGCAAGAGAAAATATGATCACACTCGAAATGATACTCGCTAAATCGAGCAAAGGAAAGAGATTTATCGGAGAAAGAAACAAGAACATGCGAATATTGAAGAAATAAACGATGATAATGTCAATAGAGATTTTCGACAAGAAGAAGTTCAACCAGGTATGCAAGCAGATATGATGATTAAGCACACAACACACTTTGGGACTGTATTTAGAAAGTACAAAATTCAAAGTA
>ML790178.1:239772-256599 GCA_009831015.1 Picea engelmannii | reverse complement strand
TCTTTCATAAGCATATAATTATCAAATATTGTATAGAAAACTGTATATTTATGAGTTTATATATTTACGAATTTGATTAATAGTCGTCTTGTATGCAATGTCATGTCCCAGTGTGGCAGCTGAAAGTAAAATTACAGGAAACAGTAAAATATTTCTAGATAGGAGCGGTGTCTGTCACTTAAGACTATTCCAAAGATTTGATATGGGGTTCCGTCCAAACAAAAAAAAAAATGTCAACCCCAAACAGAAAAGTGATATGGGTTGGGCCCAAACAAAACAAAAAATTGTCCACCCAGAAAAAAAATTGATATGGGTTGGGCCCAAACAAAAAAAAATGTCCACCCGAAAAAGGATGCAGGATTTAATTAGAATATGCATAATGATTTGTCCTGTACAGCCGCCACAAGTTGATTATTGGCCCAATTTCTTCCATTTTGGGCTGAAGATTGGAAGTCCCTATTACAGAAACTTTCAGTGCATTCGTCATAGGTTGTCGGTTTACTTATTTATGAAGAATCTTGGTAAGTAACAGTGATCCAAGTTGGGGATTCAATGCTTCTCGACGATTGCTCGATATTGAGGAGTATAGTATTAAAATTTAAGTTCAAATTCAAAAGAATTTATGTTTTCTATTTTGAGGAGTATAGTATTAAAATTTTAAAACTAAATGTCGTGGATGAGGCCGTAAGCCTTTCGACTTTCACCAGCCGCAGGGTGAACGCCGAAAGGCTTACGACCTTATTTCAAACCTAAAATTTTAAAACTAAAATTTTAAAACTAAATTTTTACAAGTAAAATTTGAAAATGAAATTTTACACATATACATTTTAAAACTAAAATTTGAAGCTTACCTCCACTACCTCTCCACGACAACAGCGAACTCCGCTACCTCTCCACGACCTCTCCACGACCTCGCGACCTCTCCATGACCTCTCCACGACCTCCCGACAACGCTTCGAAAACTCTCCAAAACTCTCCAAAACTTGACAATTTTTCGAAAACTCTCCAAACTTGACGTGTGGGTAATATATAAACTATCTTTCGGCCAAAAGATAGTTCGGCCGAAAGTTAGTTCGGCCGAAAGATAGTTCGGCCAAACTAATGTTCGGCCGAATAATATTTCGGCCGAAAACATATTGCCGGAAAGAAAATATCTGGCCGACCAAATTTCTACACGCAAATCGAGGGGGCGGTTATTGCACTATTCGATTTGACGTTTATTTTTTCGGACGAAAAATATTTTTAGTTCAGCCGAAAAAATGTTTTTCAAAATTTTGGAAACCCGATTGTCACGAAAGTGTAACCCACCTTCGTGATTCCACCCAACTATGTGGCCAGATGTCTAGAATGTCAACAGGTAAAAGCTAAACATAGACATCTAGCGGGATTATTACAGCCACATGCTATTCCATAATCGAAATGGGAGGTTATTTCGATGGATTTTATTGTTGGATTTCCACTGACGAAAAAGAGAGATGATTCGATTTTCGTAGTAGTCGACACTCTGACGAAGAGTTCTCATCTTATTCCTGTGCGTACGACGTATCAAGCACCTGACATAGCTAGAGTTTTCATCAGTGAAATTGTGAGGTTGCATGGCGTGCCTAAGAGGATTATATCCAATCAGGGATCGGTGTTGACCAGACGATTTTGGACTAGTTTCCAAGAGGCCTTGGGAACCTAATTTAACTTTAGTAGTGTGTATCACCCGGAGACTGACGGGAAGACTAAATGAACAAACCAGATCGTGGAAGACATGTTGCATATGCACGTGATGGACCAACAAAAGCGTTGGGAAGAATTCTTGCCACTGGTAAAATTCGCTTATAACAACAATTAACAAAGCACCATTTAAGATGGTGCCTTAGATTTTCTTTTGGGCGACTGTGTCAGATGCCTTTGAGTTGGGTCCAGCTTGAGGATAGGGTCCTGGTGGGATCGGAAGCGATCCAAGAAATGGAAGAATAAATGAAAACTATAAGATAAAGGATCAAGGAAGCGTAGGATCGACAGAAGAGTTATGTCGATGCACGCCGGGTCGACCCTAGTTACGATGTGGTGATCAAGTAATTTTGTGACGGAAACTGCATAAGAGTTCAATCAAGTTCAGAAAAGGGGCTAAACTATCTCCTACAATATTGTGGAAAAGAGAGGCACATGGCCTAATGAGTAGCCTTTCCTAATTATTGAGGCATATGCATGATGTCTTTCACATCTCGGTTTGAGACATTATGATTAGTGATCCTACATATGTTGGGCTTGAGCACCTTGCGAGTGTCGGATGAGGGTGCGCTCACAGCAGAGCCTATCATCATCCTGGATCACCGCATTCGACAGTTGCGGCGTTAAATGGTAGATGAGGTCAAGGTTCAGTGGGACAACTATAGTTCGCACACGACGACCTAGGAGGATGCATATGATATGCGCCAACAGTTTCCATTTTAGTGCATTTGATTAGATGATATGATTATGGATATATTTGTGACATGATTCATTGACGATGCAGGCTAACGATAGCTTGTCGACCAGACTCACATGTGGAGTAGAGGGGTCACGCATGACTACCATATATGTTGAGGGAGAGGTGTGGACAACAACCYTGCCACAACCTACTGACACTCAGGTCATGGCTYGAATTGTAGGTTACCGATTACCTAGTTCAAGAGAACCCACAATGCCGTGAGGGAAGACTGCGAAAGTTGCTCATGATGATTCTAAGGGGCACGCAATAAGGCATGGGCCATATTCCTTAGAGGCCCTTAGTCTCCCAYGAGATCACCTGGCGGAGTATTGACTCCAAGGGTTTTAGATTTCTACCAAGTCAGTCAAGAGGCGAGTGGCACCATTGGAGCATGTGGTGTGTCTTGAAGGTCACATTGCACAAGAAAAATCAAAGGAGGCAAGTGGCACCCTTGGAGCACGTAGTGCRTCCTRAAGGGCAYGTAATGCAAGAGAAACAAAAAGAGGCRAGTAGCACCCTTGGAGCACCTAGTGCGTCCTGAAGGGCACGTCGCRTTGTTATTTAATAAATGGATAAACCTAGATGGATTTAGAACGAATAACGTGTTAAGGAAGATTTAAAACTTTTCCCCTATAAAATGTCGCCCAGCCTATGAAAATAAAGTCAACATCTAAATTATACTTGTGATAAAAGTTTTATCTATTTATTTGAAATATATATAAGTTTTATGAATAATAATTATAATCTTAATTAATCTTGAGACAAAAAGGGGGTAAGCAATTAAATTGATTTATAAAAATCTTTTAGGATAAAATCTAAAGAGGGGAAATAATTGTTTTACTATATTATGCTAATAAAAAAAAAATATTCATTAAAAAGAAAAAGGGGAAAAATGGTAAGTAAGTTTTTACACATGCCTTTTTGAGTTTAAATGAAAAAGGGGAAAGAGAGAAATCTAAAATAATTAGGAAACTAGGAAAAAGAGGGAAACATAAAAAGAAAGGGGAAACACAAGGAAAAAGAAGAAAGTCTAACTTAGTAAGGTATCTAGCATTTAAGAACTTTCTAATTTAAACTCAATTAGTAAATTAATAAGGGGGAAAGTCATTGAAACTTGTAAGGGAATATGGGGACACGTAGGAGCGATTCTAGGAGTGTATTTAGGTGAGTGAGGGAAATAGGGGTAATTAGTTAATTAATGAAATTAATTTATGGAGGAATGAAGGGGATGGGTGACACATGTATGGGGGGGATTTTTATGAATTCAATTATTAAACTTTAAATTAAATGGGATTTTGGGAAAGTAAATGACATTGAAACTCTATATAATAGAGGGAGGAGAAGGATGATGGATCTATTATGTCATGCGTAACGTTACACTGCTGAATTTTAGACTTGAATGACGTATCTTGTGGGAGTTGGGATACCCAGCTCGATGAGAAGTGGTAGCTCGGCCTTGTGAGGTGAGTTGGGATCTAGATGATTCTCTGGTTAGTGTGTGTGGCCCATTTGTGGCTCGGGGGAATAAGGGGGAAGAAGAGTACCCCTAGCATTGGCTGGGAGGTACTGGTGAAGTCTCATCGGTCGGCAAGCGGGAGCTACATGGAGTGTGCAAGACAACAACTCATAGTAGCCTACTTGGGATACGGTACGCTTCCTTTATTTCTTAGTCTGTATGTTTAATTGGGTAAGGAAAATGATTGAATTATCATTTTAATTGATGACTGATTTTTCCCTTAGCCTTAAGCTCGTTGTTCGTTCATCCCCTTGGATTTTGATCCCTGGAGGTCTTGACCGTCCTATGGTTTTATTGATTTCTGATTATTTGCAGTTTATATTTTTTCCTTCGTCTCTTACTCATTAGTCCACACCTGAGTAGTCAGCTAGGAGCCTGATCTATGGTCGTCACTTCAGTGTTAATAGACCTATGGATCTAAATGCCCTTATTTTATGTGCATGCATGATGAGCGAATGATGTTCCTGCGAGACGTCTACCCCTATTTGTTGTCCTTGGTTGAGTGACTTCATTGTGCCCTGTTGCGATTGATTACCTCTGCGATTGTTTATCCCTTCCCTCAGTGAACAACT
Source organism: Picea engelmannii (assembly GCA_009831015.1). Taxonomy (NCBI): domain Eukaryota; kingdom Viridiplantae; phylum Streptophyta; class Pinopsida; order Pinales; family Pinaceae; genus Picea; species Picea engelmannii. The sequence continues at coordinate 252,050 of ML790178.1, read as the reverse complement.
TATTATCCTCTAAGCATTAAGTCGACGTTTTTAGTCCATTTCCTAGCGAATTTCTTTGCGTTATCAATACATTTCCTCTTGAATTTACTTTGTGTGTTTTTTTTTTTTTTTTTTTAATATACCTCTGGTCTGCCATTTAACTCTGCGATTATCACCTTTAAATGCAAATTTTTACCCCGCGACTTTACCCTTGGTTTATATTTTTGACTGCTAATTTACCTTTCTTTGGACAACGCTTTTCTATCTTATTAGTGAGCCTGGAATCTTCATGGTCGTGTTTCCTCGCTTGGTTGAATGCGATCCATTATGTTTTTACTCAGCGAAGTTTTGAAGGTAAAACCCAGCAAATCTCATTATTAAAACTCATCTATTGATTGACAACGCACAACGGCAAATGCTTGGGAGATGGTAGAACTCTGCTCCATGATTTTGGCATCAGGATCCGTCTCTGTTATATCACTGCATTTTTTTTTATTATTTATCACCTCGACGCTGATTTCACATCCCTGCATCCTTACATCTATGCGTGTCTTCTTTTTATTATCTGGACGCTCTTATATTCAATAAGTGACAGTGATTTAGGTTGTCCATGGCTGTGATGTTACCATATTACGCTGACCGCAATTGTCTAGATCTTGAGCATTAGCAATTTTCTTTTATTTCCTTTATAACTTCGATTTTGCAATTATTATGATATGATAGAGATTTTGCATGATAAATCTATTGGTTCAAAGGACAGCCGCATAGTAATTTTTTAAATCTAGTTATGGTTAAGGGACAATGACTTATATTGATAACGATATCCCGGCAATAAATTGATTAAAGAATCACAGAATTAAACTTACCTTCGATATGTGGCTATGTGAGAGTTATGAAGTTCCAGTTCCGCTGAAGGGATTACGTTCGGAATGTAATTTCCGGTTTTAATAAACGAATTCACAAGACAGAGATTTATTACATAGCGGTTGCATTCGATGCTTTCGTCTTACACGGGTTGAACCATTTTTCCCTAAGTCTTCCATAGCGTTTTCTATCGAAGGTTAATGAATCTTAAAGAATTGTAATTTTTACAGAGTTATAATACAAAAAATATATGGACAGTGAGTCTATCCAGACATAACTTCTCTACCCAGCAAACTGGTTATTGATATTATCTCTACACTGTGAATTTAAGGAAATGCAATTTTTAAGGAGATTAAGTTTCGCTTTACAATGAAAATTTACAGCGAAATTTCCTGGCAGAGCTCTATTGTTTTAGAGTTCTAATTTCCTTATGGCTAGACAACGATTCCCGTTTAGTATAGCGATCCTCCTTTAACCACGATTTTATTGCTGGGCATTCTCTTAGCTTCGAATTCACCCCTGCCTTGTGTTTTGTTTCACCGTGCGTCTGCTGGGCAAGGATCTGTTCGCCTTAGAGATTCAGTTCCACCTTAAAAGTATTTTTTTAGACAACTATTTGCATGTCGTGTACCTAAGACAGTTATTTTGTGCATGGCAACGATTTGTGATTGACAACGATCTCCCTTGGGTATTATTGTTTGACTGACGGCCATATTTATGATCCATTCCTTGTTATTACAGGGTTTAGAGGACAAGTAGGTTACTCCAACGATTTTTAATGCAACGATCCCAGTCGTCTTGAAGTTATTTGTCGTTGCAGTAATTGATTTTTGAAAAGTAGTTATTGTTAAACTTACACTGATAGTTAGTTCATGTTTCGGTTATCCTGATTCTCGACTTGGCAAGCTTTGAGATGAGATAGGGTATTACTCAGTCGTGAGTGGTAACGGTAAAACTAGCATACACTTTAAGGGATTACTGGTTATTACTATTGTAGTGGAACTCGCTCAGTATTCTCTAGCTTAGAGCCTTACAAGTAATTTATTTACCCTCCTGTCATTTCTAGTACAAGTCAAATCACTCTTGAATGATTGCTTCTCTACATACATTTATCTATATATATATATTCATTCCTAATATATTTACATTACAGAATTATAATTTATATATGGAAAAGAAAAGTGATATGGATTTGAATGATTTTATTTTATGGTTTTATATAATGAATTATATATTATTGATTGATGATATATAGTAAATATTTTTATGTTAATTCTTTTATTCAATTATTTTTATAATTAATGAATTAGGTAGAAAAAGAAGTGGATTAAATGATCCTAAATTATTTTATATTTAATGAAGTAGGAAGTAAAAGAAATGGAATTAATGATTTACTTTATTTTATATTAAATGAAATAGATAGCAAAGGAATGGATTAATGAGTTAAATTAATGATATTATTGGAATATAAAATTATGACCTGTGCTTGACGTAACTGCAAGTAAGGTATTTTAAGTGATTGTGATCGTGTTACTAGAATAAGAACCCTTCGACTCAGTGTCAGACATTGGATGTTTATCATGGTATAAATCCATATTTTTGCATAGCATGACGTACTATTTATTTACATGTTTAAAATTTTTAATTTAGTTGCAGGAATTGTAAAGTTATTACGTGATTATCATATTAAAAATTATATTATTTTGATAACTTCTTACTTCTTGTTGTTTAAATAATTGGGGATGTTACATCTTTACGATTGATATTTTGATAATCAATAAAAAAAAATTATGCAAACCAAATACCATAATTGTATTGATGAAGAATTTTAAGAAGATTCTCCAATTGTATGCTTTCACTATGTCCTTTTCTCCTGTCTCTCAATCTTACTTCATTGGTACCTTCCATCCAACACTAGCGATACTCTTCTTCCCCCTTATATCCTTGAACAAAAAATGGGCTATACACAAAAACTAGATCACAATAGCACAAACTTTCCCTCACAAGGAGAGGCCCCAACTCTCTAGAGGTAAACTGGTCAAGAATAAATTTTAGCAGCATAATAATCATCGAACAATATGGTAAGTTCTCTCTTCCTCACCATTTCTTTTATAGGAAAATTTTCATTGACACATTTCCTCCCATGCACAATTAAACAATTTCAAATAATTAAATTAACAATTATTCAGCGACTACAAATGTCACGCTCTCCCCAAGTTTCACATGTTAATTTTTTTTTAATTAATTCGACATTTTCCCTCACATTCCCAAATTTGTTCCTATTTTTCCTCTTAATTGTCTCTTAGTTCCCAAATCCCTCGTTTATTTTGTGTCCCATAACTAACTTCACTTTGAGTTTGTTTAGGAGTCTTCTATTAGTTAGGATTAGTACTTGATTGTCTTAGGATGTTAACTCTATGATGACCACCTATTCTCTCATGAATTTATTATCTTTTATTTAAATTTTTTTTTTTATTATTTTCATGCACACATGTGAACATACCAAATTTTTATTCTTATTTCTTCTTTTACTTAATTTACTATTCTAACTCCCTTTATTCCCATTTTGTATTTTATTTAGTCCAACATCTTAGACTTAGAATCTCATTTGTTTTCGAGTTTGATTTACTAATTAATTGAATGTTCTTTTTTAACAAAGTCTAAGTATTTTATATTATTTTCTAAATATTCTATATTTTTATTGATCCACAATTTCATTTATGCAATGTGCCCTTCAAGACGCACTTCCATGCTCCAAGGGTGCCACTCGCCACTCACTAGTTTGGAAGTTTTTCAGACACTTGGAATAAACACTCGACTGGTCAACCTTGTGAGAGACTTAATGATTTTCCTAAGGAATAAGGATTTCACCTTATTGCGCACCCCTTTGAATTCCTCGTGATAAATTGTCTTAGTTTTCCCTCAATACATCGTGGACCTCTTGGAACAAGGTAATAATTAACCTTCATTTAGGTCAGGACGAGAGTGCTAGTAAGTTGTGAAATGGATGCTACGACACCTCTCTGTCATTCTTCTAGTTTCTTTGTATGGCCCCTTTACTCCATATGTGAGTTGGATTAGAAAATGTCACCAATCTTGCATCCACTGACAAAAACAATGTCAATAATCCATATACATGAAATCCATATAGAATTCATCATCAATGATATATGTGTATAAATCAAATACTCAAACCAAAGTACAAGACCACTCCCTGACTCAATTTGGAGTCCAAGGAATTCTATTGATGCCATCATCATCCTCAACCTGTCACGTTTCCTGCACAATTAGGAAAACTCATCATAATACCTGTCAATATATACATCTAAAAAAATAACATATAAATCTCAACACTCAAAATAGAATAACTCATAATCAAAATAGAAATCATAATGTACCATAACCGGATCACTTTCTTGCAAGTGTCATCAAAGAACAAGTCAATATAAAAATGTGATCAATGGAACTACATGTTACAACCTAAAAATTCCTCAAGGGTGAATGAAGGGTTAATAGTAGACTTTTGAATTACAACATTTCCTTCTTGAGTCGACCATCCTTCAACCTTTTAAAGAAGGTTAAGCTCTAGGAAAGGTAAATTCGAAAGGAGTAAGTTCAACATTTGGGCTATGGCTTCTGTAATTTACCCATTGGAAGTTTTAAACCTGTGAAGTAAAGAAGTGCATATAGATTCTTAAGAAAAACATAAATTATTCAATGGCTCATACACATAGTACATATATATTTACACCAAAAACCCTTAATCGAGAGAAAACCAACCTTCCTTGGTGCCACACCTTGAAACTCTTCATTGTATTAATTTCACCGTTCACCATACAATATCTACAATGTTTTAGGTATTTCATAGCTACCAAAACCCTAATCCCTTAATCCAAAATTAATTTAGAAAACCGCTAAAAATAGCAAAATCTGATGCGCCCACACACACACATGCAAAGAATATAACACATACCCAACATTCTCCCACTTTTTGTTTTATTTTCATCCAGGGGTTCACAGGATTACATAGTCAACAATCTAGGGCAACAATGCCCATTGTTACTCTACACTAGGATAAATTTTCTGTGCTCACAGACTTTGTCAATGAATCTACAACATTCTTCAAAGTGTCAACCTTTTCCAGCAATACCTTCTTTTCTTCAACCATGTCTCTCACAAAGTGATATTGAACATCAATATGATTTGTCTTCGAATGATAAGTTGGGTTCTTTTCCAGGAAGATTGAACTTTGACTGTCACAATCTAATCTCAATACTTGTTGTACCAACCCAATACCTAAACACAATCTCTGCAACCATACTGCTTCCTTGCTTGCATGGGTGGCTTCCATGTATTTAGATTYTRTAGTTGAGAGTGTCACTACAGCCTGTCTTTTGCTCATCCAATTGATTGCTCCTCCAAATAGGTTAAACASATACCCACTTGTAGATATTCTGCAATCCATATCTCCATCCCATTATGCATCAACAAAGCCATGTATGTCCACCACTCTATCCAATACTGGTCTTCCTTGGTAGCACAATCCATAACTGGTAGTKCCACGGATATACCCGAATACCSTCTTTACTTTTGTTCAGTGCTCCTTTCCTGGTTTTGACATATAATTGCTCAAAACTCCMACTACATGTGCAATGTMCGGTCTAGTACAAACCATTTCATACATGAAACTACCAACTGCACTGGCATACAAACCATGGGACATGTCCTCTTCTTCTTCCTGTGTCTTGCAACACTGATCTATAGATAACTTTACACCTATAGGAATATTAACCTTGACTGGTTTAATTCCATGCATATTAAACCTCTACAATATCATCTCAATATATTTTCTCTGATTCAACTAGAGTTTCATGTTTGCATGATCTCTTTTAATCTCCATTCCCAGAATGAAGTTAGCAGCACTGAAATCCTTCATGTCAAATTTGGAGGATAGCTGTGATTTCACCTCCTTTATAACATCCATGTTATTTCCTACCAACAACATGTCATCAACATACAACACTACATAAATTAAGTGATTACCAACCTACTTGGAATATACACAATGATCATCCCTGCTTCTCACAAATCCCAATCCAAGGATGTATGTGTCAAAGTTTTGGTACCACATCCTAGGTGATTGATTCAGACCATATAGTAACTTCTTTAAATTACAAACCAACTCTTTCTTTCCCTTCACTACAAAGCCTTATGGCTGCTTCATGTACATTTCTTCTTCCAGATCCCCATGTAGGAATGTTTTCTTCACATCCATCTGCTCCACTTCAAGATCAAAATAAGCAACAATATATAAAAGAAATCTAATAGATGTTAACTTGGAAACAAGAGAAAAAATCTCACCAAAGTCAATTCTCTCTACCTGGGAATAACCTTTTGCTACTAACCGAGCTTTGTATTTCTCCACTTTTCCTTCTACATTAAATTTCTTCTTAAACAACCATTTGTTACCAACATATTTTCTTCCAGCTGAAAAATCAACTATATCCCGTGCCTCGTTCTTATCCAAGGCATCCATGTCTTGAACCATGGCCTTCTCCCATAGTTTACTATCCTCTGAATTCATTGCTTCCCTAATAGTTTTGGGATCATCATTATTAATCGATAAAGAAAAATTGGAATGGAAATCAGGTGGACTATACTTTTTTGGTTGCCTTCTTTCTCTCATTGATCTCCTCAATACTAGGGTATGAGGTTCTTCTTCTTCTTTTACTTCATCATATTCAGATGATTCATATTTTGCATCATCCAAATCAAGCTATATTTTCTCAGGTTCTTCTTCCCTTGGTAGGTATTCTTGTTTGGAAACATCTTTTACCTCTCTAAAAACAACATCATGACTGTAAACAATCTTCTTCGTTTTTGGGTTCCAAAGCTTATAACCTTTGAGACCATATTTATAACCAATAAAGATACACTTTTCAGTTTTCTTATCCAGCTTACTTCTATTTTCCTTTGGAACATGTACATAAGCATCACAACCAAAAAATATAAGATGTTCAAGAGAGGGTTTCTTGCCAGTCCATACCTTGTGTGGAGTTTTATCATGCAACGTTGATGAGGGTGATCAATTGACTAGGTAACATGTTGTACCCACTTCCTGTGCCCAGAATTCATGTCCTACTCAACACCACTAAGCATGCGCGTTGCTTTTTCCATCAGTGTCATGTTCATCCTTTCTGCAACTCCATTCTGCTGAGGTGAGTATGGATTAGTCTTATGCCTTTCTATACGACACTTCTTACATAATTCTTAGAATTCATTTTCGTAGAATTCTCCACCATTATATGTCCTCAATACCTTTATTTTCTTTTCTATCTGATTTTCTACCAGAGCCTTAAACTCTTTAAATTTATCAAATACCTCAAATTTCTTTCTAAGAAAATAAATCCATTTGTTCCTTGAGAAATCATCTATGAATGAAACATAATACACAGATTTACCTATGGATCGAACAAGAGCATCTCAAAACACATCACTATGTATCAACTCTATGATCCTCTTTGCTCTTATAGCACCAGATGGGAATCTTACTCGATTATGTTTACCATATATGCAATGTTCACAGAAATCAAAATCCTGAGTGCAATTAGACATACCCTCAACCATACCTTTACCGTGTAGTGTTCAAAGGCCATTTTCTCCACTATGCTCCAGTCTTTGATGCCACAACATGGTCTTCTTTTTGGGGAAAGTATTGGTCTTGTCTACTTCATTTATCTACTCAGGGACAACATTATTTTTACACCCATTAGTATAAGTGTTTTCCAACAACTTGTACAGAGTTCCACACCGAACTCCCCTCATTAACACCATTGCCCCTTGTACCATCTTGCAAGTGCGCTTTCCCAATATAGTATAAACTTTTGTATCATCCAACTTGCTTACAGATATTAAACTCCTGGATAGTTTTCGAATGTGCAAAACCCCAGGGAGAGTTCTAATCCTTCCATATTTTAGCAACAACTTAACCCTTCCACATCCCATGATTTTTGTTGTCAAGTCATCCCCTAGGAATAAATCACCACCATCATATTTTTCATATTCACATAACCACTCCCTATGAGGAGTCATATGATATGATGCACCTGATTCGATCAACCATACATCATAGTTTTCATGGGTACCTGTAGATTCCAGGTAAACATCACCTCCTTCTTCCGTGGAGGTTTTCACCTAGGTGGAAGGGGTACTATCAGATCCCTTTGGTTTATTAACCTTCTTAGACTTGCAATCTTTCTTATAATTCTATGTTTTACCACACTTCCAACATTTCCTCAAAGATTTTCCTGGAGACTTAGATCTACCTGTAGATTTAGATCCCCCCCTGGAGACTTACAAGGATTCATGTCTTGAGTATGACCTCTTACAAATAAATCATATGTGTTATGGCCATCCATGTTTTTACACATCATATCTTTAGATAACAAGGATGCAACTACATCCTCATACTTCAATGTAGATTGAGTGGTACTACCAATTTCTAGAACCACATTATCCCAAGAGACTAGGAAAGAACATAACAAAGTAATACACTTGTCTTCTTCTGGAATCGTAATATTAACAGAGACAAGTTGACTTACCAGAGTATTAAAGGCATTTAGATGTTCTGTCATAGAATCTCCATCTTCCATCCTAAGATGATACAACTTCTTTTGAAGAAACAACTTGTTTACCCGAGACTTTGATTGATAAAAAGTCCCTAACTTATCCCATAGTTCTTTGGTTGTAGATTCTGCCAAGACATTCAACAACATCGAATCTGCTAGGCAAAATTGAATAGTACTCCTTTCTCTTTTGTCCAACTTCTCCCAATCTTCCTTCAACATACCGGTAGGTGGTGTACTAGTAGTTTGTGTACTAGTAGGTTGTGTACCAGTAAACATTCCAATAGGATGTGTACCAGTAGGATATGTACCAAGATCCACAACGATCCATTGTTCTTTGTCTACAATAAGGTCCTCTATATTGAGCTTCCATAGCTCAAAGTTTTTACCTTTTAACTTCTCTATCTCGATGCTATAAGAGCTCTCCATTCCTATTTATACACTCGAATAACCACTACAAAATCTCCCACTAAACCCATGTTTATCACAGACCCAAGATAAACTTGATCTATCAAGACCAAGCCAAACCCTCAGCAACAAAGACGTCCCTCTGAAGCCAAAAACGAACTCTGATACCACATGTAAGTTTCAGACCTATGAATTAAAGAAAAGCATAGATATTCTTAAGAAAAATAGAAATTAGTCAATGGCTCATACACATAGTACATAGAGATTTACACTGGAAACCCTTAACCGGGAGAAAACAAGCCTTCCTTGGTGCCGCACCTTTAAACTCTTCATTGTATTAATTTCACCATTCACCATACAATATATACAATGTTTTATGTATTTCATAGCTACCAAAACACTAATCCCTTAATCCGAGATTAATTTAGAAAACCGCTAAAAATAGAAAAATTTGATGCACCCACACACAGACATGCAAAGAATATAACACATAACCAACACCCATTACCAGCAACGCAACACAAATTCTTTGATACCACCTTGTAGAATTCCCTATCTCAAGGTGGGAATTACCACACTAGAATTCAGACTCTCTGATACCATTTAATGAAATAAAATTCCATGCATATGCAACTATATACATAACTAACATCATACATAAACCATGCATAATTTTACAATTACAACAACAAAATTAATATATATATTACACACACTACAACATGTAATTACAAATAATAATATGCATCTTTTGTGAAAACACCGACTACGTGTATACCTTCCACATTCCTCCCAGCCATATACCGCACTACTCATAATTCTCAACAGTGGGTCACCCCAAGATCAAGCTAAACTCCACCAGGGACAACGGAATCCTAAGCCAGGATAAGTTATAATAATCAACATAATTTCTCATTCAAAGGTTCCCAATTGCTTCAACTAGCTTATATTATCTTGTTCCCCACATGTATGTCCCACCCAGGGAAGTGTGTCCCTTCTCTACTCAACATTATTTTGGCTTCCCCACTTCCATTCCAATGATTCAACAATAGGTCGGACATGAAGTCGCAGACCCCTCTAGCTAATTCCTAGTGCACTAGGGAACAATTCCCAAATATTCTCTCACCTATAGAGAATTATCACGGGCCAACAACCTGCCTCTTCAACATCACACATGCCTGAAAACCCTCCTCTTCAACAACACAGGGGCATAAGATCCCACCTATTTTTTTCAAAATACTAGGTCCACTTGCTAGAACAACTCCCAAATATATGCAATAAGATGGTAACAATAGTGTACGAAGGATGATAGGAGAGAATGATGGAATAATCATCTAGGAATGATGGGAATTACACTAAATCCCCCTATTATATATGCATGTTCCCTTTATGATACTTGGTACCCAAAGGAACTATCTTGTCCCCTACTTATAATTATCCCTCCTCCATGGAAACTTAGGATATATTTATATCCGTAAATTAGAATTTAGGAATATTAATATAGTATTCATTTGGGCTTAATCCCCCTTCACTTAGCCCCTTTCCTAGACTCTTAGCCCCCCAATCCCTTTCTAGTAAAGTTTACCTACCCACACTCTTTTTTCTAGTCTGTATGCAACAATGTTTCATTTTATTAATAATATGAGTGTTTAAATATTACAATAGTAGGCTCATTATCCTTTTATCATCTAGGCTCTCCGGCCTAATAATCACATATGCATTATGACCTATAATATGTTGTCTCACCAACCTATAAAAAATATTTACAATTGGGAAACAACCTAAGGAATTACATTCCCCTCCCCCTTATTTATGCATTGTCCTCGGTGAATTATATATAATGTATATGCAAAATTATGCAAAAATATCCATGCCTTTTTTATTTAAAACTTGTTATCTTTTTGGTTCTCTTTTTCCAAGAACCCAATACATGTCTTCATACTTCATCTAGAATTCATTTGCTTGATTCCATAGAGATTCTTTAGGAAATATTTCTTCTCACTTTTGTATTCTTGAGCTGCCTATTCTTGATGTACTCACTCTTCTAGGCTTATGAATCATTTCATTGTTGCATAGTCCTTCAGTGATCCATCTTGCCAAGGCTTTCACACACAAGGAGAGTGTCATGTCATTACCAGACCCCCACTAAGTTCTACTCTTGATAACAAACATAAGGCTCCAATGTCCGATCAATAGCCTTTCTATCCAAGAATTATAGCCTTAAAAAATATTATCTCATATGTAACACATACATATAGTCATCATGAGACATTATCATATCAATTTCCTGTAGAAATTCAAATTTATTTCATAAGGAAATTCAATTTTTTTCCAAAATATAAAATTTCATCTCATATTTTCCTAACTATTGTAACAACAAGCATTAATATTTCCTATGGATTTCAAAAGTGTCCTAATTGATAAGACTTTTATTTCAATCTTTTCATCTTGCATTCAACCAAACAATTGATTACTATTTCATGTACAATAAAATTATGTTGTAATAATTACAAAGGCTCACAAATGATTTCATAATTTTCTACACTTAACAGTTCAATCATAGCTATCAAACCATTTATTTAGTAGAATGAAATTATTATTCTATGCATGCGCAATGAGACTATTTCCTAACTATTCTATGCATGCGCAAGGAGACTATTTCCTAACAATTCTCTGCATCTCATATTTTCCTAACTATTGTAACAACAAGCATTAATATTTCCTTTGGCTTTCAAAAGTGTCCTAATTGAGAAGACTTTTATTGCAATCTTTTCATCTTGCATTCAACCAAACAAATGCTTACTATTTCATGTACCATAAAATTTTGTTGCAATATTTACAAAGGATCACAACTGATTTCATAATTTTCTACACTTAACAATTCAATCATAGCTATCAAACCATTTATTTAATAGAATGAAATTTATTTATTATGACCGTGGAAAGCAGAGCTCCTCAACAACGATTTGAAAAATTATGCACATAAGAGGGGCAATGCCATGTATGCATGAGTATGGAGTTTTAGGGCTATAACAAATGCCCCCTAATGTATGAGGTCAGAAGAGAAACTGATGGCTGAAATAGTAATTTGTATTGTTGCTATGATTTTCTTAATAGGTGGTCTGTCAAATATTGTACACTTGGAACCTACAAAAATGACCTTATAACCATGTTCATTCATCTAGCCTACACTCATCATATTATGTCTAAGACCATGTACATAATAAACATCATGAATATCCTTCTTTTCATCTTGCTTGGTCAATACTGAAACTACACCCTTTCCTAAAACTTTCTTTTGAGAATCATATCCCAATTTAATTTGAGATGTGACATAGATATATAAACTAGAAAACAAATCTTTGTTACATGTCATATGATTGTTGCAACCACTATCCATCA
>ML790178.1:210486-236992 GCA_009831015.1 Picea engelmannii | reverse complement strand
ATTTTTCATTTTGATAGACCATACATCATAATTTTTCGTTGTTAAAATTGGTCCTCGTGACAGTGTCAGACTGTTGCTAGACATCATGGATCTTCTACTGACAGTCGACTCCCGCTTTTTGACTTAGATCTCAACCAAGAAACCTTGTATTTGGTCGAAACAGACAAAACATGGAATTTTTTTAACTGGGTCACTCCCTATCTACTTTTTCTGGGCAATGAGAAGCAAAAATTAAAATTTTCACAAGTGTGAGAGCCTGGTCATGCCCTCTGAGACCTAAGAGTCTTGGTCACTCTGTGTACACTGGTGGGGGGTGAACACCTTCAAAAACGTTATTTTTTTACACTTTTTCTTTCAAATTTCTCACCAACACTGTCTTAAATGGTCCTCTTCCTGTTGTGGGTTCACCAAGCTCTAAATTTCTCTGCAATAACATGCACATTTCTCTCCTATCTTTCAAAAGTCTTATTCATGCTCTAATACCATGTTCAATTTGAAGCATAGGAAATAATATCCATAACAGAGAAAACACACACAATGCAATGGAGCTATTCAGCTCTTCTCCATATTGATATGATCAATTGAAATACAAATACGTAGACTTAGATATTTTCATACAACACTCCATCTTCTCACCTACCTAATAATGCTCATTCACCTATCTTATTAGTGCATTTATAATACCTATCAACTATCAAATTAGTCAAGAAAGTGGGAGAAATTACTCCATTTAACGCATTTGCATGACAACGTTATAATCCAAAGCTCGTGTAAGAGGAAAGGAGTAATTATAATCAACTTAGTAACGTGTAAGCAATAAGAGCAGTAGCTTGTGGCCAAATAATATTGAATAAAACTACATATTGCTCTAAAACAATAGCAACCAATACTAGGATTTCAAGTTCATCCTCCATGTAAAGACATTTTTTGGTTTCTCTAAACTACAAGAACATCTTCCCCGTTGGTTTCTCTTTAAATTTCTAGAGTTCCCTTCGGTGTAGGGGCTACGCAAATTTATGGAATGCCGTAACTACAATATTCATTAATGAAGTGAAATTGAAGGTATATAATATACCAAGCATGCACAACACAATGGGAAATATATGGAAGATTTACTTTATTTCACACAAGTTTTCATTTAAGGTGAGTTTAATTAACACGTTTTAATTGTGTTAACATTATCATCTACCCATCATTATTTTTTTTTTAATTTTCAATATATTTTTTCTCCAATTAAAGTGATCTATAATTAAAAAATACAACAATATTTATTTTAAATTTTTATCTATAGTTTGAATTTAGTTTTTGCATTGTTTTCTTCTACCATTATCTCTGTTTTAATAATGTGAATTATAATTTAAAATACATTGTTTTTAAAAATCAAATTATTATTAAATTTTTCATAAAAAAAAATTCAAATTCAAATTTTCAATTCGTATTTAAATTTCGAAATTACATATATATATAAATTATTATGTTTAAAAAAATAACTAAATAATAAATTGAAATATCGGAGTCGTAACTTTTACAGTTAATTTCATAGTGAAAAAGAAAAAAAACTTTTTAACCATAAATGAACGAAAATGAATTTAACAATGAATCAACAAAAATATTTTTATATAGAGATATGAATCTCCACTTAGTTTCACATGGGATAGACTTACTCCAAATGAGACCACCAATTCCAGATATTTTCTTCTGTGCAGTGAAAGCCACCTTGTGCAAATACCTTGTATTTGCAAATACCTTGTATTTCTTTCTTTCTGCTTCAAGAAATTTTAAATAAACAAAAATTAATAATAAATAGAAAGATTATATTTTCTTTGTCAATCTCATCTTCTCGGGTTTAGAAATCAAATTCAACATTTCATCTTTAGCTGTGGATGTGCTATCTCTTTTTACAAAACCCCAACTGAGCTTATCCCATTAGTATCTGAATGCACGAAAAGAAAAGAATGTGAATGATTTTTATTTGGAGTGTTGGCAAAAAGAAAGTTGATAGTAGATCTGTGCATATCCCAGTCAAATTTACGTTTTCAATTTTGATGGTTGACTTGGCCAGTCTAAATCATAAATGTGATGGAATGGTATGTTTGAGTTTCAAATTCAAATTTTAAAAGCAGTCCACCGCCTCTCTTTTGTTCAGGAGCCTATTTGGAAAACACTGTTTAGTTTGACGTGATGCAACGTAGAAAAGGAGCCCGGGACAGCAGCCGGTTGATTGGAAGGAAGTTCTGTCATTCTTCCATTCAGAGCAATATGAAACTATGACCTTTCAAGGTCATTTGATATGAGCATCATCGTTGTAGCTTACAAGGGAGGAGAAGCATTTTGCAGCGGTTCAGATCTTTTTCATGGTTTTAACAAAGAAGGATATTGTCAAAGCTTATCTTAGGACCACGGTGACGAATACTGTTGATGATTGTTCCTACTTATCTGAATGATTCTCAAAGGCAGGCAACCGAGGACGGTGGTCTCATTGCTGGCTTGAATGTCATGAGAATCATCGACGAGCCCACCGCCGCTGCCCTTGGCCATGGATTGAACAACAATGCTAATATTGATGGTTAGATCTATGTTCTCAATTTTGATTGGGGTAGGGTTACTTCTAATGTTTCACTTTAGACAATGGAAAACAGTATTTTAAATTATGGTATTTTTTCCTGTTTTGGCGTGAGGGTTCCTGCACAACAGTTCGAACTATATTCGTGGATTTGAAACCCTCTTTCGGTATTTGGCCATAATTTCATAATTGGTATTAAGTTTGTGATGCAGGGGCATCACCAACTCATCAAGCGAGCCAGAGGAAGCGGAAAGAGACAAGTCCTTAATGAAGCCATTTATGAAGGCGCACTTTGTATATTGTAATGGACCTTGAGCGGATAGCTCTCGTCCTTAGGTAGATAGTCGGCATTTAATAGAGTTAATGCAGTTAGATAGGAATTTAATTCTAGATTTGATAGATTTAGAGTCCAAGAGGGAAAACGGATATAGACACCCTCATTGTAACATTATTGAAGAAGGAGAAGCAAGAGCAAGCATAGAGTTGTGTATGAAGAACACCCATGTACAAGCATTTGAATTGATATAATAAAGCTCGATTCAAATTCATGGTTTGTGTTATTTCTCTATGTACTGATGTTATGCTCATGGAGGTTTTCTTCCTGTCATACATTTGCTTTTATACGCTGTGTTTGTGATTTCATGGTTGAATTGAAGTCTGAGACGGTGAGTGAATGAGTTTCAATTGTTTTCTCTAATTGAGCCAGAGGATTCCTGCAAGGAGTGCAATCGAATTGTCCGCAAGGAGTGCGTTGACAAAAGGGTTCACTTAGAGATAGCTTTTGTTCTCATTTCCTCGAAAGTGCAGTTAGGCACAGTGCCGTGCAAGGAGTGCGCAGGCCATGCGAAGTCTCAAAGTTGCGATTATGAGCAAAGTATTGAAAGACTGTTGCTGCAGGAGTGCGCAGGGTCAAAAGACTTCAACACTTAGACAAAGTTGAAGATTTGCCACAAGGAGTGCGTGCAAAGTTCCTTCTAAGTATTTGAGAATCGCAAGGAAGCTTAGGAGGGGTAGGACTTCGAACTCACTGAGGGATAAGCGCAGGGGAAGCTGCAATTGGAGGTTTGAGGGAGGCGTCGCAGGTTGGCGAGCGAGTGAACGAGTCTCGTGGAGAGGTACTCCTTCATTTTTGCAGTTTTAGCAAAGGAAGAACGGACAGTCGAAATCCTTCGAGAAGATTTCGCGAAGTTCCATGGGCCATTGAATCTTGCGGAGGTGCAAAGAGATTACGGCGTGAACGTCTGAAGGTTCGGAGCTCAGGAGGGGTGAGTCGTTGATCCAGGCCACAGGGGCCGTTAGATCTACACGAGATATCGTGTATCGGGGGTTCGTGAGTTGGAGCTACAAGGGATTGCATCAAGAATTGCGATATCGCGAGACGCGATATCCCGACAACCAAAGGGTAGCGTGTGGGACCGCAGGAGTGAGTGGAAGACAGGTGGCAGAGATCGAGAGATCTCGTGAAGTCGGAAGTTCGCAGGGTGAGAGCCCAAGTATTGGGTACTCCAAGTCATGAAGGAGCGAGGTTGCGAGTAGTGAAAGCACAATAGGATCGTATCGGAGTTTCGGCACATCGGGACTCAGGAGTCAGAGAGCCGAGTGCTTGGTATCGCGAGTAGCGAAGCTGCGACAGAGCCGAAGTCCCAATAGAGGAAAGAGGAAGTCAGCGTTGACTGACATCTCGGGTCTCAGGGATTCGAGAGCCCAGTGATCAACCGAGAACTTGCGAAGTCGTGAGTTCCGATCCTCCGAAAGAAAAGAAGGGGGGATCGCGCCAAAGAAAATCTGTGGGGTGCAGATTTCCCGATAGGGAAATAAAATAACCATTGAGTTCTTCGGGCCGAGGAAGAAGAGAAGATCATGTGAGTGCGTGTGGACCTTCCGACCTGCGGGTGGTGAAGGGGCTGCGTTGCCGCTAAGTGGTATCAGAGCAGGAAGTTCTTTGCTTTCTGTAGCAGAGAAGAGGAAATTTACCATGCCACTCAAAAGAGAAAGACAGTCACCTGATCCAGAGGACAGGGAGGTGCGAAGAAGGGGCAGGCCAGCAAGAAATCCAAAAATGGAGAGACAGATGCGTGATCTTCGAGCAAGACTCGAGGAGATGGAAACAGCTCAAAGACGCACAACTAGTGCAAGGGATCTGAGTGATTTTGAAAGCGAAATTGAGGCTGAACGCGAGGAGGAGGTTGCAGCTGAAGATGCATCAACTGAGCGGTTGATAAAATCTATCGCCAAAATGGGTGTGAAGGCGAAGATGGACATTCCAGTTTATGAGGGGAACTTGGATGCAGAAGAGCTACTGGATTGGATTAGAGCTCTTGATACCTATTTCGATTATGAGGATATCGAAGAGGATAAGAAGGTCAAGCATGCTGTTACACGCTTGAAAGGACATGCAGCATTGTGGTGGGACGAGCTACAAGCTGACAGACGCTGCAAAGGAAAGCAGAAGATCAAGAGTTGGGATCGAATGATTGCAAAGATGAAAGCGAAGTTCATCCCAAGGGACTACCAAATTACTATGTTCAAGAGGATGCAGAACCTGAGATAGAAACTAATGACAGTGAAAGAATACACTGAGGAATTCTATCGACTGAACATCAGAGCAGGTCATCGGGAGAGTGATGATGAAAAGGTTGCTAGATATCTGAATGGTCTGAGATATGACATTCAGGATGAATTGAGCATGGTAACCATCCGAATGGTGGAGGATGCTTATCAGATGGCTCTGAAAGCCGAAGAGAAGCTGAGCCGAAAGCAAGGTCAGTGAGGGGGAGGCAGGAGTCATCCCAGAGGCAAGGCAGTTGCCCAGGATAAATACCAGAATCCCAAGGAGTAATGGAGGAAGCCTCAAGGTAAAGTTGAAAGAGGTGGGACCTCACAGAGAGGACCATACATTGAACAGAGAGGGCAACATAATGAGAAGAAGGGAGATTATGTTGACGCAAACACTTTTCCTCATACCAGAGGTAGAGGAAGAGGAAGAGGGGGAGTAATTACATGTTTCACATGTGGGAAGAATGGTCACAGGTCATTCGAGTGTCCAGAGAAAAAGAAGGATATTGGAGAAGCTCACATCACCGAGGCGCAGAAGCGGGATGTTGAGGCTTAAGATACAGAAGGAGAAAGGTCATTGATGATGCGTAAAGTTCTCTTAACACTTAGGAAGGAGGTGGAGGACTCAGCTCAAAGGACCATACTTTTTAGGACAACTTGAAAAACCAAGGATTGGGTATGCAAGGTTATTGTGGACAGCGGTAGCACAGATAATCTCATTTCAACTGAGATGGTGGAAAAGTTGGAACTGGAGACAACTGATCACCCGAGTCCATACAAGGTTTCATGGCTACAGAAGGGACATAAGGTAAGTGTCACTAAACAGTGTTTAGTTGAATTTAAAATAGGGGAGTATAGTGATAAAGTACTTTGTGATGTCATTCTCATTGATGTTTGCCACTTATTACTGGGTAGACCATGGCAATATGACAAAAATGTGGTTCATGATGGGAGAATGAACACATATACCCTGGAGAGAAATGGGAGGACGTACATGTTGCTTCCGATAAAGGATAAGGAGGTGAAACCAGAGGTCAACAACACAATACTTCTCATGAGTGGGAAGGAGCTTCTTACAGAGGTGAAGAAGAACGAAGATCAATAATTCTTTGTGGTTAGGAAACCAAGGATTGTCCTGACTAGCACAAGAGTGGATGATCTACCGGATGAGGTTTAGGAACTGCTGGAAGAGTTCGTTGACATCGTAGTGGATGAATTACCTTGTTCGTTGCCACCGATGAGGAGTGTGAGTCATCACATAGACCTCATATCAGGAGCTAGTTTTCCGAACAAAGCCGCGTACAGGTTCACGCCGCAAGAAAATGAAGAGGTCAAGAGGCAGGTCCAGGAGTTGCTAGACAAAGGATTGGTCAGAGAAAGCTTGAGTCCATGTGCTATTCCGACAGTGCTTAGTCTGAAGAAAGATGGAGGCTAGAGAATGTGTACCGACTCAAGGGAAATCAACAAGATAACCATCAGGTATAGGTTTCCATTGCCGAGAATGGATGATCTGATGGATTGCCTAAGTGGGGCAAAGTACTTTTCAAAGATAGATTTGAAAAGAGGATATCACCAAATTCGCATGAGAGAAGGCAATGAGTGGAAGACAACCTTCAAGACAAACAAAGGACTGTATGAATATCTAGTCATGTCGTTTGGCTTGATGAATGCGCCGAGTAATTTTATGAGGTTGATGAATGAAGTCCTGGGGGAATTCATCGGGAAATTTTTCATCGTATATCTGGATGATATACTGATCTCCAGTAAGATGAAGGCTGAACATCTGAAGCATTTGGCCATTGTGATGAGGAAACTACAGCAGGAGAAGCTATTGATCAACATGAAGAAGTCGTCATTTATGAAGACAAAACTCATTTACTTGGGTTTTGTTATTTGGGAGAATGAATTGAAGATGGATCCGGATAAGGTAGAAGTGATCAAGAATTGGCCATCACCGAGAAATATTTTTGAGGTGAGGAGTTTTCATGGTTTGGCTAGTTTCTACCGAAAGTTCATCAGGAATTTCATTGGAATTAGCGCAACAATGATGGACACAGTGAAGAAGCGGCATAAGTCTTTTCATTGGACAACAGAGGCTGAGAAGAGCTTCAATCTGTTGAAGCGGAAGATAACAGAACAACCGGTTTTGGTGTTACCGGATTTCCAGAAGACATTTCAGGTGAAATGTGATGCGAGTGGGTATGCCATAGGAGCGGTCTTAAGTCAGGAAGATAGACCAGTTGCATATTACAGCGAGAAGCTGGATGAGGCGAAGCTGAAATACTCCATGTATGATAAAGAATTTTATGCTATCATACAGGTGTTGAAGAAGTGGAGGCATTACGTGATACCAAAGGAATTTGTATTGTACAGTGATAATCATGCATTACAGTTTGTGACTCAACAGGAGAAGTTGAATCAGAAACATGCTAAATGGGTGGAGTATATGCAGAATTTCACATTTTTTATTAAACACATTTCGGGTACTGCTAACAAAGTGGTTGATGCTTTGAGCAGGAAATGTTTGTTGTTGCAGGAGTTCAAAGTCAAAACATTGGGTTTTGAAAATCTCAAGGACATGTACGCAGGTGATGCAGATTTTGGAGAAGCGTTTGAAGCAACTGAGAATCCAGTTCTCAGATATAGAAGTCCTTGGATAGATTATATGATCCAAGAAGGGTTGTTGTTCAGAGGCAATCAACTGTGTATTCCGAAATGCTCCATGAGGGAGAACCTGTTAAAGGAGAAGCACACTGGTGGATTAGCAGGACATTTTGGCCATGACAAAACATTCGCGAAGCTAAGCGAGTCATACTTTTGGCCAGGGATGCGGTCAGAGGTCAAGAGGTGTGTTGACAGATGTTGAGTTTGCCAGCATTCAAAGGGAAGGAAGCATAATACAGGATTTTATCAGCCATTGCCCACACCGGAAAGACCATGGGAGGCGATAAGCATGGATTTTGTATTGGGATTGCCAAGGACGCAAAGAGGATTTGATTCTGTCTTTGTGGTGGTGGATAGGTTTTCTAAAATGTCACATTTTATCCCATGCCAGAAGACCAGCGATGCGACTCACATCGCAAATTTGTTCTTCAAAGAGGTCATTCGACTTCATGGGTTGCCGAAAAGTATAGTTTCGGACAGAGACACCAAATTCATTGGACATTTCGGGAGGACACTCTGGAAGAAGATGGGGACTAACTTGATGTTTAGTTCTTCCTATCATCCTCAGACAGATGGACAAACGAAAGTGTTTAACAGAAGCCTGGGAGACTTACTGAGAAGCTTGGTGACAGAGCACCACAACAGTTGGGACAATGTGAATCCATAGGCAGAATTTGCATACAATGATTCAGTGAATCGGAGCACAGGAAAAAGTCCATTTCGGGTTGTGTATGGCACACAGCCGAGGGGAGTGTCTGAACTGAGGGATTCAGAGAAGACTGCTACTAGCAGTGCTAGTGAAAAAGAATTTGCTGAAACAATGAAAGAACTTCACAACAGAGTGAAGGAATGACTACTGAAATCAAATCAGGAATATAAGCGCAGAGAAGATCAACATCGGTGACAACTTTAGTTTGAAGTTGATGATCTAGTTCTGGCACATCTGAGGAAGGAGAGGTTCCCGAGGGGAACATACAACAAGTTGAAAATGAATAAAATTGGGCTATGCAAGGTCTTGAGAAAATTCGGAGAAAATGCTTATGAGATTGAGTTGTCGGAGGGCATCAGAATATCTCCAATATTCAATGTGGCAGATTTGTACCCATACAAGGCTGGAGAAGTAGAGGCTGGAATGGAGGAGCCAATGATCCAGTGGATGAAACAATTTCCAGTTGCAGAGAAGCCGCAGATGGAATGCATACTGGACAAGAGAGTGAGCAAGAAGACCAGGCGAAAGAAATACTTCGAGTATCTGGTCAAGTGGAAAAACCACCCAGTGGAAGATGCCAGCTGGGAGAGAGAAGCAGTGATACAGAAGCATGGACATACCGTGCAGGAGATCATGGAGAGGAGCCCATGAAAGTTTTCAAGCCGAGGAGTATGATGCAGGAGCATCACCAACTCATCAAGCGAGCCAACACGGAAGTGGAAAGACAGCTGGACAAGCCAGCACACATTTTGAAAACACTTTGGGATTGTTACGCAAGTCCTTAATGAAGCCATTTATGAAGGCGCACTTTGTATATTGTAATGGAACTTGAGCGGATATCTCTCGTCCTTAGGTAGATAGTCAGCATTTAATAGACTTAATGCAGTTAGATAGGAATTTAATTCTAGATTTGATATCTTTAGAGTCCAAGAGGGAAAACGGATATAGACACCCTCATTGTAACATTATTGAAGAAGGAGAAGCAAGAGCAAGCAAAAAGCTGTGTATGAAGAACACCCATGTACAGGCATTTGAATTGATATAATAAAGCTCGATTCAAATTCATGGTTTGTGTTATTTCTCTGTGTACTGATGTTATGCTCATGGAGGTTTTCTTCCTGTCATACATTTGCTTTTATATGTTGTGTATGTGATTTCATGGTTGAATTGAAGTCTGAGAGGGTGAGTGAATGAGTTTCAATTGTTTTCTCTAATTGAGCTAGAGGATTCCTGCAAGGAGTGCAGTCGAATTGTCCGCAAGGAGTGCGTTGACAGAAGGGTTCACTTAGAGATAGCTTTTGTTCTCATTTCCTCGAAAGTGTAGTTAGGCACAGTGTCGTGCAAAGAGTGCGCAGGCCAAGCGAAGTCTCAGAGTTGCGATTCTGAGCAAAGTATTGAAAGACTGCTGCTGTAGGAGTGCACAGGGTCAAAAGACTTCAACACTTAGACAAAGTTAAAGATTTGCTGCAAGGAGTGCGTGCAAAGTTCCTTCTAAGTATTTGAGAATCGCAAGGAAGCTCCGGAGGGGTAGGCCTTCTAACTCACTGAGGGATAAGCGCAGGGGAAGTTGCAATTGGAGGTTTGAGTGAGGCGTCGCAGGTTGGCAAGTGAGTGAACGAGTCTCGTGGAGAGGTACTCCTTCATTTTTGCAGTTTTAGCAAAGGAAAAACGGACGGTCGAAATCCTTCGAGGAGAGTTCACGAAGTTTCGTGGGTCGTTGAATCTTGCGGAGGTGCAAAGAGATTACGGTGCAAACATCGGAAGGTCCGGAGCTTAGGAGGGGCGAGCCGTTGAGCCAGGACACAGGGGTCGTTAGATCTACACGAGATATCGTGTATCGGGGGTTCGTGAGTTGGAGCTGCAAGGGATTGCATCAAGAATTGCGATATCGCGAGACGCGATATCCCAACAACCAAAGGGTAGCGTGTCGGACCGCAGGAGTGAGTGGAAGACAGGTGGCAGAGATCGAGAGATCTCGCGAACTCGGAAGTTCGCAGGGTGAGAGCCCAAGTATTGGGTACTCCAAGTCACGAAGGAGCAAGGTTGCGAGTAGCGAAAGCATGATAGGATCGTATCGGAGTTTCGGCGCATCGGGACTCGGGAGTCGGAGAGCCGAGTGTTTGGTATCGCGAGTAGCGAAGTCGCGATAGAGCCGAAGTCCCAATAGAGGAAAGAGGAAGTCAGCGTTGACTAACATCTCGGGTCTCGGGGATTCGAGAGCCCAGCGATGAACAGAGAACTTGCGAAGTCGCGAGTTCCGATCCTCCGAAAGCAAAGAAGGGGGGATCATGCCGAAGAAAACCTGTGGGGTGCAGATTTCCCGATAGGGAAATAGAAGAACCGTTGAGTTCTTCGGGCCGAGGAAGAAGAGAAGATCCTGTGAGTGCGCGTGGACCTTCCGACTTGCGGGTGGTGAAGGGGCCGCGTTGCCGCCAGTTTGGCTGCTGCATTTTTAGGTCTGTCATGCAAAATAGAAGAACAGAGAAAATTTGTTTTGATCATTTGTAAACATTTGTTCTTATAATTTTATATCATGCTCTGCATTTTTTTGTATGTAGATGAATTTAGCTATTTCAGAATCCAAGTACCTTTTCTTAACACTGGGTTCTTGTTTTTCTGTTGCTGAGGTTTTGAGGAGAAAGAACAATGAATACAGCCGATGATAATGACTTCTTCCCTTCAAGTAGTTCCCCCTTCACAATATCTGGACGTGGGGGATCCGTCCTGAATGTGCAGCCTATTAGTGTGGTTTCTCTAATTTTAGCCGCTACCTGCGATCGTCTCTCCCAATAATTGGCACCCACTTGCCTGTACTCCTTATATATTTGATACAGTTGAGGTTCGCAAAAAGATTGATCAGGCTGTTGATCTGATGGCACAAAATCAACAAAAAGATGTACTCTTCCCAGATATTCGAAGATCTGCCCAAGTTGCTCAAATGGTTGTTGATAAATATCCCAAAATGGAATCAGCGAAAGACGGATTTACTGAGAGAAATCAACTCGGAAATGGAAATAATATCATATTAGTAAGAATGACCATGTTCTCGTTCTCACTGAAATGAATTGGAGAATCAATTCCCCTAGTGTTTCTGATCTTAATTGCAATAAAAGGCAGGAGGGTTGTAATCAAATTCTTAATTGCAATAAAAGGCAAGAGGGTTGTAATCAAATTCCAAAGGAAGTAAGACCAGAATGAATCCATGTTGAGAGAATGGGTAACTGTCAAAACAATTTTTCAATGCATAATCCTTCATATGAGCAAAGAGCCATGAATTTTGTTGTATGCACCAATAGAAAAGCTTCAATTAATAGTGAAAAATCCCAAGTTGCCACTGGGAAGAACACTTGTACGTTGCTTGTGTCTATGTGGAGGTAAATGCCCGTGAATATGACTATAGGGAGGAAAATACCCATGAATATGAATTCAAATTCGGCGTGAAGGAGACTGAGTGTGAGTGAGTTGATGTAATTTCCATGATCTGAATAATAAAGACAATCGAATGGCTATGCTTGGGTAAACCAATATAATTATTAATTATCATTCTAAATTGTCTTTTCCGCATTTGCAATTCTAACACTACTTACACAATGATCCTGATTATTAAGACATGCCAAATTCATATTCATGGGCATTTACCTCATCATGGACGCCTGTAATGGATAGGCGTTTTGCCGAACTATTCATTGAAACTTTTCCATTGGTGTTTGCGGTGAAAATCATGGCACTTTGCAGATATGAAGGATTATGATTTGAACAATGTTTTTGACAATTACCGACTATCTCAACCTGGATTCTTTCTTGTCTTACTTCCCTTGTAATTTGATCACAACCCTCTTGCCTTTTATTGCAATCAAGATCAGAAACACTCGACCAATTGATTTTCCTATGGATTTGAGTGACAACAAGAACAAGGTCATTCTTACAAACCTGATTGTTATTTCCATTGTCTAGTTGATTTCTCTCAGTAAATTCGCCATTTGAGCAACTTGGGTAGAGCTTCGAGTATCTTGGAATAGTACAGGTTTTTGTTGATTTTGTTTTCTCAAACCAATAACCTGTTCAATCTTTCACTGAACCTCAACAATATCAAATAATGAATATATATAATGAGTACAGATAAATCGGTGCCAATGATTGGGAGGAATGATCGTAGGATGCAGATGAGAAGCTACTAAAACTGGAGAAACCACAGGAATAGGTTGCACATCCAAGACTGATTCCCCACTTGTAGATATAGTACTACTAGAAGGGCAGGGCAATATGTTAAGGTAAATAAGGGGATTCATATTAATATACAGTACATATAATAGTGTTCTGTGTTGCATCAATCTGTTGCCCAACTCCGTCAGATAGGGCCCAGGAGCCCTGAGCTTGAAGAGAGTGTGCAAAACATTAATGTAGAAGGATATGGCGTGATATAAAAGATTATGCTTTACAGTGTTGTAAGGAGTTGCAGAAGGTTGAAGGAAGAAGCTACATAACCGGAAGCTGACCTAGAGCGGGATCAGAGGATAGTGGTTGTTTATCATATATGCTTGAAGGGACATGACATAGATAAAGATGGGAAAAGACGTCATCGTAGTGAACGGGAGAAAGAAAGAGGGAACGAGAGAAAAGAAACTACATATTCAAGGAAAAAGAAAGAGAGGGAGGTCGGTGAGAAAGACTCTCGGCGTTTCAGGGAAAGAAAGGTAGAAGTTGCATTATTAGGTCAGTGAGAAAGACTCTCGGCGTTTCAAGGAAAGAAAGGTAGAAGTTGCATTATTTTATTAAAAGAGGAGCACATTGTGTAAGAGAAGAAAAGTTATTTTAATTTTCAAAAGAGAGTGTAATGTGAAATCATGTATGTATGAGTGAGAGGATCTATTGCATTATTTAAAAAAATCTTTATTATTTTAAAAATGATAAAAAAAAGTGTTTTCTTTAATTTTTAAAGTGGTGGTAAAATTTTTTTATTATTTTAAAAAAGATAAAGAAAAGTGTTTTATTTAATTTTTAAAGTGATGGTGGACTATTTTTTAGTTTAATTAAAAAAATATTTAAATTATTTTAAGAAGAATAATTTTTAGTTTAATTAAAAAAATGTTTAAATTATTTGAAAAAGATAAAAATAAGTATTTTATTTTAATTTTAAAAGAGGTGGTAGAGTGTTTTAGTTTAATTTAATGGAGGCCTTGAGATTTTGACTTTAGTAAAGTAATCAAACCAAATGTTTGAGGCCTTGAGGAAATACATGTATTTCTATGAAAGAATCATGTGATATTAAAGTGATTTGTAAATCTAAGAAAATGACAAAAGGTCATGAAAAACATGGAGAACATAATTGAAGAGAGTGAAGCGAGTGCTTATGAAATATCCAATAGATCTTTGTGGTGGATTTTTGTATGTGGGGAAATTAATTTGATGTGACATCGAATTGTTGGATTAGCAAAACATATATTGAGAAGTAGAAGAAACATTGCAAGAAGTTGATATATGAAGAAGAGTATCGTAGAAGAATCATCATGGAGAGAATACTTTGTAAGAGGGAACATCAAGGTTTCCTAGGAAAAGAAGACACAGGATGTAGGTAAAAGACTTTTCATAGTTGAGGAGTCTTCAAAGTTGAAGAGCAAGTATCGTTGACATTGAACCATTATGTGGACAATGTTCCAACATTATTGGGTAGACAGGAGCAAGTCGAAATACGATGAAAGAAGGAGGTGAAGTGTATTTGATCTAGGTGGATATCGTTTGCCACCCACTTATTTCAACTAGCTCATAACAGTTTGTTGGAAATTTACTACTTTTAGAAGTTTTTCAGGTCCTAAACTTCTGGGGCCATTTTGAGGGCCTAAATGACGCTTTTTCGTGATTGGGTACCTTTATGATCATGAGATGGATAATTGAGCCCCCCAAATGAAGATCCTCATTGATACATTTCCAACGAACTATTGTTTACCCTAAATGGATATCGTATTTCAAAGTTGTGCCCCCGAGAAGATGATATATCAAACTACCGAAAACGGGGTCCACAAACCTGTTGGTTTTTCATCTTCTTGGGTTAGGAGTTTGAATTTTCTTTATGTTAAGAAGTTTTTTGGAGCCTCATTGTAAAAACTATCTTCTTGCGAATGAGCATAGCCATCACATATGTTCTTAGAGATAAGATGCCACCATTCCAGTGAGTTCATTCACTCTTTATTTTATAGTTCTGTATATTTCACTCATTAATAGAAATTGTGTATTATTGTATCTCTGTGTTTATTGTTATATCTTTTTTATATTATTGGATGTTCGATATATCTCTATACATTTTTTTATTATATCTTCTCTCTCATTTCCTGCCGAAAATAATCCAGATCAATATTTTGAGGGTACGGAAGGAATAGTAATGTGAAAAAACTGCAAGATGCAACGAAGATGTGAGAATCCATGAAGACACTAGAAGCATAGAGGAAAGCTCAAAAGCCAACAAGAAGTGAGAAGCTACGAAGATTGAGAAGAAGGGAGACGTCGAGAAGCTGCAAAGAAGGAAGATACGCAAAAATGCGCAAATATTGAATGTAATAAAAATGAAGTGGAGCGAAGAAGACGTAGAGACAAGTGTAGAGACTAAATGAAACAACAAAATTTTGTTTTTTTAGTCACCAAAATATATAAGAATTTGGAAATGGAGGAAGATTACTACCTTGATATATGAAATTTTGTAATGACAACAAAACATGTTGTAATGAGATGAAATTTTGTAATTTGGGGGTTCATGATAGGTTGTACATAACACCCCAGAGAGTTTTTGATCGAAAGTTGAAAGTATATCCATAAGCATGGTGTATCTCTCTCATTCATAGAGAGAATGTGGCGTAAACTTGTGGAATGAAGAACTAGAGTAGGTACAAGGGTGTTAGGTATACTCATGTGTTAGCTTGTTGTTGAGAAGTTAGGGAATGCCAGATGTTGTAATCTTAGAATGTGTGATGGATTGTAATGTCTGAGTATGAGATGGTTAGGACCAAGTTATGTTTAAGAGGGAGTGTCAAGTTATGTTTAAATGAGAGTCTAATGCATTAACCCAAAGTAAAGAAAATATTAGTCCAAGGAAAGTCGGTGATATAGATAGTTTTAGTTAATGTTATTACAAGATGTAATTAAGGGGGGATGTTAAGGAAAATAACTTAATTACATCCTTAACTAATATCAATACTTCTATAGGGATTTTGTCATTCTATAACATATTTGTAACTATACGTTTATATTATAATATACAATACACATTAATAGTGTTGTGCGTTGCATCAATCTGTCTCTGTGTAAACTTAAATACAGATAAGCCATTCTCATCAACTGTATTCATTGTTGTTTCTCCTTAAAACCTTTGCAATAGTGAAACAAAACCATAGTATTAAAAAAAAGTACCTGAATTATGAAATATATAAATTCATCTACATGCCAAAAATGAAAATCATGATGCAAACTTATAATAACAAATGTTTTCAAATGATCAAAACAAATTTTCTCTATTCTAGTATTATGTATGACAGACCTAAAAAATGCAACAACAAAACTTAATATTGTGTATGAAATTATAGCCAAATGTGAAAGAGGGTTTGAAATCGAAGAATAAAAAGGCTTATAGTTTGAAATGTTGCATAGGATTTCTTAGACAAGAACTGGAAAAAAAATACCATAATTTAAAATATTGTTTTCAATTGTTGAAAGTGAGAACATAGATCTCACCACAAATACTAGCCGTGTTCTTCAATCCACAGGCAAGGGTAGCATCGGTGGGCATAGCGGTGGGTTCGTTAATGATTTTCATAACACTCAAGAGAGCAATGAGACTAGTTTCATTGGTTGCCTACCTTTGAGAATCATTGAAATAAGCAGGAACAGTTCATCCAGGTGGATATTGGTGGCCACCCACCTATTCCAACTGGCTCCTTTTATAATTTTTTAGTGCAACACATTCTTCTATACTTCTTTGTAATGGTGGGTTATACACTTCCAAGGCTATCTAAAAACCTATAAATCTTCCAGGTGGATACTCGTGGCCCCCCACCTTATCTAACTAGCTTATTTTGTATGTTTTCATGTCAACACATCTTGTTGTACTTCGAGGTCTGATTTGGGGCCCTAAATAGTGTTTTTCTACCTCGCCATAGTCAAACTATAGACGAAGTTAGAGTTTGACAGTGTAATGCGTAGTTTTAGAAAATACATTTTCAACAGGCTATCACATGCCTAAAATGAAGATCTTAAGAAAAGTTATGACCCTGGGAAGTTAATGTACTAACTTACCCAAATGGGGCCCACATGACTTTTAGTGTTTCATCTCCTAGGGTTAGTTTTTTGGATGTCTATGGTTTTGGCATTCCTACTTATCATATAAAATCCTTCAGGGTGTCATTGTAATCATCTTGGGAATGAGAATAGCTATCACAT
Organism: Picea engelmannii; assembly: GCA_009831015.1. Lineage (NCBI taxonomy): Eukaryota > Viridiplantae > Streptophyta > Pinopsida > Pinales > Pinaceae > Picea > Picea engelmannii. The sequence continues at coordinate 220,076 of ML790178.1, read as the reverse complement.
CTCTTCTTAGAGATAAAAATGCCACCATTCTAGCAAGTCTTGCACTCTGTATTTTTACAGTCTCTTTACAATTCTTTCATTAATAGAAATCAAGTATTGTTGTATTTATCTATTTTTGGAAATTTTCATGAGTATTTCATTGTAATATATCTTCTTTCATTTCATTCCGAACATAATACAGATCAATGGTATCATTGCAGGCTATTCTTGATCATTTTTTATCGCATGTCCCCGATGAGGTCTAAGTATAGCTAGTTGTGTCTCAAGTTTGTCTCTCTTGAGGAGAATAACTCTCGCATGCCCAATAAACCCTCGATGGCAGAAGAAAAGAAAAATGACAAAGAAAAATATTCTATTAACATGTTGCTTAAGCAAGATCTCATGCGATAGAGGGATGAAATGATGGATAATTTTTCACACATCCTTCAACGCATGTCGATAGAAACCAGTGCATCTTCATCAGGCAACCATTTTGGAGGAACCTCTCCCTTAAAGGTGCAACTTAATTTTGATATTCCCATATTTGAAGGTCAGATAGATGTGGATGCCCTAGAAAAATGGTTAAATCTATTAGAAGGCTATTTCTCTATTCAAAAAAATTTCAATAGGGAAAATATTACCTCTGCACTCCTCAAGGCTCTCCTCTATGTAAAACATTGGTGGGAAACTTAATAGGACAAAAATTCCATAGAGGAATATGGAATATATGGGGTCAAGCCCCCTTGTTATTTTTTTGTGTATGTGGTCAACGAAAAGTATTATCATGTTGATAACTATGAAGACCAGTACATGAGATGGACCACTCTATGTAAAGAGAAGAGACAAACAATGTCAGAGTTCAAAAATAATTTCCATACCTTGCACACCAAGTTGGGTATCAAGTACTCTGAGTGACATATAGTTCTGAAAAACCATGGGGCTATGCATAGGTACATCCAAACCAAATTGGATTTCCTAAACATCTCATCATTGGGATCTTCATATCAATTTTTTGTCCAAATCGAGAAAAAATTTAGGTACCAGAACAAATGGGAATCTGGGTCTGCAAATGTGCAACAACCAAAGCATAGTAAAGACACCCCTAAACAATAGCCTCTCAACAACTATTCCAAGACACAAGAAAGAAAGGGTAAATTAATGATGTAGAATGACACTGGGAAGTGGTGTGACTTCAACAAAATCCCCTCGCACAACACTGATGAATTTCACTCGAAACAGTCATTGGCGGTCGACGTCAAAGACACCGAACCAAACCTTGATTCAAAATCCAATCTAGAAAATATTGAAAACGAACAGATAATCGACGCAAAACCCACTGCTACTTTTGTGACCAAAACAATTCAGCTAAAAGAACTAGTAGATCCTGAAGAGGGGGATTTCCTCTTCCATTCACAGATGTGGGTGAAGGGGACCCCATTGCATTTCATTGTTGATAACGACATCCAAAAGAACCTCATCTCAGCTAAGGTCGTCAAATAATTAGGGTTGTCGAAAACATCACACCCACAACCATACAACATCAGGTGTCTTCACCAGGGATGAGATCTTCACGTCAACCAACAGTGTTGCATGTCCTATGGCATCAATCCCTTCAAGGATGAGGTGGTGTGTGATATTTCCCATCTTGATTTCTGTGATGTTCTTTTGGACCAACCATATATGTGGAAACATCATTCTATCTATGAGTCTAAACCCCGTAGTGTCATTATTACTCTGGGAGGTCATCTTTACAGGATATCAGAGATAGTTCTGACTACTGCTCCACCAAAAAAACACTACAAGGTAATCTCTCATACTGCAAAATTCATACTCTACATAGTCTATTCAAAGGATGCACAAAAGACCACTATAACCACTGCAACCTCAAAACCTTCTATCCAACAAAGGAAGATTGTTGAAGAGACATAAGATATTGTGTCTTCACTTACCATGGGGCTTACGCAATTCCCCATACAACCTAGAGACAAAAGGTTGGTGGAACAGATTTAACCCCTCCAGTAACAGGGTCCTAGTGGTCTTCCACAAGCAAAGAAGCACAAATTCTCCAACAAGGAATGTATCTCACCAAGCTTTAGATTCAGAAAATGATTTCCCCTCTTCCCTCGTAAGTCAATGCAATGGAGACAATTACTTCCTAAGGGAGGAGGATTTATCCAAGTGGATATTGGTGGCCACCCACGTGTTCCAACTGGCTCCTCTTGTTAGTTTTTAGTGAAAAACATTCTTCTTTACTTCTTTGTAATGGTGTGTTCTACACTTTTGGGGCTATATGAATCCCTACAGATCTTCCAGGTGCATAATGGTGGCCTCCCACCTAATCCAATTGGATTATTTTGTATGTCTTCATGTAAACACATCTTGTTGCACTTCCAGATCTGTTTTGTGGCCCTAAAAAGTGTTTTTTTGGATCACCACAGTAAAAATGTAAACATAGTGAAAGTTTGATGGCGTAATGCATATTTATCAAAAATACATTTCCAATGGGCTATCATGCACCTAAAATGGAGATCGTATGTAAAAGTTACGAACACAGGAAGTTAATGTACTAACTTACCCAAACCGGGCCCACATGACTTTTTCTGTTTCATCTCCTAGGGTTAGGTTTTTGGATGTCTAGGGTTTTGACATTCCTTCTTATCATAAAAATGCCTTCAGAGCCTTATTGTAATCATTTTCTTATGAATGAGTGTATCCATCACATCTTTTCTCGTAGATAAAGTTGCCACCATTCTAGAGAGTCTTGCACTCTATATTTTTACAGTCTCTATACAATTCTTTCATTAATAGAAATCAAGTATTCTTGTATTTCTCTGTTTCTGGGAATTTTAATGACTATTTCATTGTAATATCTCTACTATCATTTTTTTCCTAACATAATCTGGATCAACAGTGATGACAACATTCCTCACCTCTGTCATAAGATAAGATTTCTCAATGTCTGTCTTTGTTAAAACCATGAAAGTGATCTCATCCATTGCAAAATGCTTCTCCTCCACTTCGTACGCTCTACAATGATTATTGACTTATCATCAACATCTGGAATCTGGAATGACCTTGAAGGGCCATAACTTCGCATTGCTATGAGAAAACTAATCACATAACTTCCTTTGAATCAACATGTTGTTGTCTCAAGCTCTTGTTCTACATTCTTCCATCCCCCTTTGTCAAGAATTGATGATTTGTTTTATCAACTAAAACTTCCCATCATGTTTTCCAAGACCGAATTGATATCAGGTTATCAACAAGTGAGGATAAAGGAAGAAGATATCAACAAGACAACATTTAGGATAAGATACAAGTATTATGAATTCGTGGTAGTATGGTTTGGACTATCAAATACCTTGATTGTTTTCATGTTCTTGATGAATGGAGTGTTTAGGGAGTACCCAAAGAATTTTTTAATTGTGTTTATATGTGATAGAATCATTTATTCTAAGTCAGAAAAGAAACATTATAAACATTTAAGAATAGTGTTGCAATATTTAAGAGAGCATAAATTGTATGGAAAGTTAAGTAAGTTCATCTTTTATCAAAAGAAGATTCACTACTCGGGGCATATTATTTCAGCAGATGGGATGACAATTTATGTCGAGAATGTAGAGTCCATTAGAGGATGGCCAATGTCAAAGAATGTGATGGAGCTCAGACAATTCATGGGTATTTCCAGTTATTACCAAAGATTCATAAAATGATTTTCAAGGATTGCAATCCCAAACATTTCTTTTCAAAAGAAGGGTGTCAAATTTGAATGGAATTCCAAATGTGAATAAAGTTTTTAGTAGTTGAAATATATTTTTACAAGTGCGCCAATATTGAAGATTGCAGACCTAGGTGAATTTTTTGTGTGTGTACCTAATACATACAAAGAAGAGCTTGGAATATTCTTAACACAAAAATATCATCTGATATGCTATGAGTCCATAAAATTAAAAGAGCATGAGATGAATTATGATACCTGTTATCTAGAGTTAGCAATAATTGTACATGCAATAAAAATGTGGAGACATTACCTCATGGGGAGCAAATTTTAGCTAAGGACATACCACTCTAGTATGAAAGATTTGTTTGGAAAACCAACACTAAATTCCACACAAACTAGCTAGATTGAATTTCTGAGTTAATATGAATTTGGAATTAAACATGTAAAAGGAAAGGAAAACCAGGTGGTTGATGCACTTAGTAGAAGAGCTCATGAAATACATATTACAACCATTACCATGTACAACACATATTTAGAAGAAAAAATTTCAGGGGATGCAAATTCATATAAATAATATCTAAAAATGAAGTAAACATTACAACAAGGTAATTTACAAAAAAATTAAATTATTATTATGAGTTGAAAGAGGATGGAATTCTCATGTATATAGGAAAAATATATGTGCCAAATTCCAGTGCGAAAAAAAATGCAATGCCTGGGGAAATGAATAACATGTTGTATGTTGGGTACCCAAGGTATCAAAAAACAATTGTAGTTGTGAGAAACCAACGTTTTTTTCTTGGAATGAAGAAAGAAGAGCCTAATTACAAAGCAATATGCCTAATGTTCTGGAAGGTGAAGATCGAACATAAACATCCACCTAGGTTGTTACATCCCTTTCCCATTCTAGAATAGAAGTGGGAAGTTGTCACAATTGATTTTATTAATCAGTTTCCAAGAACAATGAAGCAACAAGATTTTGATATGGTGGTGGTTGATAAATTATATAAATAAACACATTTTCTTCTAGTGAATACAACACAGAAGGAAACAAATATTGCATAAATATATATGAAAGAAGTTTCCATGCTAAATGGGGTGCCTAAGGAAATAGTTTTAGACAAAGATCTAAAGCTCACTTTCAAGTATTGGAAGGGTTTTTTGAAAGTTTTTGGGACAAATCTAAATCTCAGTACAAAATATTACCTAGAGACAAATTGGTAGATATAGAAGACTAATAGAATAATTAATTCCATCCTCATAAATCATTTGATGAACCATCCATCAAAGTGGAAGGATTAGATCCACTTAGTGAAATTTTATTACAATAATGTGTATCAAGACTCATTAAAAATGAGCCCATTTGAAGCTTTATATGGTAGGAAGCATAACATGCTAGTGAGTTGGGATAATCCGATAGATAGAAGAATTATTGAGCCACATTTGTTGAAGCAAATGGAAGAGAAAATGGCAAAGATCAAGTAGAATATAAAGAATTTTGAGGATAGGAATAAAATTTATGAAGACAAGAATAAATTTTTTATTGATTTCAAAGTGGTTGAACATGTGTTTTTAAAAGTGAAAGCAAAGAGAAGTTTACTAAGAGTAAGAAGCCACCTGAAGTTTGGAACAAGATATTGTGGACCTTTTGAAATATTAGAAAAGATATAGCTAGTTTCATACTTTCTAGAATTACATGCATACATGAGAGTACATAATTTATTTCATGTATAATTATTAAATAAATATGTTTCTGGAACGAACCCCATAATTGATTGGACTTTGATCCAAGTGAAACACATCAAGGATTTTCTGGTGGAACTAGTACACATGGTCGACCAGAAATTGGAAGTGATCAAAACCAAATCCATAAGTATGGTAAAGGTTAAATGGACCTACTACAGTCCTAAATATTCTACATGGAAGCATGAAGAAAACATGTGGAAGAACACCCACAAATTTTTGACAATTTTGAAGAAAACATAATATAAAAATGAAAGACTCCATTTTGAGCAGCGAAAGTTCTAGAACCACATCTAAGAGTCCTATCTGACCTACATTAGGGTCCCTAAAAAACAAATCATATATATCCATATGGATTGAGAATATTGAAGGGGGTACATTCCTTGGGTCAATGGATTGATAAAAATAGGAAATTTTGGTTAGAACTGTTGCTGGAGTTGTAAAATTGTATAATTTTTATTTCTTAGTATTTTGATGTCAATTTGTACATGTATATTGACATAGTGTGCACTAAGGATAGCACACACTTGTAGGGGATAGGAAATTTAACATCCCCACTATAATAACCATTTTAATTAATTCTTAGTGTATATATAATGTGTGACCATGACCAAGTGATGTATTTGTGAACTATATTTATCAATTTCAACAATACAATGTGATGTCGATTTTTGGGGGATACAGACAAATGTGGGGGATGAATTTGATCCGGATTATTTTCGACACGAAATGAGAGCGAGGATATAATAAATAAATGCACAAAGATATTGCAAATATTCAATAATATAACATAAATGTATCAGAGATGCAACCATAAACACAGATATACAGTAATACACAATTTCTATTAATCAGAGAAATGTACAGAGACTGTAAAAATACAGAGTGAAAGACTCGCTAGAATCGTGGCAGCTTATCTCTGAGAAGAGATGTGACGACTACTCGCATTTGCAAGAAGATGATTGCAATGAGGCTCTGAAGGCCCTTTTACAATATACGAGAATGCCAAAAGTCCTAGACATCCAAAAACCTAACCATAGGAGATGAAGCACCAAAAGTCATGTGGGCCTTGTTTGGGTAAGTGAGTACATCAACCTCCCGGGGTCGTAACTTTTGCATACGATCTCCGTTTTAGGCATGCGATAGCTAGTTGGAAAGGTATTTTCGAGGAGATTCATTTTGGGGGTTCAATAAGTACTTTAGAAATCATTTCAAACCTCGATCTCGAAAAACCTTCATTTGGACCCTCAAAATGGCCCCAGAAGTTAAAACCTGCTAAAAATAGTAAATTGCCAAAATGGCTAGAAAACTATTTTGAGCCATTTGGAAAAGGTGGGTGGCCATCGATATCCACCTGGATTAGAATTAATAAATAATAGAAGGGATGGAATAAGATAATTTCTAATAGAGGGCTCCAAGGGGGAATTACCCATGTCTATTAATTCAACCCACTTCCTAAAATTACTATTGGTATATGGGCCTTCTAATTTTTTATTGAGTGTCCCTAAATCTAATCATTGAATGTTTGTAAGAAGGTGGGTGTGAGAAGTCACATCCCATAGTTAATGGGAGCATGGGGGATGACTACAATCAGCTTGGGTAAGTGCATGAGTCAAGCAAGCAAGAAAAATGAGAGGAAATTTGTATCGACAATTAGAATAATTTTACATAGTTAATGTTTTTGCATGAACAACAAGGAGAGTACGTAAATTAAGATATTGGATTTGCATAAACCATGGAGGGAGAATTATAGAGCATTTCTGGAGCATATTTGGAGTAGGACATTGAATATTTAGGTTTCTAGGCCTGAAGGTTGAACTCCTGTGTGAGCTTCACTATAACAACAAGTGATTCTTGTTTTTCTCGTGGTAGTTTTCCTAGCAGTGAGCTCCCTTGAGTTTTTCAATAGTGAGATTACTAGTTACATGTGCCATAGAGACCCTGATAAATGAAACAAAAACTTGATTGACTAGGAACAGTGAATGGGTACATTCCTTGGGTTGAGTAGGCTAAGAGGAATAGAACTAGAGGAAAATCATGACAATTGTAGGAGAATACTAGTGGGTTGTGAGATTTTTTGAGCTGCGAGTGGATAGTGAGATACCACCCTCTTTTGTGTATTTCTAGAACCACCACGGGGGTGACTTACTATTGATATTTGAAACAACAAGTCTATCGTTGGGCGGAACATTCGTCCCAAGCATCTGGTTGCATAATTGTTTTTAAATGATAAGTTTTTTATCTTATTTATGTGTTGCATTATAAGTTTAATTGTTGTGTATTAAATCTAGGTTTGAGAATGATTCATATGTTGTTGCATTGACTTATTTAAATTTTATTCATGTTTGTAATGCCCGTATCATTCTAAGCATTAATTTAATTTCATAACAATTCATTTTGTAAACGGAGATAATGATTTCACAGCAAATATTTATTTTCTCAACAGCAGTTTCGGTAATTTAGATTTATCAGAGGGTAATAACTTTCTGGTAAAAATGAGATAAATGCATAACTTGACAAATACCTGATACTGATGCTAATTTATGTTGCCTTGCTGCTTCTGCTCCTGCTGATACACAGGTTAACCCTGCCAAAAACAAGCAAATAACTGCCCAAAACTATTGTCCTCCCTGCCAACTAGGAAACTACCTAGCTCCAGGATATCTACGGATATCCTGGCCCTCCGTGCCCAAAACCTTCAGCAACTCGGTGCCTCCCTTGATCAAAACCACAATCCAAAACACTCTGTTCCTTGCTTACATCAAGCCAACAGTCCAGAGATAATATAACAATCCACAGGAAATATCACAGTCCACATGAAATATCACAGTCCACAGCCAAACGATCAAGCACAGAAATTCGCTGCTCATAGTTAAACGCAGAATCTCTCTGCTTCCGGCAATTACAGTGGTTGTGAGCTCACATACCCGCAGCATCCATTCCCCCTGCTGAATGCCCTGCACATCCCCCTCTTCTCGTCCCTTATTCCTCCCCGCTGCCTCACACAGTAACTCTACCACCAACCTCCTCCACGCGTCCTCCAACCTGCGTCCCACATTAAGTTTTATTGCCTCGGGATTTATGGGCTCCCGCACCCTGCATATGCAACTCTGTGCATACGTAACTCTGTTCTTATCCCCCTTTCTTACTAACTGTCTTTTAAATTAGTTTATCAGATCATTGAATGCAGTCTGCAATCAATGTTATTTTATTAACTGTAATTCTTCCCTAATTAAATCTTGCTTAATAATCTTTAATCATTTATCAGTTTAGGGGCGTTACATACACCCACCCTTCAAGAAACTTCGTCCCGAAGTTAGGGTATCAGATGGTACAAGTAAAGAGCATGGTTCATACATTCACAGCAAGGAACCGATATTATCACTAAATAAGTCAAACAGTTCATACATACTAGGGTACATGTACGAGGGATGCATGTGTAGCTAGTACATGCAAATCTCATGCATGTACTAATAGTCAAACTGTCATTCTTTAATAATGTATGCAAGCATTCAATCCAGTTAGCAAGGATAGTCTTTTATAAAAGACAACAATCATTTTCTGTGTGAGAAATCCTTTTATTACAATTGTCCAGTTCAGTAATTTGTTTTAAACAACCGTGTCTTGATTTCATAAAAAAATATTCGTATATACACATTTTCTTCCATCAAATTCCACCACAGAAGAGATCCCCATTTATCTCAACTATCTACTCATCCTTCCTCCATAACCTACTTCCGTCTCCCATCCTATCCATCCTCTGCTAGACCATCTTGGAGCGCCAACTATATTGGCCTAACTCCAAATAGAACCCGTAAGTGGAAGTGTCGCTATCTCGACCAAGCTTCCCTAGCTGATCTGGGGCAGGATCTTTTATGATTATGGTTGAGTTTTAACTTGCATGAATATTTTAACCATTTGAGAATTTAACGAAAGAATGAGGAAAGAAGAGGATTATATCAGTCAAATACACATATGCATATCTGAAAGCAATAATGAACAGAAAACCATAAGAACGCAGGTTGATAACGGAGTTCGGCACAATGTTTGCCTACGTCTCCGGGCCTTTTTCCTGTGGGGGAGGCTTCTTTATTTCTGCTCAAGTGCTCAAAATTACATCTTAGCAATGCCCAAAGGCTACAAGACT
>ML790178.1:176068-187349 GCA_009831015.1 Picea engelmannii | reverse complement strand
GGTAGCACCATTCTTTTGGAGGTGGAAAAAATTGCAACTTTTTTGAAATCACTCAAATCATTGCCTTGACAAGATGAAAAAAACCTTGAAGTTGACTCTAAAATTGCAATTTTTTTTAAATCGCAAAAATCACTTCCTTGACACGATGAAAAAAACCTTTAAATTGACCCTCAAATCAAAAAATAATGCTACTAGTAGGACCAAATTTATTTTCGAAGTTAAAACTATAGCTTGATTAGAACTATGACCTTCAAAACATAGACCATTGTTAAAAAACGGAAACTTACTAATACATTAAAAAACAAGTGTTAGGTGAAAATTGGTTAATTAAATTTTTTAAATAAATTTATATAAAAAAATATCTTTATGCCCTTGGTGCATAGGGAATGTAATTATTTTTTTAGTGAAATAGAATTTATTATTTTTTCGGCATAGGGAATCTAATTTTTTTTTAACTGAAATATAATTTATTATTTTTTGGGAAGGAAAAAAAATTACACTTAAAATAAATAAATTAATAAAATTAATAAATGAAAAAAGTGATAAAGAATCAATTTTTCATTAAAAAAACATATTTTCATTTAAAAATACAAAACAACCCAATTGTTTAAAAAAATAAAAAATAAATAAAAATAAATAAAGGAAAAAAAATTAAAAGAACAAAATAACAAAACAATGAATTTTAGAAGAAAAAACCTAAATAATAATAATATTTTTTTTTAAGTATAGAAACAAAATACAAAATTTAACCAAAAAAAAATTAGAGAAATAAACATTAAAACTAAAAAAAATTAAAAACATAAAACTAACTAATGATTTTGTTAAATTAAAATAACCTAATAATGAAATTTATATTTTAAAAAAAATAACTTTAAAAATTTAATTTAAAAATATGTATTAATTTTTTAATAGTATTGGGTGGGGAACGATTCTCGACATCACCACCACCACGACGCACATCCATGTAGTGTGAGAGCACGTTTTGTGGGTGCATATGTTTTTAAAAATATGTATTAATTTTTTAATATTATTGGGTGGGGAACGATTCTCAACATCAGCACCACCACCACGCGCATCCATGTAGTGTGAGAACAGGTTGTGTGGGTGCATATGGAATGAGATTTTAAAATTTTAATCCAAAAAAAAATATTAAATTTTCAATATAATGTGGAGTGATGTCCAACATCACACCTTGCCACAGTGTGCACTCAAACAACTCAACGGTGGGTTGTGTGGGTGAGCATGGTCGGCGTGATTCCCCTACCCACTTATATTAAAAATTTAATAACTTTTTTCAATTAAATTTTTAAAAGTTTTTAAATTTATTAAATTTTAGCTTTTTAAAACATTTTAAAGATATTTTGTGTTAAATGTAAATTTCATTATTAGGTTTTTTTAAGTTTCTAATTTTAGCTTTTTAATTTTTTTTTAATTTAGTTTTTTTAATGTTTTTAATTTTTTTTTCCACGAACAAAAATTGTAATTTTATTCATTTGAAGAGAAAAAATCACATTTTGTATGTGCTTTTAAGCACACTCATCTATGAAAATAAATGATCAATGTTGTTTCCAGTAAAAAGAATACATAAGTATAAGTCCCTTAGTCTCACAGAAGGCAATAAGGGGATTACAAAAACTATAAACTAATCATGAAATATAAAAAACATTAGAAAAACTTGTCCATAGGGAATCATCTGAACGAAACTATGATATATAATTTGGGAACATAATCGAACATCAGATATATATAGAAGAAAAAGGAGTAAAGCGTGAATATGATGATGAGAAAGTTGATGAATCAACCTATTGTTGTTATGGGAGAGCCATAACCTCTATGAAAGGCATGTGGTAGTACTCAAAAACCTCTTCCCCCACTGCTTCAGTGATGCTCCATTCCCTAAAGGGAAGGTGATTCCCTACTTTTGATAAAGTGTCTGCTAGTTGGTTTCATTCCCTGTAGACATGTTTGAGTGAAGAAGAATAAAATGAGTCCATAAACCTCAATATCTCCTCCAAAATTGGCATCAAAAATATATTATGACAAATTTGAGCTTTATGAGACCAATTAATAACATTCATGGAATATCCAAACAATTTAATGGATTAGACCCCCTTTTCCTTGAAAAATTCAAGTAGAAGTTTTAAAGGCATAAGTTCGACAAATTTGTTGGTGCTCGACTCCAGTCCTATTTTTGAGTTTGTAAGAGTGATCAGATGAGAGGAATATGACAAAAACCCCACCACATTGTTGATTTTCATTATGAGAGACACCATCAAAGTAATACCAAGGCCTGGAGTGGTCAATTAGAATAGGAAAAATAATGCAAATGGAAGGAAGGTCTTTTTACTAAGGGAAGTGGGAGAGAATCAAATGTCCCTAAGAAGTTACAAGTTCTGGAAAGGAGGGAGATTCATGGAAGATGGATTTGTTGCGGGCCAACCAAATTCCACAGCATACAATGAGAGGCAGAACTTTAAAACGTTTGTAGATACGAGTCTGAAGCCTAGATTTCCAAGCTAACTCTATGTTGAGCCCATCCCAAACTACCACCTGATTTAGGAGAATTGGTAACTCAATCTAGACTTTCCTGTAGAAGGAGAATAATACAGAGAGATGTGTGATGGATTCATTATCTCCTTTGCATAGATCACACCAGTCAGGGTCGACAATGCAACGTTTCCTCATGTTTTCCCAAGTAGGAATTTTATTATAGATGGCACACCACATGAAAATATTTTCCTTCAGAGGACATTTCATCTTCCACAAACCATGACACCACCAACATGGCTCCCTTTTCATGAGTTCGATAGTTAAGGAAACAAAACCCATTTTTAGGGTATAAACCCATTGAGGAGCGTTTTGCCACACTAGTTCATCTTCTCTATTGGTAACCCTAATATCGCCCAAATGGAGTGCACAAATATAATTGAACCGTGAGAGGGAAATATTACTATCCAATCCCAATTCTTCTAGTCTCATCCATCCTTGCTATTAGGGAGAGGAGTGTTGGGTATGTGTTATATTCTTTGCATGTGTGCATGTTGGCACGTCAGATTCGATAACTGCGTTTGACGATCCCTCGTAGTAGTGCTCTTTGTGTCATGTGCGTCAAATGCTTCCTAGGGGGGTCCCAAGGGGGGCTAGGTATGCCCCCCCTGGTTATGCGCATTGCCCCAAAATATGTTTTGGGCGGCTTTTTCTATTTTTAGCAAATTTTGCTATTTTTAGCGATTTTCTAAATTAATCTTGGATTAAGGGATTAGGGTTTTGGTATCTACAGAATACCTAAAAACATTGTATTGTATGGTGAATGGTGAAATTCGATATAATGAAATAAGAAAGGTTTTTCCGGTTGAGGGTTTCCGGTATAAATCTCTGTGTACTATGTGAATGAGCCATTGATTAATTTATGTTTTTCTTAAGAATCTATATGCATTGTTGTACTTCACAGGTTTAAAACTTACATGTGGTATCATAGATCATTTTTGGATTTAGAGGGACGCCTTTGTAGTTGAAGGTTTGGCTCGGTCTTGATAGATCAAGTTTATCTTGGGTCTGTGATAAACTTGGGTTTAGTGGGAGCTTTTGATGTGGTGATTTGAGTGCAGAAAGAGGAATGGAAATCTCTTCTAAAATATATATAGAGAGTTTCAACGGTAAAAACTTTGAGCTATGGAAGTTGAAGATGGATGACCTTCTTGTAGACAAAGAAAAATGGATCATTATCGATCCTAGTATACAGCCTATTGGTACACCCTCTACTAGCACACAGGCTACTGGTACACAACCTACTAGTACACAAAATATCAGTACACCACTTACTGGTATGTCGAAGGAAGATTGGGAGAAGTTGGACAAAAGAGCAAGGAGTATTATTCAACTCTTCCTGGTAGATTCAGTGTTGTTGATTGTCTCAGGAGAATCTACAGCCAAGGAACTATGGGATAAGATGGGGAATTTGTATCAATCAAAGTCCCTAGTAAACAAGTTGTTTCTTTGAAATAAGTTGTATCATCTTAGGATGGAAGATGGATATTTTGTGACAGAACATCTAAATGCCTTTAATACTCTGGTAATTCAACTTGTCTCTATTAATATTACGATTGCAAAAGAAGATAAGTGTATTACTTTGTTATGTTCTTTGCCAGAATCTTGGGATAATTCGATTGTAGCAATAGGTAGTACCACTCAATATACATTGAAGTATGAGGATGTAGTTGCATCCTTGTTATTTGAAGAGATGAGGTGGAAAATCATGGATGGTCATAACACAGATGCTTTATTTGTAAGAGGTCATACCCAATACAGGAGTCCTGGTAAGTCTTTGGGGGGGGGGAGATCTAAATCTACAGGTAGATCTAAGTCTCTAGGAAAAACTTTGAGGAAATGTTGGAAGTGTGGTAAAACATGGCATTATAAGAAAGATTGTAGGTCTAAGAAGGTTGAAAAACCAAAGGGATCTGATAGTACCTCTTCCACAGAGGCAAAAACCTCCACTGAAGAAGGAGGTGATGTTTACCTAGCATCTATAGGTACACATGCATACCATGATGTATGGTTGATCAACTCAAGTCCGCCATACCACATGACTCATCACAGGGAGTGGTTCTCTAAATATGAAAAATATGATGGTGGTGATGTATTCCTAGGAGATGACTCAAGAACAAAAATTGTGGGATGTGGAAGGGTTAAGTTGCTGCTAAAATATGGAATGATTAGAACACTTCTTTGGGTTCTTCACATTCCAAAACTAGCAAGGAGCCTAATATATGTAAGCAAGTTGGATGATGCATGAGTGAATACTGTATTTGGAAAGAACACTTGCAAGATGGGACGAGGAGCAATGGTGTTGATGAGGGGAGTTCGGTGTGGAACTCCATACAAGTTGTTGGGAATCACTTATACTAATCAGTGTAAAAGTCATGTTGTCCCTCAGCAGAGAAATGAAGGATACAAGATCAATATTGTCACAGAAAAGAAGACCACATGCTGTGGCATAAAAGACTGGGGCTAATTGGAGAAACGGGCCTACGAACACTACACGATAAAGGTATGGTTAATTGCACTCTGGATTTTGATTTCTGTGAACATTTCATATATGGTAAACATAATCGAGTAAGATTCCCATCTGGTGCTACAAGAGCAAAGGGGATCTTAGAGTTGATACACAATGATGTGTTTGGACTTGTGCCTGTTCCATCACTAGGTAAGTCTATGTATTATGTTTCATTCATAGATGATTTCTCAAGGAATACATGGATTTATTTTCTTAGAAAGAAATATGAGTTATTTGATAAATTTAAAGAGATTAAGGCTCTCATAGAAAATCAGATAGAGAAGAAAATAAAGGTATTGAGAACAGATAATGGTAGAGAATTCTGTAAGAAGTGTGGTATAGCAAGGCAAAATACTACTCCATACACTCCTCAATAGAATGGATTTGCAAAAAGGATGAACATGACACTGATGGAAAAATCAAGGAGCATGCTCAGCGGTGCCAAGTTAGGACATGAATTCTAGGAAGAGGCAGTAGCTACAACATTTTACCTGGTCAATTGATCACCCTCATCAGTGTTGGATGATAAAACTCCACAGGAGGTATGGACTATAAAGAAATCCTCTCTTCAACATCTTAGAATCTTTGGTTGTGATTCTTATGTACATGTTCCAAAGGAAAATAGGAGTAAGCTGGATAAAAAGGATGAAAAGTGTATCTTTACTGGTTATAAATATGGTGTGAAAGGTTATAAGCTATAGAACCCATAAACCAAGAAGACTGTTTACAGTTGAGATGTTGTTTTTAGGGAGGTAAAAGATGTTTTCAAAAAGGAATTCCTACCAAGGCCAGAAGAACCTGAGAAAATAGATCTAGAGTTCGATGATGAAAAATCTGAATCATATGAAGAAGATGAAGTGACAGAAGAATAAGAAGAACCTCATACCCCAGTATTGAGGAGATCAGTGAGAGAAATAAGGCAACTGAAAAGTTATAGTCCACATGATTTTCGTTCCAATTTTTCTTTATCTATTACTGATGATGATCCCATAATTGTCAGGGAGGCAATGAATTCAGAGGATAGTAAACTATGGAAGAAGGCCATGGTTGAAGAAATGGATGCCTTGGATAAGAATGAGGCATGAGATATAGTTGAGCTGCCAGCTGGAAGAAAATATGTTGGTAGAAAATGGTTGTTTAAGAAGAAGCTTAATCTAGAAGGAAAAGTGGAGAAATACAAAGCTCGACTAGTAGCAAAAGGTTATTCTTGGGTAGAGGGAATTGACTTTAGTGATATTTTTTCTCTTGTTGCTAAGTTAACTTCTAATAGATTTCTTTTATCTATTGTTGCTTCTTTTGATCTTGAAGTGGACAGATGGATGTGAAGAAAACATTCGTACATGGGGATCTGGAAGAAGAAATCTACATGAAGAAGCCAGAAGGATTTGTAGTGAAGTGAAAGAAAGAGTTGGTTTGTCAGCTAAAGAAGTCACTATATGACCTGAAGAAATCACCTAGGATGTGGTACCAAAAGTTTGATACATACATCCTTGGATTGGGATTTGTACGAAGCAGGGATGATCACTGTGTATATTCAAAGTAGGTTGGTAATCACTTCATTTATGTAGTGTTGTATGTTGATGACACATTGTTGGTAGGAAATAACATGGATGTTATCAAGGAGGTGAAATCATAGCTATCCTCCAAATTTGACATGAAGGATCTCGATGATGTTAAATTCATTATGGGAATGGAAATTTAAAGAGATCGTGCTAACAGGAAACTCTAGTTGAATCAAATAAAATATGTTGAGACGATATTGCAGAGGTTTAATATGCATGGAAATAAACTGGTCAAGGTTCCTATTCCTATAGGTGTAAAGTTATCTACAGATCAATGTCCCAAGACACAGGAAGAAGAATAGGACATGTCCCATGTTATGTATGCTAGTGCAGTTGGCATTTTGATGGATGCAATGGTCTATACTAGACCATACATTGCACATGTAGTGGGAGTTTTGAGTAGGTATATGTCAAAAAAAGGGAAGGAGCATTGGACAACGGTAAAAAGGGTCTTCAGGTATTTGTGTGGCACTACCAATTATCGATTGTGCTACCAAGGAAGACCAGGACTGGACAGAGTGGTGGACATACATGGATTTGTTGATGCAGACTGGGTTGGAGATATGGATCTCATAAGATATACAAGTGGGTATGTGTTTAACCTATTTGGAGGAGCAATCAGTTGGATGATCAAAAGACAGGTTGTAGTGGCACTCTCAACTACAGAAGTTGAATACATGGCATCCACTCATGCAAGCAAGGAAGCAGTATGGTTGCAAAGATTGTGGTCAAGTATTGGGTTGGTATAACAAGTAGTGAGATTAGATTGTGACAGTCAGAGTGCAATCTTCCTGGAAAGAACCCAACTTATCATTCGAAGACAAAGCATATTGAGGTTCAGTATCACTTTGTGAGAGACATGGTTGAGGAAAAGAAGGTCTTACTGGAAAAATTTGACACTTTGAAGAATGTGGCAGATTCATTGATAAAGTTTGTGAGCATGAAAAAGTTCTTCTAGTGTAGAATAACAATGGGAATTGATTCCCTGGATTGTTGATTATATATAATATTGTGGACCCCTGGATGCAAAGAAAACAACAAGTGGGAGAATGTTGGGTATGTGTTATATTCTTTTCATGTGTGCGTGTGGGCGTGTTAGAATCCTCAACTGCGTCTGATGATCCCTCATAACAGTGCTCTTTGTGTCGTGTGTGTTAGGTGCTTCGTAGGGGGGTCCCAGGGGGGGTGGGTATGCCCCCCCCTTGGTTACGCGCATCACCCCAAATTTTTTTTGGGGTGTTTTTTGCTATTTTTAGTGGATTTTGCTATTTTTAGAGGTTTTCTAAATAAATCCCGGATTAAGGGATTAGTGTTTTGGTATCTATGGAATACCTAAAAAATATTGTATAGATTGTATGGTGAATGGTGAAATTGGATATAATGAAATAAGAAAGCTTTTCTGAGTTGAGGGTTTCCGGTATAAATCTCTGTGTACTATGTGCATGAGCCATTGATTAATTCATTTTTTTCTTAAGAATCTATATGCATTGCTATACTTCACAGGTTTAAAAATTACAAAGAGGAGTTTCAATCCGCTACCTAGGATAAGAAGTGAATATCCTGCATGTGGAGCCTTTCAGTTAAAACATTAAGAATAATATGATAAATTCCACTTCCCAGCCAGGGATCAACCCCAATTTGAACCTGATTAGTATTGCCCACTTTCTAGGCTAAACGATCTCCCATCACCGGAATGGAGGAGATAACCTCCTTCCATATAATGGAGCAATTTGGATAGGATTTTACTAGTTTTCGAATCCAATCTTATATGGAATATGAGCATATATTTTTGTGCTCCATGAATGTGGTCCAAAGGATGGAAGATTAAAGAAGTCTCCATCCTAGTTTTTTTGTGAGTGATTTTGAGAAAAAAAATATATTTTCAATCCCCAACCACCTAGGGATTTCAAGAGGGAAATATGATCCCACAAAACCAAAGGGGGAGTGAACTTATCTTGAGGGACAAACCAAATAAAATGGAAACAAATATGTCTTGCCTTTTCTAGGATCCCTTTTAGAATCTAGGCTAGGGACATCTAGTATAAAGGGATAGATTCCAAAACATATTTGGCCAATGTAAGTCTCCTTTCCCTTGACAACCACCTAAAGATCCAACCTTTTAGTCATTTTTTGAGTTTTCCTAATATCTAGCGCCAACCAACATTTTTATAATAATTTGGTTTTAGCTTAAAACCCATATATTTTATTCCTTTTGTGAATTCCATAGTCAGGAAAGTGAAGAGGGATAGAAATCAATAGCCTCCACCTCCATGCTAGAAAAAGAGATTGTGAATTTATGAGC
This sequence comes from Picea engelmannii, assembly GCA_009831015.1. Classification (NCBI taxonomy): domain Eukaryota; kingdom Viridiplantae; phylum Streptophyta; class Pinopsida; order Pinales; family Pinaceae; genus Picea; species Picea engelmannii. Next base: position 178,429 of record ML790178.1, on the reverse strand, counting down.
ATTAATAAACATACTAGTGGTTGTCCAGAACAAATTGATGATATCTGCAATCTTTTTCACATATCTTAATCACCCATTGCATAAAATGATCACATCATCCAAAAAGAGATGTGGGATTATGTGGTGAGGGGAAACTGAAATTCCTTGAAAATCCCCCTCGCTTACCTCTTATGCAAGAGAACGACTAAGACCCTCTACCACCAATAGAAATAGAAGAGGAGAAAGAGGGAATCCCTGTCTGAGGCCACACTCATTCTAAAAGAAACAAGAGGAAACTCCATTAATAAGAACTGCAAAGGAGACTGAGATTATGCACTCCATCACCCATTTGATAAAGGGAATTTTAAACCCCATGCGAGTAAAGATGAGCCTCATAAATGACCAATTGATGCAATCAAAGGCTTTAGATAAGTCGATTTTCAATATATCCCCCACAGAACTAGTGGTATTTATACTATGGAGGCCTTCCTGAACCACACCAATAGCTTCATGAATACGACGACCTTCAAGGAAACAAAATTCCTCTTTAGAAATAGAGCCCGAGCGAATAGGATTTAACATTGGATTGATAATTTTGGCCACAATTTTGTATAGAAATTTGCAAAGAGAGATATGCCTGAAGTCATCATATGTTTGTGGCTCATACAATTTGTGGATGAGAGAAATAAAGTTTGAATTCGTAGATGTCTACATTCTCCCATTTCTTTTGTATTCTTCAACTACTTTCATAATATCAACACCTAGGAGCTCAAAGAACCCAAAACACAATTTTATAGTCCATTCACCTGGCCTAAGACTTTTATCTTGAAAAGATTTTGGAAATGGTTTTTACCCATCTCAGCCATCCCTTTGAATGAGGAGACAGTAGTGCCCCCTGTGCCTTGAGCTTCCAGATAGGGTTAGATGATTTCCTACCTTTTTCATATGCATGGAATAATTTGGTGTTTTCGTCCCCTTTATTTAACCATATGGACATGCTCTTTAGACACCATTGAACTTCAATATCATACAACAATTTCCTTCAATAGGTCTCTAGTGCTTTAAGGTCTTCTTTGGCTTCATAGATTGAAGATACCATCAATCTTTTCTTCAATTTGTCTTATTTCCTTCTCTCCATCTCACTTATCATGAGCCCAAGGGATAACCAACTTCTTTATTCTCTTTATATTATCCACAAACTAAATGACCATTGATAGGTCGGTAGCCTATTCATATCCAAACCATTTCTCTTTCACTATTTTTTGAAATTCGTCCTCAGATAACTAGGTTGAATTGAATATAAAAGGGTTGGCATGATTCTTGGGACCTCCTTGAATTTTAAACCATACCAGGGAGTGATCTAACACTCCCTTGTTACCAATCCATTGGTGAAACCAGAATGAAGATCCAAAAGGGAATTCGAAACCATAAAAGAATCAAGATGTTTTTCCACTCGAGATGTTCTTGACCTCATATTCCTCCAAGTGGGAGGGAGATTGAGTGGAACAATGTCAATGAGACCATTTTCAAGTAGAATGTGGGAAAAAAAATATAATTGGGGATCCAAAGAAGCAGAAGGGACCCAAACTTCAGCTTCCTCCATGGAGAAGTTTAGATCACCACCCAGGATAACATTCTCAATGTTTAGAAGGTTTTTATTTAGGAGGGAATCCCATAAGGGAGCTTGCTCAATATTTTTGGGTTTTTATATTCTTTGTAGTGAAATTCAATTCAAGGTATATCGACGAATGGTTGAAGGCCAAGGTGGATCGACAACAAGTCGAAGGTTGAGGAAGTCGACTGGGAAAAGTCAAATAGTTTGATGGAAAGTAAACTGAAAAGAGGTCCAAGTGTGGGCATGAGATGACCGACTAGATATCGAATGAAGTTCGACTAGTATTCAACTGGTAACCTGACTTAGAAGTTGACTGTAACAGAATCCCAAGATTTGGAGGATTTTTAGTCAATGATATACATGGATCTGTAACCATTTTTGGGTGCCAATCATTAGGGTTTTTCCTTTTGTAATTCCTATAAAGAGGCATGTTGTAAGGCATAAAGGCTAATTGTGTAATATTGTAATGCACTTATGCAGGTTAATGCATGTGTAGCTATAGGTTGCTAGTCATGCATATGTAAGACGATTTGGCTACAGGGTTGTTCTTGCACATGCAAGAGGGTATGATGTCGATTGTGTCTTAGCTGTGGAACAAGGATAGACATGTAATATTTTATTTAGATTGAATAAGAAAAAAAGAGAGCATAATTCTCAAAGGGATGATGGTTTAACCCAGTTAAGGGTTCTAGGGTAAAATATTGATGTACTGTGTGATTGCTTGTTTCATTTAGGTTCTTGATTAAATTCTTCCTCTTTTATGATAG
>ML790178.1:163529-174146 GCA_009831015.1 Picea engelmannii | reverse complement strand
GGGAATGAGATACTCTAAGGGCCCCAAAAATGGATCCTTGTCTTCTATAAGAAATGTCAATTAGTGCATGACTTTATGTCTTTGAGAGATGTGAGATGAACCTGCTATGTTTTTTAGTGTTGTGCACATTAGGGTTCAAAAAAAGACCAGAGATACCTGCAACCGTGGATATGATATTTTTGTTCTAGAGAAGAAACCAATGGTCAAATCCTCAGAGCCATCAAAGGATGGGTCTTCTAAGGAGGGAAATGTAGGGGAAATAGTAGGAGAAGGAAGGATCAGGGAGAAATATGTTATAAGAGGAGACAAAGATCATAGGGGAGTGGAAAATACCCAAGAGCTCGAGGGTTCAGGGAAGGGGAGGTCCTGAAAGGAGGGGAGGGGATCCATTTTTATATACTTTAGAGAATAAATTAAAGCATTAATAGGAAAATGAAAAGAGAGTTGCATACCCAGAAAGTATCCTTGAGGATGAGAAATGCACAACCCACTTGGAGGGAAGACCCCAAACATAGCCATAACCATGGGTTGTACTGGAGAAAGATCATCGGTACATAAGGCGGGCTCATGCTTGGATGGAATCACCTATTGAGAGAGAGGAGGGAGATCTGAAGAGCACAAATGATCCATCGAGGATGTAAATGAGATGGAGCCATCACTAGTAATCATTATAGAACTCTTCATGTACTGAGAAGGAGAAGAGTTATATTTCCTACCTTGGAAGGGGATATGGAAATATTTGAGATTATGTCCATTTTGATGAAGTCGCCTGCACCTGAAGGGAACACCTTCATACTCCAAAATTTCAGTATGAGTGTGCCCCTTGTTTGTCATCTTAAATTGTTTTTACAACCCTCCCATAACATTGAGGGATACAGGATTGCAGACCAGTAACATATCCCTTGTCTCTTTGAATGACATATCTACAGTTTTTTAATACCCCAACATGTTATCGATTAATTGAAAAAATTTAACTACCCAAAAGTGCGGAGTGATTCTAGAAAAACAAACCCAAATAGGAATGCAATACATTTTTTCATATCTTGCATTAAATGAGGGATCCCATTTCTTTAGTAAGCCCTGTGAAGATTCAATACACCATCTTCTCAATAGTGCTTTATCATCCTGAGAGGATTCAACAAATTTAATCATGAACCACCATTTTTATATGAGGTTAATATGCGGAAGATAAATGTAGGAGGAACCCCACAACACAAACACCCAAGACTGAGGGGTTTTGAGGAAAAAATGTCTATCATAAGATTTTGTGACAATTTTTTTTCCTCCATCTCAGAAGCTTCAACGATGGTGATATATTCACACAAGATAAGATTTGATTCTATTGTGGAAGCCAACACACAATTATTTTTCCTTCGTCGTTTGTGTCCAGGGCTTTGAGGACAATAGTTATCTAAGGGAGTTTGAAAGGATCTAGACATGAGGTGATAAGCCCAACTTTAGGAAACAACATACCAAAACTAGGAGGAAGATCCTGTTCTAGATCTAGATAGAGACATGAGGAAACTAATCCCTAGTCCAAACCAAGGAATACCTAGGAGCTAGAGGCCAAGAAAAGACTATGAGGAAAGTAGCACAAAAAGGTCAAAACTGAAGGCATCCATGAATATTGAATCAAAGGAGGATGTGATAATGAAAATCCTACTGAGGATACTGGAAAAAATCCTTGAGACAGAAATCCCGAGAGGTTTCCCGATATACCCTAAAGAGAGAAATCAGGAGGGTGAGAGAGAGCATACCCATAATCAAAACCCTCCTCCAGCCAAGGGTTTGGAAAATTTCCATGGCCTAGAGTTCCAAAAAATGTGGTGTAAGTGAGAGAGAGTGTTGAAGAAACAGGACAAGCCTCAACTCAGAACATAGAAATACGTTCAGACAAACATGAGTCGGATAGGAAATGGGGGGTTATCCAGATGGCGAGGACCAAGGAAACAACTTCGCATAATCCTGTGAGTAATCCACGATGTTTTCATAAATCACAATATTCACCAGCTAGAAAAAAACCATAAGAAATGATAAAATAATTCTCATGTAACCTAAGTAGCCATAACCGTAGACAGAGAAGAGACACATCCACAGTTTCCAGTAAGAGAGGAGGACAATAAATATTTGGGCCTGCAGTAAGAAGGGAAACCACAGATCCATTACTAAACTAACTTTTTTTTTTTGGTTATATAGTTTATTTCTGTAATTTTGTTTTTTAAATTTCATGTTCTTTTATTTTATTTTTAAACATTTGTTTTGGTAAGTGTTTTTATTTTTATTTTCTAAAAATTGTTCTTTTTAATTTTAAATTTTTGTTTATGTTTTCTCCTTATTTGAAAAAAAAATACATTTTTTTAGAAAAAAAAATTGGGTTATTTTTTTCCTTTTTAATGAAAAAATTGATTCCTTTTCATATTTTCATATTTTTTTTTTTCTTTTTCTATTATTTTTTTCACAAGAAAAATAATCATAAGTTCCATTTCACTAAATAAAGAATTATATTCCATAGGCACCCAAGGAACATAGAGCCTTTTTAAATGTAAATTTATTAAAAAATTATTTAAATACTTTTCACCTAACACCAATTTTGATTTAGGAGTCAATTTGATTTTTTTTCCTTATAATGATATATGTTGTAAAGGCCACAATTCCAATCAATCCATAATTTCAACTTCGAAAATAATTTTTTTCCAACTGGTATCATCACCTTTCGATTCGAGGATCAATTTTAAGGTTTTTTTCGTCTGGTGAAGGCGATGATTTGAGCAATTTCAAAAAGGTCACAATTTTAGGGTCAATTTTAATGTTTTTGTCATCTTGTCCAGGCAACAATTTCAAAATTTCACAATTTTGGCCACCTCAAAAAAATGGTTCTATCAACATCACCACTCTTTAATTGTAGAGTTGATTTTGGTGTTTTGTACACAAAAATATGGGTTATTTGGGATAGAGTTATCATTTTTAGGTCACATTTCTCGTTAAGATGGTAAATCTGTTTCTTAATATCTAAAAAATTTCCTATCAATTCATCCATAAAATTGGACCAAGAAATAATAGAATCCTTTTTTATTTCACAGAGACATTAATACCAAAGAAATTGAACATTTTCTAAATACAAGGATGGAATAGTTACCTTCTATAATATTTGAACATGGTGTAGATCAAGGAATTACTCCATATGGAATATCCATGTTTTAGGATCTTTACCATCAAACTTCCTCTTATTTATCTTTAGAATGAAGTAGCTCCTTGGTTTTTGTCACATACCCATATAATTTTTTTATTTATTTATACATCAATAATACATTTTCGATCAAATAAAGTGTAACATTCTTTCATATTGACTACCCAAATTATATGGTTAAGAAGTCACTTATAAGTAAGCGTAATGCAAAATTACTTCTTTATTTATAACAATATTATGCACATCTTTACCAACTTTGCTTATCCTAGGCTATAATTTTTCTTAAAAGTATATATCCCAATCTCATAGTGCAATTCATATGGTAACTACTAACTTCATATTTTTCTTAAAAACTTATGTGATGACAACCATTCCTTTATTGGGCCCTTTCCATAACCTTTTTTTATCGTCGAGGATAAATTGGTGGAGTTACCACTTGAATGCTAGGGTAAAGTAGTCAATAGTGGATTAAATTTTTAAGAAATTTTTAATCTAAGTTTTATGAGGGGTTTATCCCAATCCCAACCATAATTTTTAATCTAAGTTTTATGAGGGGTTTATCCCAATCCCAACCATAACGTGGAAAGGGTTATCTAATTCCCACAATCATAATGTAGGTTTAAATAATCCGATAGGAAAGGAAAATGGTCACATAATAATCATGTCTAACAGGTCAGAGTTAATGAGGTTCTGACATTTGATAGAATAGGAGTTGGAGGTTGTTAATGCGGGCCTCAATGTATCAAGTATCTTATTAAACATGCTTTTGAGTGTTCTTTTGTGGTGCCCCTTCCAAGTTCCAGGTGTAGTGACCTTGGGACGAGAGATGGAGAGATATGTCCCGACATCCCACATAGTTTCTGGTCATTCTTCTGCTTTTTCAGTAATATTCCAGCGGAAGATGAGGGTTTTATTTTAGGGTTTCAATGCTCTCGTTCAAACTCCCTTCATTGTGTGTTTGGTGAATTTACCCTTGCGCTCTGTCTATCCTTATTCACGTTTCACTCGATCTGTACTTGGCCTTTAGAATTCCGGGACCAACAAGTAAAAAGGGTTATTCCTTGTTAAATGAAGTTTTGTTTACGATTTAGAGAATTTCTTTTTACTAAAGACATCATTGTGTTTTTTTGTTGTTAGGAGTTGAAAGGTTTTAATAAATTTCTGCACACATTTTCCTTAGTTCTTCACTGTGTTAATATCTCATAGATGGTCATTGTCTCCGTTTATATCTTTCTCTATTTAATTTATTATTGACTTTTTACATAGTGTGCCTGTAATGGGCCAGCTTGTTACTCATGAGAGTATTTTTTTTATATATTGTTTATATAATATTTTGTTTGGATACTCTTTAACTAATTATGGGCCTTTTTGTTGTTAATGAGGGTACCCATAAGGAAGGAATGTTAGATTCTGGTTGGTCGATTCATGCATGTAAAATTGTTTTTCTTGTGGGGTTTTCGAGCTTTTACAAGTAAAACTCTTACCTTTTCCTTACAATAATTCTTTGAAAGTTTCATTTCCCTTCTTAATATATGTATGACATGCATGTGTATTCAATTACCTTATAAGGGGGGATTCGACATGGTTTGGTACATAAGTCATGTAAGTATTATTTCTTAATGTCTTTCTATTTGTGTTAATAAATTTGTCAGACGCTATGGTATCAATGGGAAGATGTTCACCCCACAAGAGGTATTTCTATTTCTAAACCAAACCTTCATTGTGGATGAAGGATTCTATACCATCGTATTATTCAAAGTAGTTGGTTGGATACCTTCTTTGGTTCTTACGCCCACATTCTTGGTCTCTTAAGAAATTGTATTAGGTTCTCTTGACGGTGTTTCACGGCAGTTGACTTTGTAATGAAGCTTTTATATTGTTGTTGAATACAAACCCCTAATGGGCTATTCCAATGTATATTTCTTTTTAAATGGGGCTTTTACCCTTGTTAATTTATAAAGTCTTCATGGTTATAACTCTTTGTATTGTTTTTAATATATTGTCCCTGTATCTTCTTTATGTAAGGGAAGGATTCATGCCTTACTTTTTATGATCGTATGCACTGGATTATATTCTTTCTAGTTTTAAATAGCTACATAATGCTAATTTTCTTATAAGCTTATTATTATCTATACAACCTATTTTTCTCAATTTTCTTATAAGCTTATTATTATCTATACAACTTATATTTCTCGTTGTACATGACATTTACTTCGTGTATATTTTGGATTTTATTTTATGGTAATAATAGTAATCTAGTTTGAATATTTAAAGTACTCTATTATATCAGAACTCGTGTTTCTGCATTTTAAACTTCATATAGACATAATCATTACTTTCCTATAAATATCTATGAAAATTGTATAATAAAAACAAGAGAAAGTTTGTAATCCTTAGATAGATTATAATCTCTAATAATTAATCTGTGAATTTTTAAATTGAACAACAATCCAGTCATAATAGATTTTCCAAAATAGATTGAACAATAAATTGACTAAAATAAAATGGAAGAAGAACATGTAACAAAGATTTCCTCCTTGGAAAAGCACACGTAAAATGGGTTGTTCGTCCAAACCATAGTTCATAGCTACCACATATTCCTACTCGGTCATCCCTAAGCTAAATATGGATCCAATAACCTCACCAAGTGACTTGTTGCAGTTCTTAGGGTCTCAAGGATTACATGAAGGAGTCTGTTTCATGTGCCATTTTTCTCAAATTTCACATATGATTTAGAATGGTAACTCATCCTCTTTGTTTTATTTATTTTTATACGTTTTCCTAGATATTTGACACATTTAAGAGTCTCCTTCTCATTGACCACCCGTCAATTTCTTTTACGGATGTTCCTAAAATATTGAGATTTTGTCTCACTTAATTTGAGTTAATTCAACAACCCTTCACCACTTGTCCCCCTTCTTCTATCACTCGGTACTTCTCTTTTGGATCAACGAATTCTCTCTTTTAAAAGTCCCACTTCACGTGTGATTTTTTATTTTTATTTTTATAAATCAATAACTAAAATAATAATTTGAGTTATATCACACGATCCATAATTTATTGAAAATAATAAATAATAATAATAATAATAATAAGTTTTGAAATTTCAAGGTATCACATCCACCCCTCCTTATAACTTAATACCATTTCCAATGTTATATAATATTGATCTCAATCATTTTGGAAAAGAAATGGATATTCTTTCCGCATATGATCCTCCATTTTCCATGTAACCTCTTCAGGACTAAGGTGCCTCTACTACACCTTTACTTTTCTAGTGGATTGATTCTGGACTATAAGTTCTCTCATGTTGAGAATGCGATATAGTTCTACTAAGAACTTGCCCTCAAGTTCCACTTGTATCATATTCCAATCCACAACATGAGTAGGATCATGTATATATGTCTTTAATAATTAATCATTGAAAACATCATGTACTTTTACCATGGCTAGAAGTGCAAGTTGATAGGCTACATGTCCTGTTCGTGCAAGTACTTCAAAGGGACCATAATATATAGAAGCTAATTTAGTATACCTTCCCAGTCTTAAAGAACTTATTTTAGGTCTTACTCTTATATACACATGGTCTCCAATATTGAATTCTCTTGGATTTCTTTTGGAATATGCTAAACTCTTTTTCATGTCCTAAGCTTCTTTCAAATTATGTTGTACCTATTTCATAATTACTTCCATTTCCTTTAACATTTTAGGTCCTATCATTAATCTATTGGAAGGATTACTCCACGAAAGATAGGTGTTACATTTTCTTCCTTAAATAATTTCAAAAGGACTCAGTTTAGTTGAATCTTGGTAATGATTATTATAAGAGAATTCAACCAAATGTAGATATTCTTCCCATTTGTTTGGTCTATTCATAACATACATTATGAGCATATATTTTACTATTTGGTTTGTTCATTCAGTATGCCCATCTGTTTGAGGATGGTAAGCAGTGATGGACTTTAATTGTGTGTCTAAGCCTTTAAACATGGCTTTCAAAAAATTTCTTGTAAATTTTGTATCTCTATATGAGATTACAGTTTTAGGAATTTCATGTAATTGGAAGATTTCCTTCATAAATATATCTTCTATGTTAATGTCTTTATAAGTGGATTTAACTGGTATGAAGTGTGTTGCTTTACTCAATTTATCAACAACAACCATTATAGAATCATTACAGTTACTACTTTTAGACAAACCTATTATAAAGTCCATACTTATAATTTCTCATTTCTATTCATGAATGATTAGGGGTTGTAATAAACCAGCTAGATGTCGATGTTCAACTTTAACTTGGTGACATTCTATGCATTTAGATAAATATTCAACAATTTATCCTTTCATATTAGGCCAATAAACTTATTTTCCTCGCTTCGTAATTATTTTTGGATAGCTAGGACGTCCAGAGTATGTATTTTTATGTAATTCATTTCGTATTATTAGTTTAATATCTTATACTTCAGGGATATGCAACCTATTTTTATACATCAACAATACATTTTTACAAATTCTAAAGTCTGGGTTTTCACCTTAAACTTGTTTCTCTATCAATTTTGATTTAATACATTGATATTATGTATCCTTTTTGGCCACAATTTTGACTTTTTCCTCTAAATCATATTCATAATTACGTCTTGTAATTGTATAAACCATATTTGCATGCCTTCTCAAAGCATTTGTTATTTTATTTTATTTTCCCTTTATATGTCTTATTTCTAAATCATACTCCCTCCAAAAAGCTAACCACCTCGCTTGTCGAGCGTTGAGATTTTGTTTATCAAATATGTATTTTAAATCAATGTTGTCAGACATCAATAGAAATTTCCGTCCTATCAAGTAGTATCACCACATCTTTAGAGTGTGTATTATTGTGGATAATTCTAATTCACGTTTTACATGATGTCTTTTGTGTTACTTAAGATTCCTATTATGATAATAAATTACATGATTATTCTGCATTAATACTCCTCCCAACCCTTCAATGGATGCATCTATGCATACACCAAAGTCCTTATATGGATATGTTATTTTTAGTATAGGATATGTTGTTCGGAGATGTTTTAGTTTTTCAAATATTTCTTGGCATTTTTAAGACCATATAAATTTTGTTCATTTCTTTTGTAGGGATGTTATAGGATGAGAAATCCTTGAAAAACCCTTGATAAACTTTTTCTAATAGCATGTTATACCCATAAATGATCTTATATTTGAAACATATTTTGGGATTGACCATTCCATAATGGCTCTCATTTTTTTAGGTTCAACAGTGATTCCTTATTTAGAGAGTACATGTCCAAAGTATTGAATCTTATCTTTATAAAAAACACATTTACTAATTTTAGCATATAGCTTCTACTTGTTGATACTGAGAGGGGGGTGAATCAATATCAAGTACAATTTAAAACCATTTTCAACTTATACTTAAACCATTCAACTATATCGAATGAGAAACGAACAATAGTATAAGAGTTACACCAATACACCACAATACACCATGCACAATATATGAGAAATAATCAATAGTTATTGTTTAAGGGAAGTAATGACTTCCAAAGGTAGCTACAGCTTCCAAATGTAAAGGGAGGGATAAACCTCCAAGAGGAATATACAGTAATACAATATCAAGAGAGGATTGAACTATCCACCCTTGCCCCTTCCTTCCACCCAAAAACAAGTTATAAAGAGAATGGTAGACTTTGTTCAATTCTGGTTTATTCAGGAGACCGAACTTGGACAGAATGCCCCGTGCTCAATATTTAACATCTGATTCTGAAACTTGCACACAAGAAAATAAAGTTTGTACTCTTTCCAATGAAATTTTCCCCACTTCATTTGGATTCTCTATAAATAAGTTATGATTATTTTACCCGTAACACCTGTTTATTGACTAGCTTCAGGACTAGTCAAAAACCCTATCTTCCACAAAGTGTATCTCCATAATTATAGTGAATCAAGAGCTGAAATTTTTACCACAGGAGCCTTGCTATGTATTCTCAATACCATAGAAATTTCACCATCTGAATCATTCTAGAATAAAAATTATAGAAAAAATGGTAAGATGACCTGAAAATAACATACCTTAGAACACATCACCAAAACACTTCATCCTCCCTTGAAATCCATCCTTCTTTACTTCTGATTTCCTCTAAAATTCAACTTTTGTATCAAATGAATGTATAATGATATTTATTTATACCATTTATGTCACATCCTTTTAACATTAGGGCTGACCTGGCAATTTCTTATTTTGTAATTCTTTTCTTTAATTATCTTCAGGGCCTACATGTACTACCTTCTTCAATTCACTTTGTCATATTAAAAAATTCATTTCTTCTCAACCATGAGGATCCACATGACGTGCCACATACCACCAGAACAACATGATGTATACTATCCATCCATGGGTCTTGTATCTACATGTGCATTTTCCTTCATGTCCAAATACCTTCATCAATCTTGCGGTCCAAAACCCATGACTAGGGTTGACATCAATGACAACAACCAATATTCCAACAATATCCCCATTTGTCATTGATGAGAACACTCATGATCCCACTATCATCATGATCCCAATTTCTCTCCCCCTTTGACATCAATGGAAAAGGTTAGGGCTTCTCCCAGTGAGTTTAATGGCAAAATGTAACTCTCTTCTTTGGGGCTGCTCCCCCTAAACATGTGGCACTCAATAATACTTCATCCTTATTTTTGGTATTTGGGACATTTTATTCCTTGGAATCATTTTCCATGGCTTGTATCTTCTCTCTCTTCTTCAAGTCTAGGATGTATATGTTGTTCAGTCTTCTTGCTGCAGTTGCAACCAATCTTCCTAAGTTATTTTCTCTGATTTTAGATTTTCGAGAGTCAAACGTAAGAGTGTATCCTCGATCACACATTTTAATAACACTGAGGAGATTATGCTTCAGATCTTCAACCAATAGGACTTTTCTTGCTTTTACATTTTCACTTCCAAGATTTACAATTCCTTTTCCAAGTATTTTAGTAGATGAGTCATCTCCAAATTTAACATTTCCACCCTTTTTCTTCAAGATGACAAATTTTCTTTGATCTCTGGTCATATGAGATGAGCACCCGTTGTCTATGAACCATTCATCTTCTTCTTTGCATTCTTTAGCAACCATTGTTATTTGATAGTTTTCATTATGTGTAATGTCTTTCCTTTTCCATGTTGTAGTTGGTATACAAACATTTGGCATATGATTATCTTCTTTCATCTCTCTGCAATGTTGTGCTTTATGACCAAGATTATTGCACTTGTAACATACAAATTTTTGATCCATTAATGGGTCAAATGGATTATAATTTTTGTTGATAGGTCTATGAACATTTCCATATCTACTATTTTCACCATTCATGTAGCTTGCATAGTTATTCCTTTCATTGATTCTACAATTGATTGCCTTGTGTCCAAA
>ML790178.1:105855-163479 GCA_009831015.1 Picea engelmannii | reverse complement strand
TTTTCACCATTCATGTAGCTTGCATAGTTATTCCTTTCATTGATTCTACAATTGATTGCCTTGTGTCCAAAATTTCCACAAGTATAACAATGTCCAAGAAAGAAATTTTGATACCTAGGAGTAAGTGATGTTATTTGTGGTGTGGTCCATCTGGGTTCATGATCTATTCTTATGTAGTTTCCTTCATAATGATTTCTTTCATACCTGATGGGAGAGGATCTTTTTGATATCTCATACCTTATGAATTCTAGTCTTCTATCTTGTTGTTCAACTTGTTCTAGAGTGTCGGTTTCATCATTTTCATCTTCCTTCTCTTGTTTTGTTGTCTTCAAACTGTCATTGTATCCTAGTCTTGTTTTTTCATTTGGAGATCTTTGATTGCTAAGGATCTCATCTAATTTTTCAGTGCTTTTTTCGAACTTCTTCAATTTTTTTGTTGTCAATAGTAGCTCCTTTTGTGTGATCCAATTCTTCTTTCAATTTCTCATAATATTCTAATTGTCCCTTGAAGCTATTAGTGGTATTTTCAAGATTGTAATTCTCTTCTTCACAACTACTCAATTCACCTTTTAGTATTATGTTTGTGTTTCTAAGCTTGCTATTTTCATTTTCAACATGCTTCAACTTTTCAAGATTCTCATATTCTTGTTCACTTTATGCATTGTCTTTGTATCCCAAAAAGGAATCAAGGTTGGTTTCTTTGTCTGAATATTCTTCAGAAATGATTTATTCTTCTTCAAAATTCTTGTGATCATCATCCTGTGTTTCTTTGATTATGAAGAGGACTTCTCGTCCATCATTATATTCTTCATCACTCTCATCTGAGGAGATATCATCATCCTTGGAGTAGAAGCTCTTTTTATTGTTGAGACTTCCCTTTTTATAGTAGCAGTTTTCAACAATATGTCCTATTCTACCACAGTTAAAGCATTTGAGAGGAGACTTAACTTTGTATCTTCCACTTCCCTTCTGAAACCTTCTTACACAATTTTTTATTTCTTCATCAAGGTTGTTATCATTGTCTTTTGTCTTCTTTATGGATTTAAAGGCTGCTTCATTGTTTCGTTGGTCACTTTTTGTACCTGTTCTCATTTCATATTCTATAAGAGACCCATGTAATTCATCCATTGTCATTTTGGTCAAGTCCCTAGGTTCTTCAATGGTGGAGACCTTAGCATCATACTTCAAGAGAAGTGATCTCAACACTTTTTGTACAACCAACGATTCATAGAGATCTTCACCTAATCCTGTGATAGAATTAACAACTTCATCAACTCTAAGAAGATAGGTTGTAATATCTTCCTTTTCATTCATCTTCAAATTTTCAAATTCCGCTCTATGTCGTTGAAGCTTGACCTGCTTAACTTTTGGATCACCTTCGTAGATACTCTTGAGTTTGTTCCATACCTCTTTAGCAATGTTGCATGCCATCAATTTGCTAGCAATGGTTGGTGCCAATGCTGCTAGAATAACATGTCTAGCTTTTGAATTACAACTCATAAGATTCTTCTCATTTGGATTAGTTGGAGCATTATTTGGGATTACATAGCCATTTACATCTGAGTACCAAATGTCTACTCCCAAATCCTTCAGGTAAGTTTTCACTCTATCGCTCTAGTATGCATAATTTCTTCCATCAAATTTTTGAATCCCATTTGTAATGTGCTCATGGTCATCCATCTCTTCTCAGGATTTTCCTCCTTGTGGTTAAACTGTTCTGAAGGAAACCTGCTCTAATTGAAATTGTTGATACTGAGAGGGGGGTGAATCAGTATCAAGTAAATTTTAAAACCTTTTTCAAATTATAATTAAACCATTCAACTATATCCAATGAGAAATGAACAATAGTAAAAGAGTTACACTAATACACCACAATACACCATGCACAATATATGAAAAATAATCAATAGTTATTGTTCAAGGGAAGTAATGACTTCCAAATGTAAAGGTAGGGATAAACCTCCAAGAGGAATATATAGTACTCCAATATCAAGAGAGGATTTAACTCTCCATCCTTGCCCCTTCCTTCCACCCAAAAACAAGTTATACAGAGAATGGTAGACTTTGTTCAATTCTGGTTTATTCAGGAGACCGAACTTGCACAGAATGCCCCACGCTCAATATTTAACATCAGATTTTGAAACTCACACAAAAGAAACTACAGTCCATACTCTTTGCAACACTACTCTCTAAAGATCTATAAAACTATTCTTAAATGTTTTTCATGCTCATGTTCATTCTTTGAGTATATTAGTATATCATCGATGAAGACGATTACAAACTTATCTAAGTATTTACTTAGGATACTATTAATTAGACACATGAATGAGGTTGGGGTATTTTTCAACCTAAGTGTATCACTACAAACTCATAATGCCCATATCTCATCCTAAAAGTTGTTTTGTATATATCTCCATCTTTAATTCTTACTTGATCATATCCTGCTTGTAAATGAATTTTTAAAAATATCATTGTCTTTCACACTTTATCGAATATATCATCGATGCGGGGAAAATAATATTTTCTTTGAATTGTCATTTTATTAATCTTTCTATAGTCTATACATAGTTGTAAGTTTCCATTTTTCTTTCTGATAAATAATACCAATGCTCCCCATGGAAATACACTTGGTCGAATATACTTTTTTTCTAATAACTCTTGAAGTTGATATTTTAGTTCATTAAGTTCTAAGATATTCATCTGATATAGAGCCTTTGAAACTAGCACCACTCCAGGTAGTAAGTCTATAGAGAAATCTATTTCTCATTTAGGAGGTAATTCAAGAATTTCTTAGAATGCGTCTCAAAATTCTTTCAATATATGGAAATTTTCTATATCTTTATTGCTTTCTTCTTTTTCATTATCTATTATATGAACTAAAAATACTTTGCATCCCTTATGAACACATATTTTAATATGTAAGGATGAGATCTTCCTAATACTAATATTTCTTGGTATCCCTTTAATGTCAATGATGTTACCATTTTCATCTATGTAAGTAAATGTTTTGTCATAACAATTTAGAATTAATTTATATTTTTCCAATGAGTCCATTCCAATTAATACATCATATGATCCTAGTTGAAAAACATTTATATCTTCTTTATTTTTAAATCCATTCATAATAATTTCACAACCTCTAACAATATTTGTAGCCTTCCCTTTTGTTCATGTAGCAAGATATACTAGCCATGCATTTTCAAATTTTTCTTTTTGTAATTTACGAATTTATACTATCTTACGTGGAATATAATAAAGACTACCACCTAGATCAATCAAAATGGAAATTGGTTGATTATTCAACATACCTTCTACTTCCACCATGAAATCTTGATGATTTGTTTGTTTTCTCTCCAAGGATGCACTGACCTTTGGCGTACTCCTTTCTATTTCACCAACTAAGTAGCTTCTCGAACTTTATGTATATTTTTGTTGTTTTTCTTTTTGTGCGGACAGTCTTTAAATTAATGTGATTTTCCACACTCCCAACATTTTGTTGGTTCTTTTTGGGCAGTTTCTTTGTTATAAGAAATTGTTGGTCTTGCATTCTTATTATTATACGAGTTATAAGGATTATTATTTATGTAGTTATTTCCCTGAAACTCTTTTGGAGTGTTGTTATTGAAAAACTTTCCTTCTTTTCCTCATGAATCAAATCTTTCAAATTTCTTTCCCTTCCAGTTTTTAGCATTTTCATTTCTGATTTTATATTGTTCAAAACACATTTTAGCCTTACACATAGCTTCCTCTAAAGACTTATAATTGCCAAATTCAATCCTATCTTTACTTGAGGCTGGTAAGCAACTCAAGAAGCGTTTTATATTTTGTTCTTCATCCACAATATATGGTACATAACGCAATAATCTTACAAACTTGCTGCAAAAGTTCTTCGTGCTTAAATTTCCCAACTTCAGTTCGTGAAATTTTTTAGCCTTACCTTCATAATATTGTTCAAATAAATATTGATTATTTAAATATCTTTTAAAATTATTCCAAGTGATTTTACATTCTTTAATATTTTTTACTCTTTTGACATCTTTCCACCAAATATCTACCTTCTCAATCAGATTATAGATGAGCATTCTTTCTTTAACTTCACTTGAATAATTATATATATGAAATTATTTATGCATTCCAGAAAGCCAAGCTTCTGCTTCTTCTCCAATCTCAATCTCACCATTAAAGATTGGAGGTTTTATCTTTTAAAATTCTCCCATGATTTTATCATGATACTTATGTTAATTTTTAGTTCTTTGTTCCATTTTAGCACTATCCTCACTTGAAGTTTCATTTTTGTTAAAAACAGTTTATGTCGTTGATTCAGTATGTTCAAATTTCCTAGACTTATTCTTTTGTAGATTAGCTTTAGAATTACTAGAAAATTGATCTTTATTCTTGTCTGAGTTCTTATTACACATATTTTATAACAATATTGCATTAAGATATTTTTTTGTCTTTATAATTCGTTCATTATCTTCCTTAACAATTTTCAATTCATCCATGAGACCTTGTGCATCCTGAATTAATTCATATTATCTATTATCCCTACTTTCATTCGAATTAACCGATACATTTCCCTCACTAATGTTTCCTTCTTTGGGAATTTCTGGTTCATTTTGATATGACCGTTCTTTAGGTAGAATAGGTACTTTTGTCATTTTTCCTGCAAGTCAAAATATTCTTCCTAGTGGTAAGAAGAAAATATAACAATACTAAATTAGTCTCCATGGTTGATCTCATTAGGCAAGTGTGGTTCCTAAATCTATGATATCATTATGTCACATACCCATATAATTTTTTTATTATTATTTATACATCAATAATGCATTTTCGACTAAATAAAGTGTAAGATTCTTTCATATTGACTACCCAAATTATATGGTTAATAAGTCAGTTAGAGGTAAGCATAATGCAAAATCATTCATTTACTTATAACAATGTTATGAACATATTTACCACCTTTTCTTGTCTAGGCTATAATTTTTCTTAAAAGTATATATCCCAATCTCATACTGCAATTAATATGGTAACAACTAACTTCATGTTTTTTTTTTAAACTTATGTGTTGAAAACCTTTCCTTTATTGGGCCCATGTCGTAACCCTGTTTATCATTGCGGATAAGTTGGTGGACTTACCACTTGAATGCTAGGGTAAAGTAGTCGATGGTGGATTATAATTTTATGAAAGTTTTATGACGGGTTTATCCCAATACCAACCATAACGTGGAAAGGGTTATCTTATTCCCACAATCATAATGTAGGTTTAAATAATCCGATACGAAAGGAAAATGGTCACATTGTAATCATTTCTAATAAGTCAAGTTTAATGAGGTTTAGACATTTTATAGCATAGGATTTGGAGGTTTTTAATGCTAGAATCAATGTATAAAGTCTCTTATTAAACACACTTGTTCATGTTCTTTTTGGCAACCCTTCCAAGTGCTACGTGTACGATGTTGGGACGAGAGTTGGGGAGGTATGTCCCAACATCCCGCACAGTTTCTGGTCATTCATCTACTTTTTCGGTAATCTTCCGACGAAAAAAGATGGCTTTATCCTAGGGTTTCAATGCTCTGGTTCAAGCTCCCTTCGTTTTGTGTTTGGAGAATTTACTTATGTTCTCTGTCTATCCTCATTTGATTTTCACTCTATCTATACTTGGCATTTAAAAATATGGAAGTAATAGGAAAAAGGGGTTATTCCTTTTTAAATGAAGTTTCGTTAATGATTTACAAAATTCCTTTTTACTGTAGACATCACTGTATTTGTTTCTTGTTTGGATTTGAAGGGTTTGAATAAAGTTTTGTGCACATTTTCCTTAGTTCCTCACTCTGTTAATATCTCAGAGATGGTCATTATCTCTGTTAATTTCTTTCTATGTTTAATTTGTTGTTCACTCTTTACATAGTGTGCAAGTAATGGGCGCAACTCGTTACTCATGAGAGTATTATGTTTATATAATGTTTATTTAGTATTTTGTTTGAATACTCTGACTATTGATGGACCCTTTTGTTGTTAACGAGGGTACCCATCAGGTAGGAATGTTGGATTCTGGTTGGTCAATTCTTGCACCTACATGAGTTTTTGTTGCAGGGTTTACAAGATTTTACATGTAAAAATATCACCTCATCCTTACAGTCGTTATTGAAAGGTTTTGTTTCCATTATTAATAGATATATGGCATACAAGTGTATTTGATTCGCTTTGAAGGGGGGGAATCCGACATTGTTTGGTCTAGAATTCTTGCAAGTATTCTTTCTTAATGTATTTCTATTTGTGTTAATAAAGTTTGTCAGAGGGTATACTAATTACTGTATTTGTAATCGTTGTTAACATGTGTTTAGTATGGTCTCAATGCCAGGACGTTCACCCCATAAGAGGTATTTTAGTTTCTAAAACAGATCCTCATTGTGGATACAGGATTTTATACCACCATATTGGCCGAAGTAGTTGGTTGGCTACCTAATGTGGTTCTTATGCCAACATTTCGGGTCTGTTACAAAAATGTATTAGGTTTTCTTCCCAGTGTTCTATAGAAGTTGACTATGTAATGAAGCTTTTATATTGTTGTTGAATATTAATTCCTAATGGGCTATTGCATCGTATATTTATTTTTAAATGGGGTTTTTACCCTTGTTAATCTATAGAATCTTCATGATTATAACTATGTGTACTATTGTTAATAAATTTTCGTTGTACCGTCTTGTTTGTGGCCAGGAAGGATCTGAGCCTTACTTTTTATACTCATATGCACTTTCTTATATTTGTTCTGGTTTTAAATAGAGACAGAACGTTAATTTCCTTATAATATTATTATTATCTATATAACTTATCTTTTTCATTGTACTTTATTCAATGGCATTTACTTCCAATATATTTTATATTTTATTCTATTGTAATAACAATAATCTCGTTCGATTATTTAAAGTAGTCCTTCATACGACAACTTTGTTGAAAATCATTTTCCTTTATTTTTAAACTTATATATATATATAATCAGTACCTTCCTGTAAAATTCTATGACAATCCTATAATGAAAAACAAGAGAAAGACTCTAATCATTAGATAGATTATAATCCTTAATAATTTATCATATACGTTATTTAGGTGCTAGATTGCCTACTATTGAAACTATATCATCCGTATATATTGCAGTAATAGAACTATTGGTCTAATCCCGATCACTGTAAAGACTCGGAAATAGATAGTTCCGATCCAACTGGTCCACCTGAGCGATGGGAATTAGAGGAGGGAGGGGAAGTGTCGTACCTTTTCGAACATCGACATGCATTTGAACGATCTTAAAAGCCATTTGAAGTTATGTCAGTCATATTATGTTGAATTTTTGAATTGAACAACAATCCAACCATAATATTTTCCAAAAATAATAATTTATCGTTGAATTTTTGAATTGAACAACAATCCAACCATAATATTTTCCAAAATAGATTGAACTGTAAATTGATTAAACTAAAATGGAAGAAACAATTGAAACAAATATTTCCTCCTTAGGAAAACACACACACGTTAAATGGGTTGTTCCTCATAACCATAGATCATAGCTACCAGATCCATAAGCTAAATAGATCATAAGCTAAATCCACATCCAATAACCTCACCATGTGACTTGTTGCAATTCATAGGGTCTTAAGCATTACATGAACGAGTATGTCTCATGTCTCTACACATGTTCCTAAAATCCTAATTTTTTGTCTCACTTAATTTGAGTTAACTCAACAACCCTTAACCACTTGTACCCCTTCTACTGTCACTTGGTAGATTCTCTCTTTTAATAGTCCCAATTCGTGAGTGCTTTCCTTTTTTTTTCCTTTTTATTAATAAATCAATAATTAAAACAATAAGTTGAGTTATATCACAATGATCCATATAATGTGATTGAAATAATAAATAATAATAATAATGATAAGTTTTTAATTTTTGAAATTTTTGAGTATCACCATGTTATATTAAAACATGGATGATGTGGATCTTGGTGTGATGGATGATTCTAATATTTATTGTTTGTGATATCTATTTGTGATAAAATACTCCCCACACCTTTCTTCTCCTTATTTTCATGATTTTTTTACATCTCCATATCCCTTTTAGAGATCATCTATAAGAGAATGGTTTCTATGGACTTCATATATTTTTTCATTTCGTCCATGAATTTTTGTATTTCTTCCTTATTTTCATCCATCTTATTTTCCATTTCTTCCATATTTTTTTCCATCTCTTGAATTTTTCCTTTTTTGTTTACTACCTCATCACTCTTTACTTACCTAGAAATCAAATCATTAAGTTGGTCCACCAATTTGGATATCTTGTTATGTATATTCTCATTTTCTTCATGAGTTATAGTAGAGATTTGTGGAGGTTTAAGTATCGTTGATTTTTTTTTGGATCTTTGCGAGATAAAAATAATAATACTCCTCTATTTTCTCTTTATCATAAATTTTGAATCACTAAAAACATATCTTCCAATAATAAGCTATGCCAATTGTATATTATGTACCTTCCAAACAATACTTTTGTAGACTTTATGGATGTATGACCTTTGTCCTCATGTAGATTTGAAATTTTAGTGCCTATGAGTTTGAAATTTTATCATATAGTACTCTGATATGCCTTATCAAACTCATGAAAATTCCACAATCTGAAACTTCATTGATAAAATGTTATAGAAAAAACACCATTTAATGACTTATTTAAGAATGATTTCATTATTAGTAAACAAGACCATATTCCACAAGATATATCTCATAATATGTAATGATGGAAAACATAAAACTTTTTCCACATAGATTTTTCTATGTCTTTTAAATATTCTGGAAATTTTAGGGTATGAAATCTTACTGAATTTTTTTTATAGAAAAAATAAAAAGAAGACTCACTTGAGACTAATTTAAAGACTATTCACAAACACTAACTTCCATAGAATATATCTATGAAGCTATAATGACCCAAAAACTGAAATGTGGACAAGACATAATTGGTTATGTTTCCTGATTATCCTGAAAGTTATGCTATTCGAATCATTCTGCAAGAAAATTATAGTTAAACTTCCAGGATGTCTTGGTTGAAGGAGAGAAACTCTAGGATCGTAGCATCTAAAACCAAATTTTATCAACCGATTCCTTTACAATGATAAAAAGTAAAATAATAACTATCCACTTAGTTGATGAAACCTAATTTTAGAATTAGTCTAGAGATTCAGAGAATAGTGCTTCAGGAAAAGTTGAAGGAAGAGTTTGGGATATCCCTGAAGTCTGAATCACGAAGAGATAGACCCATGGTCATAGCCGTGGTCACTTGGGGGAAAAAGGGGCTTGTGTATGTGTAGTGGTTTTGGGTAGTTATAGGAACTCAAAGAGTCACTTCGAATTAGTGCTCTGAATGATCCAAGATAGAGAGATGGAGCATCCCGTTAGAGGGAAGGGGGTTTGCATGAGAGTGGTATCAGACCTGAATACATAATCAATTTATGTAGAAAGATGAGATAGAGGAGTAGACTAATATCGTTGAAGAGGTATCATAAACGTCATCACAATGTCGCCTAGAAGAAGTGTTGAGCCACCTGTAGCAAATAGGGCTATGGAAAGGGATATGAGAGAGCTAAGAGTGAGGTTGGATTCCATGGAAACAACACAAAGGAGAGCTCTTAATGCTGGATACATCAATGATGCAGAGAATGAAGAAGTAGAGGTCAAAGAAGTGGCAGATGAGGATGATGTGGAAGAACGCTTGCTGAGAGAGGTTGTCAAGTTGGGATCCAGAGTGAATATTGACGTCCCAATGTATGAAGGTAACTTAGACACAAAATAATTACTTGATTGGATATGATAAATGAACAAGTATTTTGACTATGAGTATGTTGAGGAGGAGAAAAGGTGAGACATGTTGTCACTAGGTTGAAAGGACATACATCACTGTGGTGGGATGAACTGTAGACCAACATGAGGAGAAAGGGAAAACAAAAGATTAAGAGTTAGTATTGAATGGTAGACAAACTAAAGGATAAATTTATACCCAAGGATTACCAAATAAATCTATTCAGGAGGATGCATAACTTGAGATAGAAGCGGATGACTGTGAAAGAATACAAAGAGGATTTCTACATATTGAACATTAGGGATGGATAGAGAGAGAGAGAGATGAGGAGGAAGTTGCGAGACATATTAATGGCCTGAGATATGATATCCAGGACAAAATCAACATGGAGATAGTCAGGACAATAGAGGATGTGTATCAAATTAAGATGAAATAAGAAGAAAAGTTGGCCAGGAAGTAGAGTCAACAAAACAAGGGTCGAAGCTTGAACAGAGGCAAAGGAGTTTCCCAAGACAAAGCATAGAATACCAAGGACAAGGAAGAAAAAAAACATAGTCACTCTGAGAGAGGAGGAAGTTCTTGAGGAAGGCAGAGTGGTGGTAGAAACTCTTTTCCCATAGAAAGAGGAAGAGGCAGAGGAGGCAAAGTAAGATGTTATTCCTGTGGAAAAACAAGGCACATGTCTTGGGATAGTCCCGAGAGGAAGAAAGGAGGAGGAAAATCTCCTATTTCGAAGGCGCATAAGCGATATGTTGAGGCAGAAGGTGCAGAGGATGGGAAATCCTTGATGATGAAGAAGGTTCTTTTGAAGCAAGCGCCAGAGACTGAAAAGATGGCACAAAGGAACAATTTGTTCAGGACAACCTACAAAACTAAGGATATAGTTTTCAAGGTGATAATTGACAGTGGGAGCACTGGAAAATTAGTATCCACAGAGATGGTGGAGAAGCTAGAGCTCGAGACGAATGTACACACATCGTTGTAAAAGGTCTCATGGTTGCAGAAAGGTCATCAGGTAACAATTACTAAACAATGCATGGTTGAATTTAAAATAGGAGGATATAGGGACGAAATTTTGTGTGATTTGATTCCCATGGATGTATGTCATGTTTTGTTGGGAAGACCATGGAAGTACGACATGATTGTTATTCATGATCGGAGAAGAAACACCTATACTTTGGAGAAGAATGGTAGGACACACATGTTGCTTCCAATTGAAGAAAATAAGGTGAAGGATGAAGCTAGCATGAGTATACTTCTCATGAGTGGGAAGGAATTCTTGAATGAAGTAAAGAAGGATCAAGAGATGCAGTTTGTTGTAGTGAGGAAACTGACGGTTATCCTTACTAGTACTTCGATGGAGGATTTTCTTGAGGAAGTTCAGGAACTGTAAGAGAATTTTTTCGATATATTAGTGGATGAGTTTCCAAGCTCATTTCCACCTATCATAAGTATATGTGATCACATTGATTTGGTACCAGGAGAAAACCTGACAAACAAATTAGTGTATAGGTTGACACCTCAAGAGAATGAGGAGGTGAAGAGATAGGTTCAGCATCTGTTAGACAAAGGATTGGTCAGAGAAATATTGAGTCCATGTGAAATTCCAACTGTACTGAGACCAAAGAAGGATGGAGGATGGAGAATGTTTACAGAATCGAGGGCCATAAACAAGATCACCATCAGATACAGATTTCCATTGCCAAGGATTGATGATTTGATGGATTGTTTAAGAAGAGTGAATTATTTTTCAAATATATATTTGAGAAGTGGGTATCACCAGATAAGGATGAGAGAAGGTGATGAGTGGAAAACAACATTTAAGACAAACGAGGGGCTGTCTGAATGTCTTCTTATGTTGTTTGTCTTAAAAAACACCCCGAGTACTTTTATGAGGCTGATGAATGAGGTGTTAAAAGATTTCATTGGAAAATTTTTGATTATATATATGGATGATATAATGGTCTTTAGAAAGACTAAGGACGATAATTTGATACATTTAATGTTGGCGATGAGAAGGTTGCAGCAAGAGAAGTTGTTGATTAATCTGAAAAAAATCCTCTTTAATGAAGACATAACTCATATATTTGGGTTTTGTGATTTATTCAAATGAGTTGAAGATGGATCCCTAAAAGGTTAAAGAAATCAGAGAATGGTCATCACCAAAGAATATCTTTGAGGTGAGAAGCTTCCATGGACTAAAAAGTTTCAATCAGAAGTTCATTAAAAAATTTAGCGGGATTAGTGATCAAATGATGGATACAGTGAAGAAAAGACACAAGTGTTTCAAATGGACATAAGAGGCTGAGAGGAGCTTCAACATATTGAAGGATAAAATAACAAAACAACTGATTATGGTACTATCATATTTTGGAAAGCATTTCAAGTGAGATGTGATGCGAGTGGAGTTGCAATTGGAGCGGTCTTAAGTCAAGAAAACAAACATGTTTCATATTTTAGTGAGAAATTGAACAAAGATAAAAGGAATTAATCCACATATGACAAATATTTCTATGCCATAATTCAAGACTTGAATAAATGGAGGGATTATATTGTACCAAAGGAGTTTGTTTTGTATAGCGATAATCAACTTCTACATTTCATAACCAGATAAGAGAAATTAAACCAGAGACATGGTAAGTGGATAGAGTTTATGCAAAATTTCATTTTTGTTACTAAACACATTTCTGGTAATGCTAACAAGGTTGTTGATGCATTGAGCAGGAGAATTTTGATTCTGTAGGAATTTCAGGTCGGAACCTTGGGTTTTGATCACCTTAAGGAAATGTACCACAGTGATCCATATTTCAGGGAGGCATATAAAGCATGTGCGAATTCTATAGTCAGAGACAAAAGCCAGTGGACTGAATATCAGATTTAGGATGGGTTGTTGTTCAAGGGATGTCAGTTGTGCATACCAATATGTTCGATGAGGGAGAATTTACTGAAGGAAAATCATAGTGGAGGTCTAGCCGGACATTTCGGCCATGACAAAACATTTTTCCAATTAAACGGCTCATATTATTGGCCAGTTATGAGAGAAAAAGTGAAGAGGTTTGTGAAAAAATGTAAAATTTTTCAGTATGCCAAGGGGAATAGGAAGAAGAATGGGTCGTATCAACCATTTCCTATTATAGAGATGCTTTGGGATGAGAAAAGCATGGATTTCATGTTGGGATTCCCAAGGACACAAAGAGGAAGTGAATATTTGTGGTAGTGGATAGTTTTTCAAAGATGGCACACTTTATCCCATGCCATAAGACCAATGATGCAACGCATGTTGCAAATTTGTTTTTCAGAGAGCTTTTGAGAAACCATGGATTGCCCAGGAGTATAGTTTCAGACAAGGATACCAAATTTGTTGGTCATTTCTAGAGGACGTTGTGGAAAAATTTTGTAGAGTCCTAACTCAATTAAATCCAAAATTTCTCATACAATTAAACATACAATTCCTTTCTCATTGCATACATAATTCATTGACCATCATATAAGCATAAATATTCAACAGAAATTAAAATTTATCCACAGCATAAGAATTACTTAACAGAATAAAATAAATTACTTTTTCATAATGCTAATTTCCCTGTTGATCTGGTTGTCCTTTCCCTGCTGCCTTGCCTATCCATATTCACTGACCAACTCTGCCCAAACCGACTAACCTCCCAGCCAGCTAGGAGCAACCTGTTTATCTCCCTAGCTCCAGGAAACTGAAATGAATCCTGGCCTCCGTGCCCAAAACCCCCAGCAACCCGGTGCCCCTGCAATGGTTCACTGAAACTCCCAATATCAAACTCTCCACACCAGAAAATATCCAAACAGAAATCTAGTCCCCCCTCTCCAAAATGCTTTCCCTCCCAAAATCATCCCCCTCCTCGTAATACTCCTCCCCGTCATATCTTCCCCTTCACCGACTCTCCTCCCCCTCATTAATTTCCTTATCCCCTTATTTATTATATTATCCACTTATTTATTATCTTATCCCCTTATTTATTATCTTATCCCCTCTATTTAATGTTTCTTTCCCCCCCCTCATACGTAAGTCTTTAATTAAATAAAATAAAAATTATTAACCCCTTTAATTTATTACTCAATTAATTAATGAGTCAATCAATTAATTAATTAATCATTGACAGATATGAACAAGTAATTAATAATTAATTAATTAATTAATATTATTAAGAAATAATTATTGTTTAACTAAACATATTAGGATAGTCAGATTATCAAATTAATTATAATTAATCATCCCTATGCATCTATTTAACCAAGGTTGTTACATACACCCACCCTTTAGGAAACTTCGTCCTGAAGTTAAGGTGTCTCATGGTACAAGGGAAAATAAGCATGGTTCACACATTCATAACAATTAACTGACACTATTAGTAAGTAATCACGAAAACTCATACATATTGGTGTACATGTACAAGAAATGCATGTGTAGCTAGTACATACAAGTCTCGTGCATGTACTAATAATCAATAACTATCACCCTTTAGTAATTTATGTATACATCCAATCCAATCAATAAGACTAGTCTTTTATAAAAGACAATAAATCAATCAAATGTTTGAGAAATATTTTAATTACAATTATCCGGTTCAACAATTTTATTTAGACAACTATAGTTTAGTTATGTAATTATGAATATTCATATATACACATTTTCTTTTTAGAAGGGAAAAGCAGTAAATTCCACCATAAGACAAATCTCCATATTTTCTCAACTATTTCTACTCATCCTTCCTCCCTAACTTACTTCCATCTCCATTCCTATCCTTCCTCTGCTGGACTATCTTGGAGCGTCAACTATATTGACCTAACCCCAAATAGAACCCATAAGCGGAAGTGTCACTATCCTGACCAAGCTTCCCCAGTAGGCAACTGACAATCATCATCACACGTCTAGGGGAGCGTGAGCTAACATTGTCTTCCCATGACTTTAGGTTTCGGAGGATACACGGTGGGAAATGCCTCCACCCCTCCTACTCATAACTAGGGTCCACACCCTACAATGGAATATACAGTGGCACAGTGTTGCTGAGAGTTTTGTCATTGTTTATTCGGTTTTGGGCAGTCTCATCACCTGAAATCCTACATTGGTCCACATATCATAGCAATGCATCCAAACCAATATAATCTCATATAAAAATATTCATACCATAATGTTTCTCAGCTAGTGGTCATGACATCCACTTTCATCATCATTATCCCCTGGCTATTTCATAGCCCATAACCTACAGATTAGTCTATAACACAAACTCATACATTTCTATGTATTATCATCATGTAATTGCATACAATCATCATTTCAATTCGGTATCCATGTACCAACAACTTAACATCAAGGTTTTCAAGTTTTAAATAGATCTCATAATATCCCATAATTCAATTTTGACACCCATTCATAAAATTATCATTTATCAAATAGATTGCATCATATCCAACACCATTCTACTAGCATTTAAACCTTCATAGGATTCACATTCACACAATATGTCACATCATATTCATCATCATCAATAACACTTAAACATTCATAAATTTACATTCACATAATAGATCACATTATATCCATCATCGTCAATAACATTGAAGCATTCATAAAATTTACATTCTCACAATATATCGCATCATATCCATCATTATTCAAATACATATAACATTCATAAAGGTTCATACATATTAAAAGTTTTAAGTGTATCATTTAATAGTTTCAATGTGAGTAGAAAATAAAAGTGTAGGCCTCAGGTAATCCTGGTCATCTGAGTAAAGGTGGTGTTACATACACCCAACCTTCGAGAAACATATTCTCGAGGTGGTCAAAAAAGTGAGGGATAGTCTCGTCATAATGTCTCAGCATCTTCCCAAGTAGCAGATCCTGGACTATACTTGTCCCATTGGACCTTAACTTGGTATACCAGATGGTTCCTGAGCTGTCGGACTCTACGGTCCAATATGCGTAAAGGTTCTACTGTGAGGGTTCCCATGTCCGATACCTGCAATTCCTTCCAATTTAGTTTATGTGATTCATCAACAACATAATGACATAAAACAAATACATGAAAAACATTATGAGTTTTATGAAAGTGGGGTGGCAGTACGAGATGATAGGCAACGGGTCCAATTTTCTCTTGTATTTTGAATGGTCCTATAAATCGAGGTGACAACTTTGTCCCCTTCCCAAACCATATGGTACTCTTATTAGGCCTGATATGAATGAAAACCTGGTCTCCCACTTCATAACTTCGGTCGGTCCTGTGTGCATCCACATAACTTTTCTGCCTATCCTGTGCTTCCTTTAGTCTCTGCCTAATATGAATCACCTGTTCCTCCATCTCTTGAATCAATTCTGGCCCAACTATTACTCTGTATTCTAGTCTATCCCAACACAATGGCGTTTTGCATGGCCTTCCATACAAAGCTTTGTAGGGTGTCATTCCGATGGAGCTATGAAAACTGTTATTGTAGGAAAACTCTACCAAAGGTAGGTACTTCTCCCACTGGGTTTGATTATCCATGACATACATCCTGAGCATGTCTTCCATGACTTGATTTACTCTCTCAGTTTTCCCATCTATTTAAGGATGATAAGCTATGCTTAAGTTCAATTGAGTCCCTAATGCTGACTGCAAACTTGTCCAAAACTTAGAAGTGAATCGGGAGTCCCTATCTGAAATGATCTTCTTAGGTATCCCGTGCAAACAGATAACCTTGCTTACAAACACACGTGCCACATCAGTGACATCGTAAGTGTCTCTAACGAGAATAAAATGAGCACTCTTGGTTAAATTATCCACTATCACAAGAATGGCATTGTGTCTATGAGATGTGAGCGGGAACCCCAAAACAAAATCCATAAAAATGAATTCGCGCTTGGACATAGGAACATCATGTGGTTGTAAGAGGCCTGTCGGGTGATGGTGGTCGGCTTTCACATGTTGACACTCTAGGCATTTGGTGACGAAATGGACTACATCGCGCTTCATGCCTACCCAGAAGAAGAGCTTCCTCATGTCTTCGTACATCTTCTTCACACCCAGATGTGCCCAATAAAGTGCTCTATGGGCTTCCTTCAGTATGATGCTTTGAATATCCCCATTTTCAGGGACATACATCCTTCCTCGATATCTCAATAGTTTGTCTGCTTCCAGACTACATCCTTTATACTTTGGATCTAACTGCCTCTATCTCTGGAGGTTTGAAGTAACCTTCAAATACCAACTGTCTCCTTGGAGTTGTGTCAACACATGTTCCCTCAGATTGAACTTTAAGGGTACCAAGGAGAATATACGTGGTCTCCTACTCAAGGGATATGCGACCACATTTTCCTTTCCCTTGATGTACAAAATACCAAAATCGTACTCACTCATAAACTCAATCCATCGCCTTTTCCTAGCATTCAGATCTCTTTGAGTGAAGAGACGTTTTAAACTTTTATGGTCTGTTTTGAGCTCAAAGTTTCACCCTACAAGATAGTGCCTACAAAGTTTTAGATCTAGCATTACAACTGCCAACTCTAAATCATGAGTTGCATATATCTCTTCGTGTTTCTTCAACTTTCTTGATGCATAAGCTATCACTCCTCCATCCTGCATTAGCACGGCCCTCAACCCTTGCTTCGAGGCATCCGTGCAGACTGTGAATTCCTTCTCCATATCTGGTACTCGTAGAATTGGCGCACTAGTTAGTAACCTCTTATGATTAATGAATGCACTATCACACTCTTATTTCCATTCATACCTAACCCCCTTGCGCTGGAAGGTGGTGATGGGTTTCTCTATTTTGGAGAATCCCTCCACAAATCTCCGATAATAACCTACTATCCCCATGAAGCTTCTCACCTCATGGGAATTTTTCGGCACTGGCCACTCCATAATGGCCTTTACCTTTTCTGGGTCTACAGAGATTCCTTCACCGTAAATGATATGACCTAAATAGTGGATATCTTTCTGAAAGAAGGAACACTTCGTCAACTTCCCATACAATTTTTTCTCTCTAAGGCAGGACAACACCACTCATAAGTGTTCCTCGTGTTCTCTTTCGTTCTTGGAATAGATGAGGATGTCATATAAAAAGACTTGTACAAAACGGTCTAAGTACTTCCGGAATGCGTCTTTCATGAGGCTCATGAATACTGTTGGCGCATTGGTCAATCCGAAAGGTACTACGACAAACTCGTAATGTCCAAACCAAGTTCGAAAGGTAGTTTTTGGAATATCGCCTTCTTTAATCATTGACTGGTGATACCCGGATCACAAATAGATCTTTGAGAATACCACTGCTTCTTTCATCTGATCGAAGAGGTCATCTATTCGCGTCATTGGGTACCTATTTTTCACTGTAGCACGATTCAAGTCCCTGTAGTCTATACACAGTTGTAAGGATCCATCCTTCTTCTTTACAAAAATTACTGGTGCACCCTAAGGTGAGACACTAGGCCTTATTATCTCTAAGTCCAGTAACTCTTTCAATTGCATTTGCAACTTGCAAAGGTCCGGTTTTGTCATCCGATACGGAGTCTTGGAAATTGGTTCTACACCAGGTTTTAGCTCAATAGTAAAATTAAGCTCCCTCTCAGGAGGTAACCCTGGTAATTCGTTCAGAAAAACATCCTTAAATTATGACAATACTAGGTACTGATCCAATGAGGGTCCCTTCCTTTCATTCACTGTTTCCACTACATACAATCGACACCCTTGCCTTAAGCATCGCTTAACCTTCATAGTTGAGATAAATCATAATGACACCCTTCTCCATACACCCTGGATCTCTACTGGCCTTCCTTCGTCGTCTATACAGAGAACCCTTTTTGCGAAACAATCTACCAATGCTCGATGAGCTTCTAACCAATCCATTCCAATGATTAGGTCATACGCCCCGAGAGCAGTGACGTATACCTTCAACCTGGTAGTACACACTCCCAGGTCTACTATACAATTATCAACACTAGGTCCTACTGCTTGTTTTTCCCCCGAAGCCATCTTGACTTGTTTAAAGTCATCGTGCTCGTAGGCTGCCAACCCACTCTTTTCTAATGCAGATGGTCAAATGAAACTATCTGTCGCACTAGAATCAAATAAAATCTTAACATTGATATGATTTAGTGTACCTGATCACTCCACCACCGTGGATTGATGTTTGGCCTGGCGATTATTAACCGCTACATAAATATGGTGGCTGCTACTTGCTCTTCCCATCAAGGCCTTTCCTTCTCTATGCACAAACCCTGATTGTAACTCTGGGCAGTCACGCTAGTAATGGGGTCCTCCACATCCCCAACAGGTAACACGAGATTGAACTTGCACATTGTTATGTGACTGTCTCTAAAATGAGTTCCTTCCCCTGGAACCCCTACCCCTACTAGTTGTTCCCTGAGATGGTCGTGGAACTGTCTGCATCGTTGGTGATGAACGAGATGTTGCACTCACTACCATTAAAATCCTTGCAGCTACTTTCCTTGGCACGACTCTGTTACCATATGGAGGTGGCCTTGAGCCCCCTCCCCTGGGAAATGTCCTAGGGGCCTTCCCCATGAATCCAGGACGATGAGGAAAGGAAGGTTTTGTACCTCCAGTTAAGTTCATGTGTTCCTCTACATAACGCGCATTTTCCACAGATTCCACTACTGAAGATGGTTTTCACATCCGCACCATAGCTCTTACCTTAGGGTTCAATCCATAGACGAAGTGCTCTGCCTGTCGTTGGTCATTATCCATATACGAAACATATTTGACCAATTCCATAAATCTGATCTCATATTCTTCTACAATTTTGTTTCCCTATACTAAGGCATGAAATGCCCATACCTATTGTTCCTCGTAGTACGTTGGCAGATATTTCCTTCGGAACCTCTCCTCGAAAAGTTCCCAAGATACTCTGTCTGGGGTAAGATGCAGTTGTCTTTCCAGGATACCCCACCAGTTCAAGGCGCTGTCTCTTAATTGAAAAATTGTGATCTTTGCCTTTGAGTTGGACGCATAGTCCCTTAAGGTGAAACACCTTGTCATGCCTTCCAACCATGCTTCTGCGCGTTCATTGGCGTGACCCCCGACAAACTCTGGAAGTTTGATATTCTAAAATTATTGAGTGATATCTTCGGGTGGGGGTCCTCCCCCTGAATCCCTCGACGCTTCTAGATTATCCGTTCCATATGGTGGGGGTTCCACTTCGGTCCCTGCTGGTTGTCGCCCCTTTAAAGTCTCATTTATGGCCTCCAATGAGCGCAGTATGAGAGCTAGTTCGGACGATGGTGGCGGCGGCGCTGGCGGTGCCTACGATGATGCTCCTCTACCTCAATTCCTTTGAGTCCTAACCATCCTATATGATTTAACTTGCATCAACCAAAGTTGTTAGGGTGAGTTCAAGGTCCTTTCTCATTGCGCAACTTAACTAGAAAATAGGGTTAAGCATAAGTTTCTTTTACTTGTCTGTAAACATACGTTACTATCTTTAGGGGATTGGCTAGATTAGGGTTAAAGCATCTAAGCCCGATTTCTTCTCCTAAGAAAACTATTGACTCCCTTTCCTGGTAGCTACGCTAGCCTTGCGCCATACTCACCAATTTCTCTAGCTTACTTTCCTAGCATGCATGAAATCCCCTCCTGCTTATCTCGTTCTAAGTCCTTATACTTTGCATTTACAACTAAATAAGGCGACTTTCAACCTAATGTCGATGAAATGAGTCTAAGGTTATCCTTCAATGCTTTCCTCGTGAGATTTCCTTGGCGTGTTGTACATATGCATTGAATTGTATGTCTTGGTGGCTGCAGGTGCGAGTCTTGAGGATTGTAGAGTGGCTTTCAACATTGGAACTTAGCACTTGTGCGTTGTGGTTATGTATTGTTTCCTGAATTGTGGTTGTATGATGTAGTGAGGCTGAGGTTGTGCATTGAATCTTGGTGCTTGGCTTTACTAGTGGAATGGAGTGGAGTGACTTGGCGCTTGGTTCGATGGTTGACGACACGAAACTCAGTGTTTGGTTAACATGGATAATTGGAGACTATACTTCGGGATAATACTCTATTACCATTAATATATTTAAGTATATGAATTTATTTGTAAAGACTCATGTATGGCGCGTTGTTGTTTGGTTGTTTCTTAAGGCTTGGGTGGTGGGTGGTCATGGGTTCAAAACCCCTTAATCAAGTGAAATAATTCAAAATTTTTTTTTTTTACTCATTTAAAAAGACAAAATACCTAATTAAACTAGTTAAATTAGCATGTGTAAAGACGTAATTAAATTAATTAAATTAATTAAATTAGCATGTGTAAAGACCTAATTAAATTAAATTAATTAAAATTTTAAACTAATTTAAAACAATTTAACTTAAGAATTTAAAATTAAAATAAATAATTCTGAAACATTTATTTTAAAATAATTATAGTTAAAATAAAATAAATTAAATTAAAACAATTAATTTAAAACAATTAAAATTGAAAAAAAAACAAATAATTACTCATGAAATACTACATATATAAGAAATCGACATCATGGGTCCTCGCATGAGACCCACGTGCCCCCTCCCCTAGGCGCTCATCCTTTAACCCTAATGTCTTTCTTATTATCTCTTCAAATCGTACTCTTCTCATCTTTTCATTTCATTTTTTTTTAAGCGTTCAGGGTGAAGGATGAGGCCAGCGGCCATAGCCATCTCTCTGCTAGGTTGACCCTGGTAACTCGTGTTCCAGTGATGGAGGGCACATTTAGCACAGTGGCGCATTCCTTCGTTCCTCGACGACTTATCTTGGCACTTGGTCGTTGTCTTTGGCGTTGAGCTCGTATTATGTGAGTTGTTTTGTGTTGTGTGGTTGACTATGAGGCAGAGAGCACAAAAACTCCCTTATGGGCTTGGAGCTTGAGCACTTTTCCTTTGACTTGCGTGTTGTAATGTGAGGCATACCTGCAATGGTTAATTTTTTTTTTCTATTCATTTTTATTTTTATTTTTGTGTTATTATATATCTTTTTTGTATTTACAGCCTACAGGTTACCCTTGGGCCATGGCATTTGATCTTGCTTTAGAACTCTATGCATACCATAATCTATCTATCTGACGTCTTGTGAATGGGAACTTCCTTACGACTTTTCCCTGGGTGATTCTATTGTATGTTTGGACAATGTGTGGAAGGCACAATAAGTGCACGAAGAACTCTTGCTTCAGCGCCAGGCTTTGTGTAGTGTATTGTAATAGTTAGATGATGATGTCTTGTGGAATTTGGTATATGTGCTTGGATTTTTCTTGGATCGGGGCGTTGGGATATGGTGCTTGGTTCCAGTCGCAACATAGCCCATTCCATAGCTAGTAGCCCGAGTTTATGAACCTGGGTCAATCCCTCATAACCTAATGGTCCCGGATCAACAAACACTGAGCCAAGGAAAAATGGCTCTGTATCTCGATCCAGAAGAGATGCGTAGGCCAAAGGATTTGGATCTGAAACGAGCTAGGGAGGGATCTGGGTGCTTGGTTTCTCCATTGTTGACTGAAACACAAATTAAAATATTTTTTTCGTGCAACACATGGGTTCCTTTGTTGTGGCTTTGCGTGGGCTTTGGGCACTTGGTTGTGTGCTGGTGTTGGCGTGTTTGTATGGCGTGCCGTGAACCCCCTTTCAGGCCTTCAAGTGATCTCCTCTTCCATGTGACTTCAGTGCTCTATGGTTCCTGCACCTCCTCTCTGTCGCTTGGCGCACGGTCTCTGTGTTGTGTATTGGAAACGTGCACTGGTTCTTCCTTTTTTTTAGGGGGGGGGTCTGTCCGCAGATGCGTTGAGCACTCACCATGCAACTCGTGGGTTTCCTCCTTGGTGATTAACACTTGGACTTGCTAAGTTCGGCTCTGTGGTTACTGCAGGTTCCTCTCTTGGCCTACAGATTCTTCCCATCATTTGTGACTTGGCCTGATGCTTGTTTAGAGCTTGGCCCGTGGGTTAATTGACCCAATATATTTTTTTTCTATTCATTTATTTCTTGCAAATTTTATTTTCACTTATTTCACTGTTTCTGTTTCTAATTTTATTTATCTGTTGATGAGGTGAGTGGAGTATGGATCTGGGAGCAACAGACTAAAGAGAGCTACCATTTGTAGCTGGAACTCTCACTGAAGGTTTCGGCGGAGGCCTCCTGCGCAGATGATCCTCATATCCTCGCCTCGTACTATGACGAGCCCCTCGCCGGATCGGGTGGTGGATCTGCACGAAAGAACACTGAGGCCTTGTCGTAAGTGTTGCAAGAAAGCTAGGAAAACTTATTGAGTTGCATTTTTCATTACATATTCTTCTTACCCCCGACTGTTTTTCCCAGAGCTATATATATCTTACAAATTTTTTTTTTGCCCTGTTAAACTAAATTAGTGGAATCGACTGGGGCATATATTTGTAGTCTTTCAAGTTCAAAATTAAGGGGTTTGAAAGGGCCAATTTCATTGCGGACAAATAGCCTAACTATAAAATGAACCAAAATTTTGAATGAACTTTCCACATGCATAACTGTAAATTTGACACTTCTTAAATGCCACTATAATTGTGTCATTCGTTGATCCTAGTCCCATTGACCTACTTTGGACAGTAATAAAATTATCTTAATAGTTTCTTAAATGTATTTCAGGGTTTCTTAAAAGTATTTCAGGAACATTTCAAGATTGAGATGGATTCAGTTCATTTTAGTGAAGATCATCGAGAATTATCCTTAAGAGGAATCTTTACAGACTTCCCAATCAAATTATTATTTTGAATTATATTGCCTTGGGTAACTGATGTTAAATTTATTACCAGAATATAAAGTCATTAAAATTCTATAAGCATCTTGTGGAGCATTGCAAGATTAAGAAGGATTTAGTTCATCCGAGTGAAGATCACTGATAATTGGCATTAAGAGAAATATAATAATAATTATTTTAAATATTTGTCTAGTAGCCATTGTACCTATTGAACAGTAGAATTTCCATAATTATTCTCAAAGTTTAAATTTTCTATTGTTAGAAGGTTTTTCAAAGGGGAAAATTAATAGAACAGGTGCCTTTTGTTTCGTGTGTTTGACATTTATTTTTGGGTATTGCTTGCAGGTTAGGTGGAGCTGGAGCTTGGAGCTTAGATTTATACCTAATTAAAGGGTTTTAGGGTTGTTTAAATTCTGGGTGGGGTTTGTTTAAATTTCTGGGTGGGTAGGTAGGCCCTTGGTTCCAGATTTTGAACCAGGGCTTTGATACCATGTGTAGAGTCCTAACTCAATCAAATCCAAAATTTTTCATGCAATTAAACATATCATTCCTTTCTCATTGCATACGTAATTCATTGACCATCATATAAGCATAAATATTCAGCAGAAATTAAAATTTATCCACATCATAAGAATTACTTAACAAAATAAAATAAATTACCTCTTCCTGATGTTAATTTCCCCATTGATATGGTTGTCCTTTCCCTACTGACTTGCCTAGCCATATGCATTGACCAACTCTTCCTAAACCGAATAACCTCCTAGCCAGCTAGGAGCAGCATGTCTGGCTCCCTAGCTCCATGAAACCGAAAGGAATCTTGGCCCCTGTGTCCAAAACCCCCAACAATCTAGTGCCCCTGCAATGGTTCACTGAAACTCCCAATATCAAACTCTCCACACCTGAAAATATCCAAACAGAAATCCAGTCCCCCCTCTCCAAAATTCTTTCCCTCCCAAAATCATCTGCCTCCTCGTAAGACTCCTCCCTATCATATCTTCCCCTTCACCGACTCTCCTCCCCCTCATTAATTTCCTTATCCCCTTATTTATTATCTTATCCACTTATTTATTATCTTATCCCCTTATTTATTATCTTATCCCCTCCATTTAATGTTTCTTCCCCCCCCCTCATACATAAGTCTTTAATTAAATAAACTAAAAATTATTAACCCCTTTAATTCATTACTCAATTAATTAATGAGTCAATCAATTAATTAATTAATCACTCACATATATGAACAAGTAATTAATTAATATTATTAAGAAATAATTATTGTTTAACTAAACATATTAGGACAGTCAGATTATCAAATTAATTATAATTAATCATCCCTATGCATCTATTTAACCAGGGTTGTTACAAATTTGGGGACAAAACTATATTTTATTTCTACATATCATCCACAGATGGATGGATAGACCAAAGTGGTGAATAGAAGCTTAGGATATTTGCTAAGGGGTTTTGTCACTAAACACCATAGTCAATGGGACCAGGTTCTAGCATAAGCAAAGTCCACATACCATGACTCAGTGAACAAAATCATTGGGAAAAACATATTTCAAATCGTGTATGGAATGAATCTGAGAGGAATGTTGGATTCAAGAGATCTGAAGCAGAGAAAATTTAGGAGTGCAGGAGCCGAAGACTTCGCTGCAGAAATGCAGGAACTTTATAATCAAATGAAGGAGCAGTTGAAGAAGAGCAGCGATGAATACAAACAAAAAGTTGATCAACACAGGAGGAAGCTTGAGTTTTAAGTTGGAGATGAATTTATAACACACCTAAGGAAGGAGAGGTTCCCTAAGGGAACATATAATAAATTGAAATTGAAAAACAGAGGGCCATGTAAAATCCTGAGAAGATTTGGAGAGAATGCTTATGAAATAGAGTTGCCAAAAGATTTGGGTATATCACCCATATTCATATTGCAGACCTGTATCCATACAGAGAAGATAGAACCGAAGGGTCAGAAGATCCAAGAGAGATCTAGTGGAGAAAGAAGATGCATGTAGCACAAAATCTACAAATGGAGAATATCATAGATCAGGGAGTTGGTATGAAGACCCGAAGGAAGATGTATTTTGAGTATTTAGTAAAATGGAAAGGATGACTAGTAGAATATTCCAGTTGGGTTGGTGAAGAAGACATCCAGAATCATGGAAAATGGGTGCAGGAGCTCATGGACAGGAGTCCATGAATTTTTCATCCAGAGGAGTATGTTGCAGGAGCATCGCCAACAAAGAATGTGTGGAGGACAATTGGGTGAACTAACACGCATTTTGAAATATTTTGAATTCCAAGGTTAGTGTATTAATTTAATATCTAACAAATATTTTGATTTATGAACATTTTAAATGATCGGAGGCTAAGCCATCGCGTAAGATCGATGGGGGGGGATGTATTTTGATTTAATGTGAAGGATCACAACACAAATTTGGAGCGTACACTCTAATCTATATGAATCAATATTTATTGTAATAAATGTTAAGTAGTTGAAAGCCTTTATTTTTGATAGGATCATAGAGTAATTGGAGGGAAATACTCGAAGAGTCCCTTTGTATAAAGCTTTGTATTGTTTCCAAGAAGAGGCTGCTGAATCTAATTTATAGATGGCCATTGTAGTCAAGAGATGGGAGCTAAAGAGAAGTAGTGGATGAATGTATTTAAGGTTCAGTTGAATGAATATAGCAGAGGAATATTTTCCCAAATGTGTGTTGTGATAGTGTCTACCTAAATGAGTGAATGGTAGACTTTTTGTTTTTTTCAATTCTCTATTATTCCTTGTTCTTGTATCCATGAATGCATTTATAGGGTTGAATACATGAGTTACTATGGAGAGTGAATAAGTTTCAATTGTTTCTCTTCTTTGAGAAAGTGCAAGGTTTGCATACATCTGCAAGGAGTGCGTGACCGAGTTTGTTTCGACTTAAGGCTCTGAAGAGGTAACACAAAAATTATGTATGCAAGGAGTGCATTGACGTCCACAAGGAGTGTGTGACAAAGTTTCCAGACTCACAAGATCAAGAGGAGTAGCGTGATTTTAGCCATAGAAGAGAGAATTTGTTGGACAATAGTCACAAGGAGTGCAAAAATCACCCGCTGAGGAGTTGAGCATGGAAGAAAACCCGTTGCAAGGTGTGCATAAGTCAGGATTTCAACTAAGTGTCAAAGAAAGTGTTCAGAGGAACAAGAGAAAAAAATCGAGGAAGAGAAGCTTAGGAGGGGGAGCAATGGAAAATCTCCCAGGAGAGAAGTCCCAGAAGTCTCCATAAAATTTAGTGGACAAGATTTGTCCCTGAGGAAGACAAACAATTTCAGACTATCAGATCCAGGAGAACCACATGAGAGTTGATCGCAGGGCACTTCGACACTTCGTGGTTCGAAAAATCTGGAAGGATTGTGGGTGTAGAATCGTGAAGTCTGAACTCATGATTTGATCTTAGCTGTTGGTCGCGGGGAGAGCATGTGGAAACAGATTAAGGAATCCGGGAATCAAAAGTTTGTAATTTCATGGGAGAAATGCCTAGAGTTTCGCGAAGTTGCGAAACCCGAACTATAGCAGGGTCAAAAAATATGAGGAGACGCCTGGAGGAAGTCTAGAGATTCAAAGAATAGTGCTTCGAGAAAAGTTGAAGGAAGAGCTCGGGATATCCTTGAAGTCCAAATCATGAATAGATAGACCCATGGTCATAATCGTGGTCACTTGGGGGAAAAAGGGGCATGTGTATGTATAGTGGTTTTGGGTAACTGTAGGAACCCGAAGATTCACTCTGTCTCAGTGCTCTGAATGATCCAAGATCGGGAGGTCGAGCAACCCCTTAGAGGGAAGGGGGTTTGCGTCAGTTCCACTTTCTTCACATAATTTCGTCGAAAATTTGTCTCCCAAACTCTCCAATCCACTGCCATGTAACCCCCTCGTAGCTAACGGCTAGGATCACTCCCGTGAATTCATGGCTTCACGGCCCCACTTCTTGCAACACTTCAACACTCTAAACCACAAAGTAGTGAAATACCTTTACAACTATCCATAGTGCAAATTTTCCAGATCTGACGGTATGGAATGATCCCGCTCCCTCCTATAAAAATATTACTCGTTAATCTAGAGAATCTTCAATAGGCTCCACTCTATTAAAGGATTATCCTGGCTCTCCCTCCTAATCTTGTTTTTCCTTCGAACTTTTTCTCCTTAGATATTTTATCCTCGACACTTAGTCAAATTTGACCATGTGCACACCTTGCAATAGTTTTTCTTACACTCTTCTACAAATACACTAGAGCTAATCCTCCTGATCTACTGAGTCAAAAGACTCTATCATGCACCTCTTGGAGACAATATACACTCTCTGCACTGAAAACTCCAAGTTACTTTCTTGGTTTTGTTCCTCCTCGACACTCTGACCTTCGCATAATGACTCCTTTGATACTTAACCAAGTATCGACTCTTTGCACATCTTGTGACAAATTCCTTCATCTTGACTTGTGAAGGGTGTTTGTGCACTCCTTGCAACACTTCTCATATGATCAATTGTTCCTCCTAAACAATATGACTCTGAGCATGTCTCCATCTACATGCACTTTCAAACTATCCTTCTTGAATTTCTGAGTCAAAACAGACTCTGCCAACGCACACTTGGGGACAAATTATGCACTCCTTGCATACAAAAGTTTCATGTTATCTCTTCTGAGATTCTGAGTCGAAATAGACTCTCTCAATGCCCACCTTGCAAACAATATGCACTCCTTGCATAGGCTCGTGGAAGAGAAACAAAATAAACTTATCTAATATCTCAAAGATTCATACATTCAACCATGTAAATGCATTCATAACATGAAGAGAAGAAATAACAGATAATTGAAATAAACAAAAAGCCTACCATTCATTCATTCATATAGACACAGCAACAACAACACCACACATTTGGAATAATGCTCCTCTATTATATTCATTGAATAGTTATGTACATGGATTCATATAATTATCTCCAGTAACTCTACTACTCTCGGCTAAAATGGAGACAACTATGAACAAATAGAATGCCAACAACCTCATATGGGGAAAAAACATTTATTTATACAAAATGATCTCGTTGATCTTTCCCTCCAAGCTACCTTAGTGATATCCTATCGAAATAAAAGCAGATTGGTGTTGCCAGAGGTGTCATAAATCGACTGCGTTGGTAGTTTGAACTTGTAGGTAACATCAAAGGGACATGTGTGTTATTTA
The DNA here is from genome assembly GCA_009831015.1 of Picea engelmannii. Classification (NCBI taxonomy): domain Eukaryota; kingdom Viridiplantae; phylum Streptophyta; class Pinopsida; order Pinales; family Pinaceae; genus Picea; species Picea engelmannii. The sequence continues at coordinate 134,711 of ML790178.1, read as the reverse complement.
TTCAGGTTCTATTGGAGGCTCAAGTAGCTAATTCAGCTCAAGGTGTTTGAATATCCTTGACCGGGAGGTCGCAGTATCCCGAGGAGGTAAGGGGGGCTGCATCGAATTTGTAAGAGAATATATGACTATCTAATAAGAGAATCACAAAGGTACATTTGAAGATAGAATATTAACTATGAAACCTAACAAGAATAATGGACAGGCATTATTCCTCCATCAAATATGTTTTACAATATTAAACTAAAAGTCTAAGTGTTTTGAACTTTGATAAAAAAATATTAAATGCAAGGGAAACCATAGTTACTTAAAGTAATGAATTTATTTTCAATTTGATGGGCTCTAATTAGATGTATTTACTAAACGCGTCTTCTATCTTAGCCTAGGATTCCTCTGGGTCGTCAATTCCTTGAAGGTGAAACCATAAACTAGGGGAGATCGAAATTTTGATCAGTCTATAGTCTTTGTAATTCTCATTATCACATCTTGTTTTCTTTTTAGCATCAATAGGTTCTTTTTGTTTTCTAAAGATAAACCACTATAGTCCTTTCCTTCTTAGTATATCCTCGATATAATATTTCCATGAGAAATACTTGGTGTTGGGAAGAAAAATATCAGTTCGATTATCCATTTTAAAATATAAAAATAATATGGATTGAAAATATGAAATTGATGGTGTGTATGGAAATTTATTGAAAATATGTTATTTAAAAAGTACAACACTAAAAATAGACTTCGGATGTGAAAGTTATTCCCTTTTTTAAAAGAAATAAATGGTAACCAATATGTCATTTGTAATAAATACACAACGAGGTGGTTGAGTAAACGAAAAATCCATTCATTTTCTAAATTTACCTATAAGCTCACTTTTACAAAGAAGTTACTTATAAAGTGACCAACTTTTATAAAATAAATGAGAATCACCTTTATATTGAAGTTAATTTATAAATTAAGGTTGTATGTAAAAAGTATTAAAAAGAATGTTAAAGTAACTTTAGAATGATTTACTTTTATAGTTTAAGTGAAATGCACTTTACAATAAAGTTATCAGATAACACAAGTTGCATGATCTTTTCGAAAAAGCAACTTAAAAAGAGAGACTCAAATTAAATACATCTTAATAAATAAAGACACATACAACAAAGTAAGATAGTGCAAAATATATAAAAAAAATTGATGAAGAAGGAGATTTGTTTTTTCTTTACTCATTGTCTCAAAGTGTGTGATTACTCCAAAAACCATTGTTTTTCCCGTAAATAAACTTCAACACAACCACACACAATTGAAATATTAAATTCCAAATATAAACAATAATGGGGTTATATATAAGTTGCCTTAACTAGAAAAAAAATGTTTTATTTGTGTTTTTGATCTGTTAAGCTCACATAAGTGCAAAGAAAATAGCATACGTTGAGAAGAAAACGCTTTCTTCTTTGTTTCTTATTTGTTGAGATCACACATAATGCACAAAAAAGAGAATACGAAGACTGAAAAAAGTAGAAAACCAAGAATACAAATAGAAAAATAAAATACTAACTTTATCAAAAGTTAAAAGGATGGATTCTAATTTTATACCTACATATTTGACAAAAAAGTCATATATTGGGCAAACAAAAACCTTTTCAAGTAAAACAAAAAGTGTTTCCAAATAATACCATCACTTTAAATGCAATTAAAAAGTCTTATCATCCCATAAATGCACAAAATAGTATAACCAATAAATGCAACAACACATGTTAAAATCTCAATCTACAACAACAACGGGTCTTCAAATGGGATTTGATGCGATGTTCGACAAAACATGGTATTGTGACATAAGAAAAACACTTTAATAAAACACTCATGTATGACCATAACAAATATCGTAACACCAATAGCTTTACATCATTGAAGCCCATAAAGAGAGAAACAATCGATGGACCTAGCCGACATGGCCACTTGAGGCAATATATTAATGTGAAAGAAAAATAGTTTACAAAAGATTTTCTCATAATCGATCATGAAAAAATGACCCTCCATTCTCCTTAAATAGACATCATGGAAAAACCAAGTGTTAAGCCATGGATCACTGTAGATGTTAAGATCAAGGAAAATATGAATGGTTGGATCACTCTATTTATAGAACATATCATGGCCATCAAATTACATGCCTAAAAATGTGTGCTAATGAGTAATAAAGAAACACACTTTTACGTAAAGATAAGTTAAACCAAGTTGATATTAATTAACTACTAATTCTCTATAAATCACAACATGAAGATTTTCATCACAGTGAGATATAACCATAGTCAACCATGGCCAACCACTAGTGACTATGCCAATATCTAATAATGGGCATTGATGTCCACATGTGAAAAGGGACCAAGTGTGTGGCATGGAATTTCATGTGTCAATAGTTAGATTTGTGGAAAGTTACTATGATACCATTTCTCAAACGTATACATTTCACTGACATATGTATTTATCTAGGACAACAAATATCTTGATAAGTGAGGATGTGTATTTATTATCAAATATAATACATGTTTTCATATACTAATTGTTTTTTCCATGACATTCACATATATATTATGGATTATTCATTTCCTTGAAGTAGATGTATATATTGATTATGAAGGATACTTGATTATGTATATTATTTCAACTATTTAAGATCATATATGATATAGTTCTACAAAGACTAGTGACAATCTGATATTTTTTTCAAAAAAATATTTTTTTTATTATTATTTTTTTTTTCTCACAATGTACCATCCAAGTAGGGATATTGTCACTTCATTTTTTTTAACAATTATAAAATAGAAATAGAAATTATCAAATATTTTAAAAAATATAAGAACTATCTTCATTATTGTTTTCTTACCCCATAGTACTACCACTTATGATGAAATCAAGTGTCTCATTCAATTCTTGTTCTCTTCTTTATTTTCTACATTTTATCCCAATGCCCAAATTGGTCCGATTTCCAAACTAGTCCCTACTGATGCACCGTCAATTTGGAGTTTTTCTTTGATTTCAAGTTCATGCTAACTTTTTATTTTGAATTCAATATTATTTTAATGACCTTTTGACATTCATCCGCCACCCCCCATTTTCCAAATTGGGCCCTACCCTCAAATTGAGAGTCCCTTTTCCCTATGATTACCTAATCAATCCCCCAATTTCATGATCAAACATAATTTTAAATTTCGACCTTTTCCCTTCCTTAAAATGAAAAACCCTTCCATGTTTTTCAAATCGATCACTCCTATCAACACTTTGATTCCCTTTGTACTTTACCTATTATTGAACTTTCATTATATTGGAGGGTTCATTTTTCATAAGGAGAATTTAAAGTTCAATGAAATATTAAAGTTCAAACAATGTCTTGGAAGTATGATCAATTTTAGGATTGTGACAAATCCAAAATTTGAGACTTGTTTACAAAAATATTTGAGTAAGAGGCCCCAATTGGGGCCAATCAAGATAAAACAATTTCAACCAATTGGAAATCTGGTCTTATTTGGAGATCCAACCAATAGAGGAGATCCACTAAGCGTTTCACTTTCTCTTTCAATCAAAAAGGAATAAAGTCATAATATTGAAATATGGGAGCTCAACAACAATAGCATCTTATCGATATAAGGTCCATTTAAGGGCACAACATGTCACTTCCCATCATTTGAATGTGGGTGGGTGAATTTTGAGATCCGATGGATCAATGGTGTGCATAGTCTACCCTATGCATCATCGTTTCAAAGACAACGCACCAAACAAGCTACATGACATATTTCTCAAGACCATTGCACAATGAACAGACTGCTCAGTTTTATGGACGCTGTGAATACATGCACGTAATGAAATGATTTATAAATATGGAATAACACAGTGCTATGACTAACACATAAACTCAGAAATAAGACATAAATTTGATATTAATAAATTTCATCTCCATGCGTGAAGAACAAATACAATGACAAAGATGAGGTACGGCTGTAATGAATTTTTATATCAACTCTTCAGTCATTGTTGGTTCTCTCTACCTCTCTACTTCTTCTCTACTCATCAACTTCTTCTCGTTTGCATCATCAACTAACTAAGAAACTCAGACTTATATAGACACTAACTTAGAGTTCCTACATAAGCTAAGACCAGCTCAACATTAAATACTATCATTAATTCGAATGACTCTTCAATCACATACCAGAGCTCGAGAAGATAGAAATTGGCTCCATTTATAACTTCCTTCTTGTCAACTCACTCTTGAGTAAATGTGTGACTTTTCACTTACAGACTGTCAGACTGTCTGAATGAAATTTTGGATGACTTACAAACTACTGACAAAATGAATGACAGACAAATCGGCCGAGACATGAAGATCTCACCGACTTGTAATTACTATTTCCAAAACTCCCCCTTTATTGTAAGTAGGTGGGATTACAAAAGAAAATTACATCAAAAAAATTAAGTTTTCATTTTATTGTCACTCATCTAATACTACGTTGGCTGCCAGATTATTGTGAAGATGTTGAAATGCATCTCTTGCTAAAGCCTTTGTGAAAATGTCTGCAATTTGTTCTTTTGACTTGGAAAATTATAAACAGATCTCTTTGTTATTCACCAATTCTCCGATGAAATGATACCCTGTATAAATGTGATTGGTTTTCTTGTAAAGCACATGATTCTTTGATAAAATGATGGATGAATTGTTGTCAAAGAATATTGTTGTTGGTTCTTGTTGTCCCTGCAACAAATCTTGTAACATCATTCTCATCCATACTTCTTGAGAAGCTACGCTTGTAGTTGCAACGTACTCTGCTTCTGCTGAAGAAAGTGTCACTATGGGTTGCTTCCTTGATGCCCATGATAGCATACCCATTCCAAAATGAAATGTGTACCCAAAGGTACTTTTCTTGTCATCAATGTTGCCTCCACAATCACTGTTAGTGCATCCAATGATTCTTAAATATTCTGAAGTGGAGTACTTAATACCAAAATATTTTGTTCCATTCACATATCTTAGGATTCTTTTTCCTTCTTTCCAATGTGATTCTTTTTGTGTCTCCCTGAAACTTGAGATTAGGCTCACTCCATACATAATATCAGGTATTGTCACTGTGAGATACATAATACTTCCTACCAGTTTTTTAAACAGTGTGGGATCCACCTTGGACCCTTTATCTTCCTTTCTTAACTTCAATCCTGTTATGACAGGTGTTGGTGCTGCTTTTTAATTCACCATATTGAACCTTTTCAATATTCCATGTGCATATTTGGACTGTGAGAGAAATATGTTAGTTTTGGACTGGTGCACTTCTATTCCTAGAAAATATCTCATAAGCCCCAAATCAGTCATTTCAAATTCATCCTTCATGACTGTCTTGAATTCTTCTATGCCAAACTCACCTGTAAATATCAAATCATCCACATATAAACAAACAATTAACACACTAACTTGTTGATTTGATTTGATGTATAGTGTTGGCTCATTTTCACTTCTCTGAAATCCATTATGTGTCAGATAGGATTCTATGGGACTATATCATGCTCTTGGAGCTTGCTTTAAACCATATAGTTCTTTCTTCAATCTGTATACTTTGTCTTCTTATCCTAGAACCTCATAACCTTGTTGTTGTTCCACATATACTTCTTTTTCTAATTTTCCATTCAAGAATGTTGACTTTACATCCATCTGATAAACTGACCATTTATATTGCATGACAATTGTTGATTAAGGTTGGTTGTCATTGATGTCAACCCTTGAAGAAAGTCTAGTAGAAAATTTAGGTAGCAAAAAGGTTTGGGTTATGGACCCAAATTTGTTTGATGTAAAGATGACTCATTATTGTCTTGTCATAGTTTATAAGAAGTACAAACGGATGGACTCCAAAGTGTTCCCCTTATGCTGAAAGACCTGACGGGAAGATGCTTTGCGGATTGAGTTATCCTAGAAGTATGGGTAGATAACTCATGCTTAATTGTTGAATAATGAGATGAAGGTCAATGAATTTGTCAATGAAACTATCCTAGATGTATAGTTCTTGTCATGCCATTTTCGGTGGTATGTCGAACGTCACATAACTCCTCACGGTTAGGGATTTATGGCCATGTAAAGTTGGAGGACCCTCATGAGTCATCTAGAAGCCCCAAAAATTCAAAGTGTTTGCAAAAGAAATTATTTAAATAATAAAGTAAATGGAGAACTCCCTAAAATAAAGAAAGTGGAATTCTACATGAAAGTATAAATAAGAGGGAAACCTCTCTCATTTAATCACACTTGAACACACTGAATAAATTTTGTTGTGTAACGATTATTGAAAGTACTCATTGATACATCTAAATTTGTGAAATTATGAGGTAGTATGAAGGGTTGATGACGAGAGTTTTTGAATTACAAAGAATAATAAAAACCCCTAGTTTCTGAGGCATACATGGGATGCCAATTTATTAGGGTGCATACATACTGAGGCGTATGCGGGTTGGAAGTGTATTAGAGTGCGTGCATGTTGGTAAAGCCATGAAAACTTGAAGAGATGAAGATGCAGAGGTTCTAGATTCTGAGATCAAGCTCCCAGGAAGGTCTATAGTTGTTAGATACATCAAATATATCCATTGGTTCAAAAGGTATGTCTTATTTCTATGAATACTTGGATTTTGATGTATGCATGAGAAATCGTCATGGAGATTTGAGAATTCTCCCTAGAGATACTAGTGGTTGCATGGGAACTTCTGTATAAGTCATAACTACAGAAATACAGTGCTAGCATAATTTATCATTGATACATCTTGTTAGAGTTGTGGCACATCTTGTATTTCTTGGCATATAACTAAGGGTTTTTATGGTACATGCTTGAGAGATTCTATTTGTGAAGTGGTTGATGTATTGAGAGGTTGAATACCAGAGAGGATTTGATGTCTGGATCATGTGAGGGATATTATACTTGCTTATGATTACACACATTTATATGGCAGATGACTAGAGAGATATATAGAGCTTTTGGGTAAAGAGGATGCCACCATAGGGTACAGATACAGTCTGGATACAATGACATGTTACAAATCTATGTGAAATAAGTTACAAAGGGTTAGAAGTTTTCAAGAGAAAGGAAACCCTAGTTTTCAGAAGGCATACGCAGGATGCATAAGAGTTTAGTCACGTACATATGTGGGTTTCATAACAAATAAGGCACGTACATACACGTGTTTGAACACTATAGGTCGCGTACCTGTTGAATTTTTGTTGATACATGTTCAAATCAGGTACAGATTGATTACATGGTAGTTGTATAGGTTGGATGTAGGTCAATGGTACAAGTAGATACAATTGTACAGTGGTATATCTCACAGAGATAGTGTGATATTGGTTTCATCATTCTACTTATACATCAGGGAAGTTGGACAGGGAAAGGATAGGTGGTTGTAGCCATATTTCGGTTGTAGTCGAAGAACTTAGGGCATTGTAACCTCCTTCTATTTGTAGCCAGAGAATTGGGGAGTTGGAAGTTACCTCAGGTTGTAGCCTGATAAACTAGGGGGTTGGATCCTCCTTCTAGTTGTAGTTGGAAAATAAAGGAATTTTATGTGTGGTTTTCTCCCACTTTGGGATTCCACGTAAAACACTGGTGTACTATGTATTTGTATGATTGTTCATTTGTTCATTGCTTATTTACTCTGCACTTATTAGATCAAAATGCTACATTGATATAACACTTGGATTATATGGTTAAAATGGATTAAATTTCTCTATTATTGATTCACACCCCCTTTTAGTAATCCAACAATTGGTATTAGAGTAGGTTCCTTCAGAAATTAGTTTAACCACTGAAAGGTAGATCATGGAGAGAAAAAACTTGTATAAAAATGGAATACCATAGTTTGATGGACATAAGTATGCATTTTGGAGCATAAGGGTGAAGACATATATACATCCACAAATATTTGAAATTTGACAATCAATTGTAGATGGATACACAATACCAATAGTTCCTCCAACAAATTACAAAGCAGTGAAACTTGGTGAGAATAATTCCGAAGAAACAAATGCACTTCTGAATGGTCTTGGTGAAGCATTATTCACCAAAGTTGCACATTGTAAATTCACTAAAGAGATTTGGGAAAAACTTCAAAATATTTATGAAGGAGATTCAAAAGTCAAAGCAACAAAGATTCAAAATTACAGAGGTCAGTTCGAACAACTAAAGATGAAGGAAGATGAGAATATTGCAGCTTACTTCCTACAAGTCGATGAAACAATAAATGCAATCATGGGATTGGGAGAATAAATTCAAGAATTTGTAATTTAAGGTACTAAGATCTCTTCTTATGATATTTGACCCTAAGATATCAACACTAGAAGAAAGAGAAGATCTAAAATCAATAAGCATGGATGAACTACATGGAATATTCACAACATATGAAATGATAAATGAATAGGAAAATCCAAATGTAAAAGAAGCAGCCTTCAAAGAATCTAAAAGACCAAAGAAAAATGGAAAGAAACAATAAAAAGAACATAACAACAATAGTGATTTCTCAGAACATGATGAAGAAGTGACAAACTTTTTTTAAAGACTGAACAAGGGAACCGACGACAGGTATAGAGGTAAGATTCCTTTAATTTGTTTTAATTGTGATGGTATTGCTCATTTTCTAAGAAATGTTCTCATAAGAAAAAGAGAAATGATGAAGGTTACTCAAAAAGGAAACAAACATATAAAGGCAAAAGAACCACAAAGAAAGTTTTCAAGAAAAGATTATGCACCAAAGAAGACATCTCATCATCAGATAAAGATGAAGTCAATGTTGGGTATGTGTTATATTCTTTGCACGAGTAGTAGTGTTTGAGATTATGCGTCGGGTGCGCAGGGGTTTGGGGGCAGTGCCCCCGATTTTTTTTTTTCTACATCGGGAATGGATTTTTTGGGACTGCATTATATTTAGGTGGTTTTTCGGCACATGGTTTCTTTGTCGATGGTTTTCTATTTCCAGTTAAGGAATTAGGGTTTTGGACTAATACGGGTCATTGGGTTAGGGTTTTGGATGTGGTTGGCTCCTATATGTATTATGTATTGTAAACATTGTAACACAATGAATGAATATAGAATATGATGGTTTTCCTAGTTTGGGTTTCCAGGGGAAAAATCTCTGTGTAATGTTTGTATTTTCTATTGTATCTTTTTTGTTTTTTTTCTAAATATCTCTTTGCAGTAGATATTGTACAAGGTTAGAATCTACATTTGGTATCAGAGCTTTATTGGCTTCAGGGGGATGCCTTTGTGGTCAAGGGTTTGGATCGAGACTGTGATAAGCCTTGTTACAGTGGGACATCTGCGGTGTTCTTTTTCAGGTGAAAAGAAATGGCAAGGAATTAAAAGATGGAGATCGAGAAGTTTAATGGGAAAAGTTTTGAGCTGTGGAAGCTCAAGATGGAAGATTTGTTGGTGGATAGAGATCACTGGATCATGGTAGATACAGGTAATGCACCTACAGGAACTTCTACATATGATTGGAAAAAGTTGGATCATTAGGAAAAGAGCACAATCCGACTGTGTCTCTCTGATTTAGTATTACTGAATGTGTCAGAGGAAGTTACAGCCAAGGATTTATGGGAAAAGTTGGGGAAGTTGTATCAGTTTAAGTCCCTGGTAAATAAACCATTCCTGAGAAATAAGTTGTATAACCTGAGGATGAGAGATGGAGACTCAGTGGAAGAGAATTTGAATGCCTTCAATAATGTGGTAAGTCAGTTAGTATCTGTTGAGATTAAAATTTCAGATGAAGATAAATGTATCAGTTTGTTGTGTTCTTTACTAGACTTGTGGGATAGTCTGGTTGTGGCCATAGGTAGTAATACAACTTCCTTGAAGTTTGAAGAAGTGGTCTCATCCTTGATGTCAGAGGGGATTAGAGGGAAGAATATGGAAGGACCTAGAACAGACGCATTATTTGCAAGAGGACATTCCCAGGAAAGAAACAGATCTAATTTCTCAAGTGGGAGATATAAGTCTAAGGGTAGATCTAAATCTCCTGGAAAGATTGTAAGGGTATGTTGGATATGTGGAAAATAAGGGCACTACAAGAAGTAGTGTAGATCCAAAGTTGAGAAAAAGAAGGGATTTGAAGCATCGTCTTCTATAGAAGAAAAGACCTCCAAGGAAGAAGGAGGGGATGTGTACTTGGCCTCTTCAAGCACACATGTAGATCATGAGTTATGGTTGGTTGACTCTGGTGCATCCTTTCATATGACTCCCCACAGGGAGTGGTTCTGTGAATATGAAAGGTATGATGGAGGTAATGTTTTATTAGGTAATGATTCGACAACCAAAATCATACCAAGAGGAAGGGTCAAGTTGAGGCTCATAGATGGAAGGAATAAAACATTTCCTAGTGTTCTGCACATCCCAGGTTTGGCTAGAAATTTGATTTCTGTAAGAAAAATGGATGATGCAGGGGTAAAAACAATATTTGTAAAGGAAACATGTAGGATGGTTCGAGGAGAAATGGTGTTGTTGAGGGGAGTTTGGATTGGAACTATGTATAAGCTACAAGGAAGCATTATTAGTGATGGGTGTAATAGTTCCATTGTTCCTAATATTGGAGTTGAAGAAGAAATAACTCCTACAGTCTCTGGAGAAAAGGTTATGTCGTGGCATCAAATACTGGGGCATATCAGAGAGAAGGGCCTTCGACTACTACACAGTAAAGGTATGGTTGAAGGTATGTCTAAATGATATCTATATTTTTATTTTTGTGAACATTGTCTATATGGGAAGAAAAATAGGATAAGATTCCCCTCTGGTGCAACGAGGGAAGAAGGAATTTTACAGCTAGTTCACAGTGATGTTTTTGGACACGTGTCAGTCCCATCATTGGGAAAATCTATGTACTATGTCTCATTTATAGATAACTTCTCAAGTAACAATTGGATATATTTACTCAGGAAGAAATCTGAAGTCTTTTACAGGTTTAAAGAGTTTAAGGATCTTGTTGAGAATCAAACAAAGAAATGAATTAAGGTGTTGAGGATAGATAATGGCGGAGAGTTATGCGAAAATGAATTTGAATAATTCTATAAGAAGTGCGGTATAGAAAAGAAGAAGACTACTCCATATACACCTCAACATAATGGAGTTGCAAAAAGGATGAACATGACACTGATGGAAAAAGCAAGGTGTATGCTCAGTGGTGTCGAGTTAGGGAAAGAATTTTGGGCAGAGGTAGTGGGTACTACATGTTACCTAGTTCAAAGATTACCCTCATTAGCGTTGGATGACAAGAATCCATAAGAGCTATGGACTAATAAGGAACCTTCTCTCACACATCTGAAGGTTTTTTGATGCGATGCATATGTTCATGTTCCAAAGGAAAACAAGAGTAAGTTAGATAAGAAGGATGAAAAGTGTATCTTTATTGGATATAAAGATGGTCTCAAAGGTTATAAGCTTTGGAACCCAAAAACTAAGAAGGTTGTGTATAGCCGATATGTGGTATTTAGAGAAATGAAGGATGTTTTCAAACGGGAATCCCTACCAAGTAAGGAAGAACCAGAGAAGATAGAGTTTGATTTAAAGGATGATGAATCAGACTCTATAGAAGAACATGAATCAGAAGAATAAGATCCTCATACTCTAGTATTGATGAGATCGGATCGAGAAAGAAGGCTACATGAAAGGTATAGTCCATATGATTTCCGTTCAAATTTTTCTTTGTCTATTACTAATGATGATCCTAGGACTGTCAGGGAGGAAGTGGATACAAAGGATAGAAATCTCTGGAAAAGGGACATGGACAAAGAAATGACATCTTTGGATAAGAATGAAGCTTGGGATCTAGTGGAGTTGCCAACTGGAAGAAATCCCATTGGAAACAAATGGGTATTTAAAAATAATTTGAATGCAGAAGGAAAAGTGGAGAAATACAAAGCTCAGTTAGTAGAAAAGGGTTATTCCCAGGTTGAGGGAATTGATTTTGGTGAGATTTTTTATCCTGTTGCCAAGTTAGCCTCCATAATATTTCTGTTATCTGTTGTTGTTGCATTTGATTTTGAAATAGAAAAAATGGATTTGAAGATAACATTCCTACATGGGGATCTGGAAGAAGAAATATATATGAAGCGACCAAAAGGTTATGATGTGAATGGAAAGAAGGAGCTAGTATACAAGATGAAAAAGTCCCTGTATGGTTTAAAACAATCACCAAGAATGTGGTATAAAAAATTTGATACTTATATGTTGGAAGTTGGCTTCACAAGAAGCAAAGAAGATCAGTATGTGTATTTTAAATTAATTGGTGATCATTTGATTTATTTGGTATTATATGTGGATGCCATGTTGCTTGTAGGAAACAACAAGGAGATTATCTAGGATGTGAAAACTTAGTTGTCCTCTAAATTTGACATGAAGGATCTCGGTCCTTCAAATTTCATTTTGGGCATGGAAATTAAGAGAGATCAGAAAAGCAGGAAACTTTGGTTAAATTAGAGAAAATATGTCAAGACAATATTGCAGAGGTTTAATATGCAGGATTGTAAACTGGTCAAGGTTCCTATTCCTGTTGGTGTAAATTTATTTGTGGATCAGTGTCCCGAGACACATGAAGAAGATGAGGACATGTATCATGTTCCATATGCGAGTGAAGTTGGCAGTTTGATGTATGCAATGGTATGTACTAGATCAAAAATTGCACATGCAGTGGGAGTTTTGAGCATGTATATGTCAAAACTAGAGAAGGAGCATTCAACAACAGTAAAAAGGGTTTTCAGGTATTTTCATGGCACTGCTAGCTATGGATTGTGCTACGAAGGAAGACTGTGATTGGACAGAGTGGTGTATATACATGGCTTTTTGGATGCAAACAAGGCTGGAGATTTGGATCATAGGAGATCTACAAGTGGGTATGTGTTTAACCTGTTTGGGGGATCAATAAGTTGGATGAGAAAAAGACAGGTTGTAGTGGCACTTTCAACTACAAACGTTGAATACATGGAAGCCACTCATGCATAGATGAAGGTGGAAACTTTGAATAATGTTGCAAACTCATTAACAAAATATGTGAGCATTGAGAAGTTTTCTTCGTGTAAAGGATCCATGGGCATTGTTGCCCTGAATTGTTGACTATGTAACCCTGTAACCCTCTGTATGCAAAGAAAAAAACAAGTGGGAGAATGTTGGATATGTGTTATATTCTTTTCAGGAGTAGTAGTGGGTGAGAGTATGCACCAGGCGCATAGGGGAGTTAGAGGGGGGAAGAGCCCCTCACGCCAGGGTTCGGGGGTAGCGCCCCCAAATTTTTTGTTTCTGCATCAGGACCGCATTTTTTGGGATCACATTATATTTAGGTGGTTTTTCGGCACATGGTTTCTTTGTCGATGGTTTCTATTTCCGGTTAAGGAATTAGGTTTTTGGACTAATCCAAGTCATTGGGATAGGGTTTTAGATGTCGTTGGCTCCTATATGTATTTTGTATTTTAAACATTGTAACACAATGAATGAATATAGAATATGATGGTTTTCCTGGTTTGGGTTTCCAGGGGAAAAATATATGTGTAATGTTTGTATTTTCCATTGTATATTTTCTGTTCTTTTTCTGAATATTTGTTTGCAGTAGATATTGTAAAAGGTTAGAATTTACACTCAGTGACAATGAGACAAAAAGTGCTCTATTCATGGAAGTAAAGGACTCTAATAAAGAAGAATCTGAAGAAGAATATGAAGAATCCAAAAAATAATATGAAGAATTGTAAGAAGAAATTGAAGAGATAGAATTTGACTTACGAGAGGAATTGTTGAGTGCCATAGAAGTTACCATAAGAGAAAGGAGGAAAAGCAAGAGGCTAAAAATGAAACTAGAGAAGAGAGAAGACACTCAGGAATTAGAACAAATGATCACAAATTTGAAGGTTCAAATTGAAGAAGATAAAAGAATTGAAGAACCACTCAAAGAGAAACTAGATGGAAGAGACAAGATCATTGAAAATTTAGAAGCATAGATTGTCACATTAAGAAAGGATATTGAAAGGAAAAATATGCAGAACAACTCAAAAGTTTTGAATGACATTATCAGCAGTCAAAGGCCTAATCATGACAAGTCTAGACTTGGATACAATCCAACAGAAAAAGGATCAAGCTCCAAAACAACAGAAAAATAAGCATATCCAAAAAGCTATGCAGAAACAATCAAAGGGGATAGGAAGGTCTAAAGAGAAAATTATAGGGACACTCCTCCATTGAGAAGATTCATATTTCAAAATCAACGAACGACATAAACATATAGGTCTTAAGAAGAAGAAGGATTCATAAGAGCACCTCCTTTCAAAAGATATTCAACTCCCAAGTATCAAAATATCATTTTTGGTTTATGTTATGCATGTAATAATTTTGGACATAAATATGTGAATTGCAGAGATAACAACAAAAACATAAACAACTTTGAAATTCATACACATAATGGTTATCCAAGAAGGCCTAGTGAAACACAGAGAATAAGTTACAACATGTTTGAATCATTAACTACTAAAGTGGAATGGTACAAGTGTAAAAACTTTGGACACATGGACAAATATTTCAGAATGAAAATCCCTCCTAGAGAACCACAATAGAACAACAACAATCACAGACAAGAACTTCAGAAAAGGACATGGATAAGAAAGCAGAATCAATACAATAATTAATAATGCACACTCACTCTACAAGCTAAGAAAAATAAATGTGGTTGGTATGTTTACAATGGTTGTTCTAAACACATGACAGGTGATAGAGACAAGTTTCTTACATTAAGAAATGAAAGAGATGGATCAATGTCCTTTGAAAATGATGATTCAACTAAAATCATTGGAAAAAGCACAGTCAAAATTGGGAACAAGAATACAAAGGTAGAAAATGTTCTACTAGTAGAATATATGAAACATAATATTCTAAGTGTGATTCAAATGTGTGATCAAGGTCATAAATTTACTTGATAAGAAAATAAGGTTAAGGAAAATTGATTACTACAGTTGCGAGAACTTCAAGTAACATATATGTGTTAAGTGAAATTGGAAATGAAAAGTGTTGTCTAGGAAAGGAAGATGAAAGTTGGATATGGCATAGAAGAATGAGTCAGATACATTTTTATAACCTTTTCAAAGTCAACAAAAGAGAAGAAGTCAAATAAATGCCCCAGATCACGAAACCAACCAACACTTTATGCAAGCATTGTCAACAAGGAAAGAAAACAAAGATCAGGTTCAAATCAAAGGAATATTCAATGACAAGACCACTGGAAATTGTGCATACTGATCTGGTTCAACCAACTACAACTAAGGGTTTAAAAGGTGAGAATTACTTTATATTGTTAGTTGATGATTATACAATAATGACTGAAGTTTTCTTTCTCAAGAATAAGTCAGAAGCTTTTGAAAACTTCAAGATCTACAAGGAAATGGTTGAAAATGAAATGGATTCAAAAATCAAATGCTTGAGATATGATAATGGAGGAGAGCTTACTTCAAATGCATTTATGGACTACTGCAACAGTCATGGAATAAAAAGACAATTCTTTGTTGCTAGAACACCTCAACAGAATGGATTTGTTGAAAGAAACAATAGGACAATAGATGAAATGGATCGAAAGATGCTAATGGATTCCAAATTTGACACATATTTATTTGGACACAGGAAATTCATACAACAATTCAAATTCAAAAAAGTGTAATTCTCAGAAAAAAAACTAACAAAACTCCCTATGATCTATGGAAAGGAAGACCAAGAAATGTGAATCACTTCATAGTTTTTGGAAGAAAATGCTACATCAAAAGAGAATATGGCAGAATGGGAAAGTTTGAATCTCGTCTGGACAAATGAGTACTTGTTGGTTATTCAAGTAAAAGGAAAGCATACAAGTGTTACAACTTGAGATTGAAGAAATTTGTGGAAAGCATCAACGTAACAATTGATGAAACAGGTAGACAAGAATTAAAGGAAGAATAAAATGAATCAATGGAACAACTTTATGAAGAAGAAACAAAAGATGAAAAACAAGGGGAAGATGAAGAGGATCTGACATAAGAAGAAGAGAAAATTCATCAAGTGAATCCAAATAAACTTAGCAGACAAGTATAGAAGAATCATCCTTTAGATCAGATTATCGGAAATAAAGATGCAGGATTTGAGACTAGAAGAAGAATGTGTTCAGTAGAATAAACACACCTAACACTCAAATCTACGATTCAACCAACTTGTTTTGAAGAGTCCAACAAGGATGAATTTTGGAGTAAGGCCATGTATGAAGAATTGGATCAAATAGAGAAAAATGACACTTGGGAATTGGTTCCAAGACCAAAGGATAAGAATGTGATCAACACAAAGTGGGTATACATGAATAAATTGAATGAAGATGGACATGTTACAAGGAACAAATCTAGAATGGTATGTAAAGGATATGCACAGGTTGAAAGAATCGACTTTGAAGAGACATTTTCCCTAGTTGCCAGAATGGAAGAAATCCAATCACTTTTAGCTCATGCATGCTCCAAAAATATTAAAGTGTATCATACAGACATACAATAAGATTCTATGAATGGTGAACTTGAAGAAGAAGTCTACATTGAACAACTAGAAGGATTTCAGTTGTCAGAGAATGCAAATTATGTGTGTAAATTAAAGAAGACCTTGTATGGTCTAAAACAAGCTCCTAGAGCACGACACTCTAGACTGGATAAATATCTACAACATGAAGGGTTCAGAAAAGGAAGTGTAGACATCAACCTCTACATCAAGGTAAGTCAAGATAGTATTTTATTAATTGAAGTTTATCTTGATGATATTATTTTTGATAGTGATGATGACAGGTTAATCCAAAAATTTGAAAAGGATATGGAGAATGAATTTGAAATCTCAAAGAGACCAAGGAATTTTTATTTCTCAAACCAAGTATATCAGAGAAATTCTAAAGAGGTTCGGGATGGAATATTGAAAACCATTTATCACTCCCATGCAAACCAGTTGCAAGTTGACCAAATATGATGATTCAAAGTCTACAAATTAGAGGAAATACAGGTCAATGATTGGTAGCCTACTATATGTGACAACATCTAGACCAGATGTAATGTAGGTAGTTGGACATGTGGCATGATTTCAAGAAGCACCAAAGGAATCACATGTATTATCAATGAAGATGATTTTTAGATATCTCAAAGGAACATAAGAGTTTGGATTATGGTATCCAAAAGAAAAGGATCTATAACTTATCACCTACAAATATGCAGATTGGGAAGGGTGTATTGATGACCAACGAAGAACTAGTGGAGGAGCATTCTACTTGGGTGAGTGTTGAGTATCATGTCTAAGAATGAAACAATCATCAATATATTTATCTACAGTCGAGGCAGAGTATATTGTTGCAACAACATGTTGTACATAGGTTCTTTGGATGAAACAAACTTTGACAGATATACAGGTTGAGTATGATGAACCCATTCCAATCTATTGTGATAATACAAGAACCATCAATATTTCAAAGAACCTGGTGATGCACTCTAAGACGGAGCACATTCCAATCAAGTACCACTTTCTATGGGAACAGGTTGTATAAAAGAACATCAGAGTTGAGTATGTGAGCACAAAAGAACAAGTGGTAGACATCTTTACAAACCCACTTCAACGGGAAGCCTTTGAGTATCTTCGCCAAAGACTCGGAGTTATTTATACTCAAAAATGAATTCTTAAGAATGCTTATATTATATGTCTTATATGTACACAAGAAAGCACCATAGAGAAGATAGTTCATTTAGGGAGAAAAACCCTTGATGGAAAGATACCTTTTCCATTGATCACAAAAGGGGAGAGATTTATCATATGCAAAGGACAAAGGCATGATTCCAGGGGGATAAATGGTCACAGAGATGTAGAGGACAGAGGCATGGTTCTAGGGGATCATTAGTGACATGAATTCAGTATTTCATGACATGATTTCATTATTTCATCAGTGTTTCCATCAATGCAAAAGGGGGATATTTTTTATTAACGTTGGTTTTCATTGATGTCAACCCTTGAAGGTCGTTTTGGAGGTCGTTTCTCAGAGAACCAATCGTCATTATACATCTCCTTAGTAACTTTTTAAGAGGCTATCGTGTTTTTAAGAACAAGAGAAGAGTCTCAGAGATTTGTTATGGTGAAAGTCATTTTCATTCTATAGTTCTTGTTATAGATTTTATTTACATCCTCTCCTCATCGCTAATGCTAGAAATCTTTCAGAATTATTCATGTTATGAAAACTATTTTGGGTTATTCGTTTCTTTACTTCTTGGTTTCCCCGAAGGTCACAACACCCCATATCCTTGTCAAAAATTCAGAGGATTTGCCAGTTTAGTTCCCCTGGGTAAATTGCAACTTACGGTTTCATTATGTCCTAGTATCGTTATTCTTTCATGCTCTTACCCTATTGTTTCACGTCGAGGTCAAGTATTGAATTCTTATGAGGTTTCGTTAGATTTGACTATACATGTTGTGTGTAACACCTTATATTGCTTCTCGTTCTTTGTCTTCGCGAAGGGTGAGTCCACCCATCAGTACTTTTACTCAGGCTCTTAGCTGTTCCTTACAAAAATAAAGTTTTCTTTAAATACTAAAGCATTATTGTTTGGTAAAATAAAAAATCTGTCTATTGTGCTCTCGGACAATTCATAGAGAACTACCTTACATTATGTAAAATTTGAGTTGATATTAATGTGTTTAATTTTGAAAAGAATGTTTTTCTTCCGCTGAATGATATTCGAACACTATTTTTTTCTTGTATTAATAACACTTCATGTTGCAATGCGACCTCTCGAGGTCTGGTTATGTAAATCTCTATATTGTTTATTGATTTCATTTTCTTGAGTGCAAGAATATCGTTATGATATCTAATGATGGGGCCCTTCTGTATGCGAGGGTACCCATCAGGAGTCTATCGACCCACTTTCCCCTTTCGGGCTACCGTACATAGATTCGACAGTGGTGTGAAAGGAAGGGCGACCTACGTCCTTTAAGTTAAGAAAAGACTCATAATTAGATATGTGGAAAAATTTCATTTCCTTTTCTCTGTGTTATACGTTCTGCTAGTGATATTCTTGATTACAGACTTATACATTTATTAACTTTAATTTCATGTTACTCTTGCATGGTATTTTTCCCTCCACGATTCCCAGATTTAAGATGGCTCCGAACTCTAGAAAGGTATTCGACTTCTAAGATAGGGCTTGAGAGTATTCATTGTTACCAGGAAAAATATACGATGTTTAGCCTAGTTTAACATTTCCAGGATCCCTTAGTCGATCGAATAATTTTATCTTTGTAATTGTATTGTTAGAAAATTAATGGAAAGGAACTCCAGAGTTCCGAACATAATTCTCATTACCTTAGCACTTGCAAATAGTAGCACCTATTGTGGGTGGGTGTACTTTGTTTACTATTATTCTGATTTTAGAATTTAAATCGATCTTGTATATATATATATATATATATATATATATATATATATATATATATATATTCTTTTTTTTAAAGGAGTTTTGCTTCTATGTGTCACTCATAAAAATAACCTCTGGTTTGTGAGGTAATTGATATGATATAAACTTTGGTTACTATTACAGTTATGAATATGAATGATTTACTCAATTTCCCACATGTTCTCTATAACGATGGCTGACAGTATGAGTCATCTAATTTTCTTTTAAAGTAACAAAGATACTAGTTACAGTCATTCCTAAAAATAAATAGATCCCCGTTTCTATGCAGGTCTCTGTCCTACATATAACAATATTTGTATATCTAGAGTCTGGGAATTCCATTAGTATTTTATTTAACGTCCTGTATAGACTATCGTTTCCTTATTTCACTATTATTTATATGAATTGTTTCTCGTCGATACAATTTTCATTTTTTTTTAACTTAACCAAAAATTATTATTCATGAAAGAGGGTTTCGTATTTTTTAATTACTGAGTTTGTCGGTCTCTTCCCTTCTAGAAATTCATTTTCAGAAAAGGGTTTAATTCATTCCTTTAATTCCTATTTGTTTCTGGAATCTGTTATGAGTAATGAGACTATTTTCCCTATTATAGTTTAACAACTGTTGAGTTGGAAATCTGGAAAAAAAATTACAGTCATGTATTATGAAATTAACTTACAATTTCCTTCAAGAAGAAAATCGATGAAGTCGAATTAGAAGGTCATCCCCTGCAGAGGTGTTATATATATATATTAAATACACACATATGATTTCATACGAATCTTCATTTGCGACATGTATCGATACTAGGGCAGTGTTATTCCACTATGTACTTTTGTACAATAAGACATGGGAGTATAATAACTTTCTATACAATCATAGGATTTATATCATCTGAAGTTAGATTCAGACTAACTTTATTCTTTAATTAGGAGCATTCCAGCATATTCCCTAGTTCTCATTCTACTCAAATTTTGGATATAGAGGCAGTTCTAAAATCGAAGTATAACATTTCAGCCATTCAAAATTTAACTTTCATCCATCAATCACACCACATCATACTAGTTCTAATCTTTCAATTATTTACATCTAAGCGACTCTTAATTTAAAATGAAATGCATTAGAGATAATTTAACCAGAAATATATAGATGTATTATGTCCACCATTTCAAAAATAAGAGATATATAACCAGATAAGGGTATAAGAACATATTTAAACCAATTTACTGAAAGAAAAAAGGAACAACCACGTTCCTCCCAACCTTAGAATAGGGCAGCCAAATCACTTGTCCTGTTCACCCCCTAGCCTGACCATGAATCCATGAGGGCTAACTCAGAACTCCTCCTCATCAAATTCCTTTCAGTTTCAGTCGTCTTCTCCTCGCCTCACACTCAACAAGTAGTGATCATAACAACAAGAAAACAATAATTTTCCCCAGCATACTAGGCAGTGTTCTGCCTCTTCACATATGCCATTTTATCCCCAAAAATTTATTTTTTCCCAGGTATTTTTCCCTCCCTTGGGAATTTTCGCAGCTTTCCAAATCCCTAATTTTCAGGGGTTGCCCATTGCCAAATTCCTGATTTTCAACTTATAACAATTAGCCTTGAGGTAGTTCCAACATGTTCCCCACTCATGGAGCCATGGTCAGTTGATTTCAACATGGTTGTTCCATTTGTCTCCCAACAATAATTATAAAATATTCTATTTCATACAAGTGTCATAGTCAAGAAGTTATTTGGGTGAAATTAGTTCTCTTCCCAACAATCATAATCACTAATTACATTTAATTAAATTTGAAATTCGAAATTGCCAAAAATGGCAAAAAATTTCCAATTTCGAATTTACCAAAAATAGAATAATTTTCCTAAGAGATTTCCAACTTAAAATAAATTATTTTTGGGATGTCACATCGTTTCCCCCTTCAATAAAATATTGTCGTCAGTGTTCGTTCCTTCTTTTGAACAAGGTTAGATGAGACTTAAAAAAATCTCCCTCCAACTCCCAAGTGGCCTCCTCGGGACTAAAGTGCTTCCATTGCACCTTTACCTGAGCGACGACTCTATTCCGAAGTGATATTTATCTCTGGTCCAAAATGCGCAGAGGTTCCTCTTGGAACTCACCTTCTAGTTCCACCTGCACCAAGTTCCAATCGATCATATGAGTAGGGTCATGAACATAATTCTTTAACAAAGAAACGTGAAATACATTATGAATTTTTAGATTGGCTAGAAGTGCAAGTTGGTATGATACGAGTCTAATTCGAGTTAGTATATCGAAGGGCCCACAAAACCTAGGTGCCAACTTGGCACAGTTCCCTAGCTTTAGTGAACTCTTTTGGGCTTTGACCTTTAAGTAAACATGATCTCCCACTTGAAATTCCAAGTGTCTTCTTTTCTGGTCTGCATAGCTTTTTTGTCTGTCTTGTGCCTCTTTTAAGTTTTGTTGTACTTTTCTTACCATACTATCCATTTCTTGGAGAATCTCTGGTCCAACCATGATTCTATCAACTGGGTTATCCTAGCTAATTGGAGTTGTACACTTTCTTCTGTACAGTACCTCGAAGGGGCTCAATTTGGCTGAAGTTTGGTACCCATTGTTATATGAAAATTATACCAATTGCAGGTAGTCCTCCCACTTGCTTGGTTTTTTTCTTACGTACATGCAGAGCATCTCTTCTAAGATTTGATTTGTTTTTTCAGTCTGTCCATCCATTTGTGGATGATAACTTGTGCTGAAATTCAAATTAATATTTAGCCTTGCAAACAATTCTTTCCAAAAAGCAGATGTAAATTTTACGTCTCTATTCGAAATCACCATTTTAGGAATACCATGTAGTCTAAAAATTTCTTTCATGAATATTTCAATGATGTTAATATATTTAAAAGTAGACTTTATAGGAATAAAGTGTGCAGACTTACTAAGTTTATCGATTACCACCATAATAGAATCATTTTGTTTCTGATTTTTAGGTGAACCTGTAATAAAGTCCAGCGATATAGTCTCCCATTTCCATTCCAGTACTGGTAAGGGTTGTAATAGGCTGGTTGGATGCTGGTGTTCGGATTTTACCTTCTGACAATCTTGACACTTAGCTAAGTATTATGTTGTTTCTCCCTTCATATTAGGCTAATAAAATATTTTTCTAAGTGTTATTATCGTTTTTTGGTATCTCGGATGACGAGAATATGGTTTTTTATGCACTTCATCCAAAACTGTTAACTTTAACTCTGTCGAATCTAGTATGTATATTCTGTTTTTAAATCGTAGTAGACCATTTTTATCAATACTCAGTTCTGTTTTGTCTGAATTTCCTGTCGTGTTTTGTAATTCTTCCACTGCCTTAGTGTAATTTTCGTCATTATTACCTGTATTATTTATCCTCTGTTCA
This sequence comes from Picea engelmannii, assembly GCA_009831015.1. Taxonomy (NCBI): domain Eukaryota; kingdom Viridiplantae; phylum Streptophyta; class Pinopsida; order Pinales; family Pinaceae; genus Picea; species Picea engelmannii. The sequence goes on along the minus strand of ML790178.1, from coordinate 111,880 downwards.
AGATCGCTTTCTACCCTACTAATGGTCATTTCAAACAAGCCATGAAATCTTCTGCTCAAAGCATTAGCTACATTATTTTCCTTACCCTTGATATGTCTTACCTCAAAGTCAAATTCGCTCAAGAAGGCTATCCTTCTTGCTTGCCTTTCATTAAGGTCCATCTGACTAAACAAATATTTCACACCACTATTATCTGTCAATAATAGAAATATTCTTCCCATTATGTAGTGTCTCCAGATTTTTAAGGCATGTATTACTGCTGCCAATTTTAAGTCATGAGTGACGTAGTTTCTCTCTCGTGTTCCTTTAGTTTCCAGGACTCATAACAAATAACATGTCCTTCTTGAGTTAGGACACCACCTAGTCATTCTTTACTTACATCAACACAGATGGTAAAGTATTTATCTAGATCTTTTACCTTTAAAATGGGTGTGGTTGTTAACAATTCCTTTAACTTATTAAAACTGTCTTGACATTTTTGTAACTAGTTAAACTTGGTTCCTTTCTTTTGTAGTGATGTGATCGGGTAATAAATTTTGAAGAATCTCCCTATAAATCTGCGATAATACCCGGTGATTCCCATGAATGATTGGATGTCCGATACATCCTTTGGTACCGTCCATTCCATAATGGCCTTTATTTTCTCAGGATCGACTGTAATACCTTCTGCAGAGATTACATGTCCTAATTATTGTATTTCCTTCTGATAAAAATCACACTCATCAAATTTAGCATATAGTTTGTTCTTCCTTAAAGTTTGCAGAACTATTCTTAAGTGCTCTTCGTGTTCTTCTTCTGTTTTGGAATATACTAGAATATCGTCAATAAATACCAGCACAAATTTGTCCAAGTACTGACTAAAAATACTATTCATTAGACACATGAACGTGGATGGTGTGTTAGTGAGTCCAAAAGGGATCACCACAAATTCGTAATGTCCATATCATGCACAAAAAGTTATTTTACTTATGTCTTCATCTTTTGTTCTAACCTGGTGATAACCAGATCGTAGGTCCAATTTCGAGAAAATCTTTGCCCCACCTACTTCATCGAACATATCATTTATCCTAGGTAAGGGGTACTTGTTCTTAATAGTCATCTTGTTTAGTTGTTTTTAATCAATGCATATTCTCAAAGTTACGTCCTTCTTTTTCACAAAGAGGACTGGTGCTCCCCATGGTGAAGCACTCGGTCTGATATACCCTTTGTTCAATAATTCTTGTAGTTGAATTTTTAATTTTGTCAATTCTGGCAAACTCATTTGGTAAGGTGCTTTAGAGATAGGGGTTGAACCAGGTAGCAGGTCGATAGAAAAGTCTATCTCCATTCTAGGGGGTAATTCAGGTATTTCATTAGCAAATATGTCTCTGAAATCACATAGAACAACAAAGTCTTCCAGGTTGGGTTTATCTTCTTTTTATAACAGGTTTGTTACTTGGATGGAATAAACTTGACAACCCTTTCTCATGCATTTCTTGAATTTCATTGTTGAGACTTGTCTAACTGATACTGGTTTTTGTATACCCTGGACTTTCCTAGTTGTGTCATTTTTGTCTTTATACTTAAGTGTCTTTACATAACAATCTAACACTGCTTTATGCCATTCTAACCAATCCATTCTAATAATTACATCGTAAGAGCCTAGTGGTAGAACATTTAGATTTGTCCTTACGTTTTGACCTCCTAAGATGAACTCATAATCAGAAATAAAGTCAACCACTTTCCTTTTTGTTCCTGTTTCCAGTTGTACCAGCCATGATTTTGCATGTCTCACTTTCTTATGTTTATTTGACTCTACTATGCTAGTAGTGATATCACTTAACATAGCTCTAGGATCAATTAAAAAAGAATTTCGAGTGTTATTAGTTTTACCTTCCACTTCCACCATAGAGGACTGGTGGTCCGCTTGTCGGCCATCCACGGATGCATTTATCTGATGCAAGCTTCTGCCCACATCTCCCACAGTCAAGGCTTCCTGCAAGTTGTGAACAATAGTTCTAGTTGTTGGCTTTAAACATGGACAATTCCTCCTTATATGAGGTTATCCACATTCCCAACACTTTAAAGGTTCGCGGGGGCTGTCCCCAAACTTCTTTGTTCCAAGATTTATCGGTTTACCGCTGCCTTGTGCATATGGATTGTTGGAGTGAAATTATTTTCTTGGAAGGATTTTTGTTGCATTATGATAAGGATATCGCTAGTATCCCTTCTTCCACTGGTTCATTCAGTCTTGCTTCTTATCCTTCTAAGCCTTGGGAAATTTTGTCTGTTGTTTGTATTGGTTGTAACACATATAGGCTTTTCTGAATACTTCACTCAAGGACTTAGGATTATCAAATTCAATTCTTTTCTTGTAGGACCGTGGTAAAAATCTTAGGAACCACTGGATTTTACGTTGTCCTCCCAGATATAAGGTACGAACGTTCGTAATTACAGGAATTTGTTTATCAGATTTTACATGTCCATTTGACCAAGTCGAAGCTCATAGAATTATTTGGTCTTTCTTTCATAGTAACTTTCATATAGGTATTGTTTCTTAAAGTATTTCTTAAATTCTGCCCATTCCATCTGTTTCTCTTTTAGGCCCTTGGCCAATTTTAGATCTTGCCACCAAATGTTGTATTTTCCTTTCAGATTGTAAATGTCCATTCTAACCTTCATATTGTTGGAATAGTTGTATATATGGAAATATTTTCTGATGTCTAATAACCATGCTTCAACTTCTTCCCCTATTCACGACTCCCCATCAAAGGTAGATGGTTTGATTTTCTTAAATTCTCCCTCAAGGTGGTCTACCTATTTTCTTTTTCTGTCTGTTTTTGTTTTATCTTCAACTGGAGGTGTACCTTCAGATGAGTTGTCCCCTTTTTATGCTTAAGGACCAGAATTCTTGGAGGCCCTTTTTTAGACCTCTTCTTAATGGTTATCGTCCTTTGGGATTTTCTTTGTCACTATACTACGCAACAAGACTTCATTTATTTCCTGCTATTCCTGTTGTGCCTTCTTCATTTTCTCATTATTTTCTTTGAAAACTTGCAGCTCAACGATGATATTTCTCATCATTTCTAGAACTTCAGTGGGTGAGCTCCCATCACTATTCTGTCTTGGATCTTCAAGAGGTATTTTTTTAGGATTCCCCTCAAGTCTGATTTATGCGTCATCCTGGGCTGCCATGATTAACACAAAGAAACAAAGTGTTTTTTGTTCGTAAAAATAATGGTTTGTTAGTTTTTACAGCGACAAAGATATGTAAAAATAAATAAAAAGAAGTGGCCTTGTTCAAGGTCCAACTGTTTTAACCTTTTCTCTAATACCATACGTAATGTACCTCAAATTTGACATAGTTTTTTTTTCTATGGGACACTAGTCTCCATTTTAGTTTAATAGATTCATAGCGAAGTGGAGGTAATTTTCATTATGATCATAGATCTATATTCTATCTACCACACGATGACAATCCTATACCAGACTAACTTAAAACTTCGTATGAGTAACTCTCTAAAAATCATGTCACCTTTGTTCAACAAATATTTAAAGATATATCTATCGATATAAAAGTTTATATATATAGGACTTGTAGTCCTAAATTAACCTTTAACACATGATTCCTTATGCTTGCGCGCAAGGATGTACCATTTGGTTTTAAAATGAAAACATATACCACAAAGGAATATGTCATCGGGAGTTATACCCTTGGTAGAATACACATGACATATTATGAGTTGGTAACATCCTTTGAAAAGGCTTGATTCATTAAACGGATTTTCCTTGTGAATTCATTCGTGGTTAAAGTTCTTCTAGACATTTTGATTATAAAGGTTTAGGTAAGGAAAATCCTACGCGAAATCCCTATTCAACTAAGTCTTAACTCAACTTTGTCTTACCAAAAACAAATTCAATGAACGATAAACTAACTGAGACGAAGTAGTTAGCACCTAGCTAGTCCCGACTAGTCCCTTCTTGAAGTGACTGTCATTAATTTCACATTTTCGGTTATTAATGGTAGGAGATGTACTTGTCAGAGAAATTTAAGACCCTACTCCTCTGATTAATGGAGGTCTTGTATGTGAAAGTTCCAATGGCCCTTCCTCCTGACCTTCCTCTAATCCTGGCATGCCAAATATGCCCTAGCACATGGCTCGACCAATCCCGTACCTTCGGCATTTATTTTGCATAGTGAAAGTTCCTCTTAGGGTTAGGCGAGTTTTTATTTGTCATTGTGAACTCTCCGAAAATGGCTTTGTGTGTTGTTCCTTTGGTGTGGGGAAACTATCGTTTTGGAGGTTGTTGCTCAACGAACTAGTCGCCATTATCCGTCTCCTTGGTAAATTTTTAAGAGGCTATCATGTTTTTAAGTATAAGAGTAGAGTCTCAGAGATTCGTTACGGTGAAAGTGATTTTCATTCTGTATTTCTTGTTATAGATTTTATTTGCATCCTCTCCTCATCGCTAATGCTTGAAATCCTTTGGGATTATTCCTGTTCTGAATTGTTTTTGGCGTTATTTGTTTATTTTCATCTCGGTTTGCCCGAAGTTCATGACACCCCATCTCCTCATCCCAAATTCAGAAGATTTTCCAGTTTAGTTACCCTGGGTAAATTTCAACTTAAGGTTTCATTATGTCCCAATATTGTTATTCTTTCACGCTCTTACCCTATTGTTGCATGTCAAGGTCTGGTATTGAATTCTTATGAGGTTTTGTTAGATTGGACTGTACACATTATGTGTAACACCTTATATTTATTCTCATTCTTTGTCTTCGCGAAGGGTGAGTCTACTTTTACTCAGGCTCTTAGCCGGTCCTTCCAAAAATAAAGTTTTCTTTAAAGACTAAAGCATTCTTGTTTGGTAAAATAAAACATCTATCCATTGTGCTCTTGGACAGTTCATAGAGAACTACCTTATAGTATGTAAAATTTGAGTTGATAGTTCTGTGTTTGATTTAAAAAAAGAATTTTTTTCTTCCATCGAATGATATTCGAATAGTAAATTTTTCTTGTATTAATAACACTACATGTTACAATGCGAACTCTCGGGGTGTGGTTATGTAAATCTCTGTATTGTTTATTGATTTCATTTTCTCAAGTGAAATATTTTTGTTATCGTATCTAATGATGGGGACCTGTTGTATGCGAGGGTAACCATAAGGATTCTATCGACCCACTTTCCCCTTTCAGGCTACCGAATGGAGCTTCAACAGTGCTGTGAAAGGAACGGTGACCTCCATCCTTTAAGTTAAGTAAAGACTCGTAATTAGATCTGTGGAAAATTTTCATTTTCTTTTTTTTTTGTTATACGTTCTTCCAGTGAGATTCTTGATTACAGACTGTTGGAATATTGGTTGTTGTCATTGATGTCAACCCTAGTCATGGGTTTTGGACCACAATATTGATGAAGGTATTTGGACATGAAGGAAAATGCACATGCATATACAACATCCATGGATGGATAGTATACATCATGCTATTTTCGGTGGTATGTGGCACGTCACATGGATCCTCATGGTTGAGGAGAAATTAATTTTTGAANGTCAGGTCGGCCCTAATGTTAAAAGGAAGTGACATAAATGGTATAAATAAATATCATTATAAATTCATTTGATACAAGTCAAATTTCAGAGGGAAGAAGAAGTAAAAGAAGGCTGGATTTCAAGGGAGGATGAAGTCTTTTGGTGATGTGTTCTAAGTATCAACAATTGGTATCAGAGTCGGTTGCCTTCAGAACAGTTTAACCACTGGAAGGAAAATCCTGAGCATAAATGGATGACCATGAGAACATTTCAAATGGGATTCAAAAATTTGATGGAAGAAATTATGCATACTGGAGTGATAGAGTGAAAACTTACCTAACAGCTTTGGGAGTAGACATTTGGTACTCAGTTTTGAATGGCTATGTAATCCCAAATAATGCTCCAACTGATCCAAATGAGAAGAAGCTTATGAGTTGTAATTCAAAAGACAGACATGTTATTCTAGCATCATTGACACCAACCATTGCTAGCAAAGTGATGGGATGCAACACTGCT